>CM060920.1:371380665-371983415 GCA_030737875.1 Allium sativum
ATAATCAATTCACATCTATTCTAGTTTCCATCTTGGATCTTGACATTTGGGGAAATTTCTATGAAATCAGTTTGGACCTATTCATGTTGTAAATTAAACTCTTTCATGTCCATAACATTATCATGCATGTGATGTTAAATCAGTCTATTATTTACAAATTTGGGACTATCACCTTATGCCGTGACTATCACCTTATTATGCTAGATTTGAAATCCTATTATTTTCAATATGCCAGTGTTGTTGTAACCAATTATCTCAAGTTATGTCATGCTAGTCTTGTAATCCCTTTTATCACCTTATGTCCGTCCTTTTTGCCTATCATAGTTTTGATGTTATTCCCTTTATTTCTGGATTTGGATCTACTTGTAATTTAGATCGATTCACGTTTACATGCGATGGGAATACGATTTGGGTAGATTAGGCAAAACATGAATTGGTTATGAACATGAATCATGAACTTGATAATAAGCATAAGTTGAAATTTGCCATGAAACTTGACACCAACTCGACATGAAATTTGAACATGGACATGACACTAGAATGAACTTGAAAATGGCCAACTCGAGGTTGGGTTGAGTTTGCAGTGTAATTCTGCCCGGAACCGCCCGGCAAATCTAGTTACTGCAAACAATAGGATCCAATGTGGCTAGTTGGTTCATATCGTGCTTGAAACCCGAGGTCAGACTGAGTTGTGGTGTAATTCTGCCCGGAACCGCCCGGCATATCAAGTGACCACAACAACAGGTCTGATGTGAGGGTTTGGGGGTGCATTAATGAATTAATGCCACATGATAGGGTTAAGTCATGAACACGAAAGACAAAACTTAACCAACTTGACATGCTAGACTAATAAGGGTTAAGTCACAAATTTAAATGACAACACTTAACCTGTTGGAAGAAACCCTAGTTGCGCGGTCCATTTCAGCAGTAACCTACTTAGATGTATCATGGTACCCCTGGATCTAGGCAGGGTGGGGCACGATTACTGGATTGAATTGTAAGCGACCGGAATGACGGCTGAGTTGGTGCGCCAGTGTAGGTTCTGGCGGACTATGGTCGTGCACGTAGTCCGGAGTTGAAAAAGTAGGCATTGGGCATCAGTAGGTTTACACTGTGCATGCTTGATTCGTGTCGGTGGTTGGCACCCTAGGGCTTGATACACCCTATGGTGGACCTAGAACAGGTAACTACATTCGTGATAGGGCCGTATGACACAGACACATGACGAGTTAGAACTTGTAGGGAGTCGATCGATTAGTGGATCGTTCTGTTGGACCTAGTATTGGGTCATTTCATGATATTGGGCCAAGGGATCATTTCATGGTTAATATATGACATGGGTTTGGGATACTAGTACAGTTGGTGCAGCGAACCTTGAACATGCAATGCCATACTTGATTACACTTGAATTATCATGCTATCTTAGTCTATCTTGCCCATCTTGACAGCATCCTTATGTTTACTTTCAGTTTATACAAGTCATGCTACCTTTACCTGTTTTTATGCCGAAAGTCACTAGGACTTACCAGTCGTTATGACTGACCCGTTTTCTTTCGCCTCTGTTTCTTTTGTTCCACCCTCAGGTTCTCAGGGAGAAAACTCTAGCACTTAGCTTGGATTTCGCTTGCTTTCAGTTCAGCTCATGTACGGTTTGATCTTGAGCTATGCTATGGCTGCATTTCTGCTATCTTAGGGAATTATGCTATTTTTGTCGTTTAAGCTTTATGCTTCTTTATTTATGCCAGACAGAATTTATTGTAAGGGAAAATAATGACTTTGGCTATTTGGTACTTTGGATGTAAAAGGCTTTGACTATTTTGAAAGTAATGAAATTTATCTTTTGATTCTTCTGCTGTTTTATTTATGTTCTGTCTTGTAATATTTCTGTGTTTGTTTACCTCGATAACGCTCCTCCAAAACTAGTGCATTCCCTTTGTGAGTGACCCTACCGGAGGTGGGGCGTTACAACTTTGGGATCAACTGATATTTTTTGGTTAAATTAAACACTTATTTAATTTAACTAAAACGAACTGTTTTATCAGTGAATCAAAACAAGGTGAGTAAACTCACTTAGTTCTTCCCATTTATATTTTATATAAATTGGGTTTTTATTTTGTGTGTTGTATTTTCCAATGGTTGACTGTTTGCTAGTTATATATTTGTTGATTTAACCAATGAAGTTAAACTATTGTTTAATTTCAGTGAAATACCAAATCGTTATTTAATGATTGGATAAGTTACCTTGATTGGTCGCATTTATAAAATAAATGTTGTAACGACTCGTATTTTTGGCAGCCAAATATTTAATTTAATTTATTTATTTTAAATATTTTATTTGGAAAATTATGGAATTTAATATTTAAATTCGTTTTTAAACGAAGTTTGAACGCTATATTTTATATATAATATAAATCGAGCTCGGAGTGACGCTGCAGTTCATAAAATGGAGTTTTGAACTTCAACTGAATATATAGGATCCGATATAAGTCGGATTTCTGTGAAACAAGAAATGTTGGAACCGTATTGATGATAATTTCCATATGGAAGAGAAAAATCCAGATTCCATGTTATAGATTGTTAGTTATGGCCAAATCAAAATTTGAAATAGTCACTATGGAAATCGTTATTTAATATAACGTTTATTTTATATATTTAAAAGGGAAAATTTAAATCATTTAACTCAAAATTGACGATATTGAGTCATATAAATTATATTTAGAATTGTATATACATATTATGTTTGGATATATATATTGAAAATAATTTATTTTGATTTATTTGAATTATTAGAATTTAATTAATATTTATTCGATATTTTTATAGTGTTAAAAATAGCGATTTTGCAACGGACTCCGTTTTCGATGAAATTAGTTTCATTGGAACTGTATCGTTAAATTATTGTAAGAAAATCAAATTGCATGGTAAACCGATATCGTATGTGACTACGGTAGCCGTAAACGCCCGTTCATTTTATATAGCGCGTAATTAAATTAATTCAATTCAATATAGAGATATTTGACTGTAACTTGAGCAGACGATCGAATTAAGCCACGAAACCAATTCCGTTGAGTTCGTATTGTCGATTAGAGTCAGGATAGGTATATAGTTTGTTATTTTTGAAGACCCGGTAATTTGGTGTCAAAAATGACATTGCGGTGCATTTAAAAATAGCATACCGGGAAAACAGTCTCAGAATGCGATGAAACTGGAGCCGTTGGGTTCGTATTAATTAATTATTATAGGATTTCAAAGTTTCAAGTTGATATGATTTATCTAGTGATCGTGGAAAAATTAAACGCGTGTTTTTCGCTGGTTTTATAAAGGAATTTTTTTCAAATGATGTCGGAATTTGACGAAACCTGTCCCATTGGGTCCGGAATATTTTTCTATGCTAAGATTAGTTTTTTATCAGGAAACGGAGATTGTCTGTAGTGGTTTTGTTGCGTTACTTCACAACTAAGTTTCGATTAATAATATTATATTAAAAACACACCCTATAAATACCATACACGGTCAATACCCTAATGTTCTCTACGCACTGGTCAACACAGTGATTTTGCACCGCCGCTGTAAATAACCAACGTCCAGAATTCATCCATCCTCTCCCTCTCTGATCCTCTAGTAAACAGCTCAGCTCACCAAAGGGCTTTCGATCCAACGGTCATGATCTTGTCTGAAGCTTTGAGATGGCCGGAATTGGTATAACGACTCGAACTTCCCCGTGAAGGAAAGCGCGGATTGCTTTGAGGACACGACAAATCAGAACGCAAACAGAAGAACATTTCATTGCTTATCACAACAATTCCATCAGAATACAAGAATATACAGAGTATGAATAAATATTACACATTTGACAAATATCAGAGATTTAAATTACATTCAAATCCGTAGTAGCGGAAAAATAATAAGAAGCACAACTGAAAGTAATACACGGATACAGAGCTTTCCGAGTATCATTCCAGCTGTAAACCAAGATCATATGAATACAAATCTGCAAAACCAAAACCACTAGCTGCCCGTGTCTAAAATAAGGGCACCCAGAGTTTAGGTTAAAACAATAAACTCCAGGTCACTCATGTGACTGGTGTGAGAATTAAAACAGTTATTAATCTTTATTTTAAAGTTAGGTAAATCAAGGGACCACGCCGTATAACATGGAACGGGTTTCCTCACAAGAACACCAGTGCATAAAACAAACAGCGCAATGCTAAATAAAGAAAAATGAAGCTATTATAAGACCCAGGTCCCATCACACAATGCAACGCAAGCCGGAGGATATGGTTTTACCTTATAATAGCCAAAGAATGCTTGATACGTTTAAAAACACATTATTTTGATATTACTATAAGTGTATAGTGTCAAAACAATTTCAATCATAAGTATCAACCATAGGCGGCATAGCTACCATCTACTATGTCGCCATACTAGGTTCTACAAATAAAACCGAATTATCACGTATTGGAAATTGGATTCCATTATGAGTCGAGAAAAGGGGCAAGCTCCTATCCGTTCGAGACACTCTAGCAAATGTCTCAGGACCACACACAGCGATCCTTGGATCTTCAGGGCCGGTCTTCTCTTACTTTTGAGGATTAGTTATTCCTGAACACACGTTTCCTCGTCCTATAGGACCTATATAATCGTCTGTACGTCGGCTCACATAGTGCCAGTTATCGACCATATATTTGAGGCGCCTCGCATTCCAACAACCACACAGGTAAAAAGTATATAAATGTCAGGGCTGGTAGGTCACTGACATCACCCATAGCTAGAAAGAAACGTCTTGCTCTCCCTACAGTCACTATCCCGTTTTTGACTCATACCGAGATGTGAGGCTCGCGAATTAACGCTATACACAAAGCTATGCCACACAGGCCGTGCTTTGATCATCAACCACAAGACTTTGCTTTTCAACATAAGCCTTGATCATTTTCCACTTAGGCTTGCCACACAGGCAATTCACTCCATGCGACTGATGTCCATCGATATACAACCACTGAGCTCGTACGTCTCAGAGAAGGGCGTTAAGCAAGAGAATAATTTCTTCGCTGCCAAACAGATATATATTTAATAGAGATCAATCAACACAGAATAAAATCCAATGTCAAACACACGGTCCATTTACAAGTTCGTTCTGGGTCTGAACGAAACCGGAGGCACTTTCCTCGCATATCCATCGATCTCCAAGTACATCTGAACGATCACCCACTGATTCCCTCCTCTTGGGTGTACAGTCCAGTCAAGATCGTCAATAATAATCCAAATGATGTGAAGACTTCCGGTCTTCAACCACGGTCTTCATCTTTGACTTATCGTCGAATCGGTTATTCAGAATGGGTATAAACCCGTCCTTTCCGAACAACCCGCGTATATAATAAAAAAATGTTACACAAACACAACATACGCCTCATTCCAATTCAGAATATTCTTTTATTCATATTTTCAAACTCCTAGGGAATGGTTCCCATTAATTTTATCAAAGATAAATTCTTCTAAATTTATTCTTTATTCTTCCATTGGATATCATTTCAAACCATATTATGGTTTTCCAAACTAGTCGGGATTAGCGAACCACACCGAAGTAATTATTTATTTTATTTCCCAATCTGAACCTATTCATCCCATGGAGCAAAACTGGTAATACTCCATATCCAACACCACGGTGTTATCGGTAAATATCAATTACCATTTCACGTTCAAATCTAATTAAAGATTCAACTATCGCTTTGGAGCAAAACTGGTGATACTCCATTCTCGATCATTTCAATCTAATTAAAGATTCATTAAAACTCCACTTAGTTTTAATCTTCCCAAAAATCAATATCCTGTCTTTAACTGGGTTAAAGAACCAATGTCATCTAAAACACGGTTCACGATAAACCAAAAATCACTTCCCATTAATTAATCGGGTTAAAGAACACGTGTTATTCAAAACACTTCTTACGATAAACCCAAACCAATTTAAATTCAATTCCAATTAATATTATTTAATTGGTACACTTCATTAAATCTAAATAGAAAGATTTAATCTTTTCCTCAACTGGGTTTAAGAACAGTGTTAATGAAGACACCATTCACGACAAACCCAAATCACGTTTGATATTAAATACAAGGCTCTGAATAGAAAATATGTCGGCTTATATTCAATATCAAATTCTACGACCAACCAATATCGTATTGGAAATAAAGATATAAATATATCCTTCAAATTTCCATAATAATATCTGTATAATCACGAAATCCAACATCGAAATATTCCGAAGATAATTTCGATTCAAATCCATTCCAATTCACGTATTGGAAATTCTGATTATTTTCAAAACCATTTCAAATCTAGTTCAAAACTAGTTCGTTTCGATAAAAATATATTTTTATCCTTTCAAATGTTGGAATTTTTCATCCCAGTTCTTTCCAATTCATATATTATGATTTTACACAAATTATTAATATTTTTAATAATTTTATCAAGGCCCGTACGGTCGGTTTTCAATAACGGCCACCGAACTGCACTTACAACGACCTTTTTCAAATTTGATTTGGACATAATTCCAAATCCAACTGTTAGATTTCAAATTTCTAATATTCATTGGAAAGCTCTTTTCGATACGAACCCAACGGTTCTGGTTTCAGGAGAATCCGACGGTCGGATCTCCCGTAACGTCAATTCGAAGTCAATGGTCGAAATTCGCGAACTGCCGCGGCGCGACGCTTCTATTCAAGCCATTTAATATATATTATATATATTTCGTCAATTTCAATTCAAAACGTATTTTATAAATCGTTTTAAATTCGTTTTCAAAACAATTTCAACTTCATATTCAATTTCAAATCAAAATTGAATACTTAATATCATTACTATATAAATGATAATATTTTCAAAACGTTATATTTTGAAATCACTTCTTTTTCTATATTCATTATAAAAACGAATATAATCGATATAAATATCATCCGCATCAAAATGGCGCATCTCTAATCAACACGGCTTTATATATTATTCTATTCAACAAATGAATATTTATTCTATTCAACACATGAATCTATATTTCTTTCAACACATGAATATCCTCAACACATGAGTATCGTCAACACATGACTATTTTTGTTATTTGATATATTTTATAAAATTATGATTTTATATCGTTTAATTCTTAATCAGACTCTAACCGTAAATTAGTAAGAGAACGATTCCCTAAATATTAACCCCGAAGGCCGAAACCAACATCAGATCAATACCCGGGAAACCACTCATCTTAGCCCGTTTCCAGTTAGTTTCTAATTTTATATATGATAAAGAGGTAAATTTTATTGTTAAATTTTTTACTCAACACATGATAAGTTTCAACACATGAATATTCTCAATACATGAGCATCGTCAACACATAACTATTTATTCTATTCCACACATGATTCTTTATTTTGTAATATTCTTTATTTTCCAAATTGGAATGAGGCCCAATCAATTACCATATAACGTTAATTATATGGATTCCATACAACACATGTATATAATAGCAATGATAAATAATCAACCATCATCCAAAGTGCACCACACAACTGCATAAGCATTAAATATAACTAATTAACGCGCATACAGTCCGTCAATCAAACGATCGACATACTGAAACACCCCACCTCCGTTAGGGTCACTCTCAAAGGGAATGCCCTAATTTTGGTGGAGGTTTATAAGTATAAGTCACAGATATACAAGACAGATATAAGAACACATATTTTTGAACAGCGGAAAACAACAACTTTTATTTCAATAAAATACGTGTTACACCAACCATACCATAATTGTCTTACAATACTTCCAAAAACATAACATCTTCATAACTGTCTTGATTACATTATTTAAAGAAGCATAAAGAAAACATAAATAAACTGCAATAGTCCCATAGTTGCTGTCCAAAGCCATAGTCTAAAACGAAAAGATCCAAGCAATACATTCTTTCTCTTCAAGCTGGATATGAAGGCTGGTCAAGCTGCGGTATTCCCTCCCTGTGGACCTGAGGGGGGGAAACGGAAGAAAAGAAGACGAAATAAAAGAAGAGTCAGACATAAAGCCTGAGTAAGTCTAGGACTATTCAGTCTATGAATAAAGAACTGGGTATGATAAGTATAAACTAGAAATGGGAAAGCACCATAAACTTAGTTAAGTTGTCTAGGGTCGAATATACTATCGTACCCCATATTAATCTCTGTACCCATATAAACTAGTTCCCAACAGGCACCCCATAATCAGGATGAAGTGATCCATTTTATGGTGATCGGCTCCTACTCGCATAGTTACATGTGTCTTACGGCCCCCGATGTTGTAGTTACCTATGCTGGCCCCACCATGGGGTGTATCAAGTCCCATGGTGGCGGCCCGACACAATCCTAGAATGCACAGGTATGCTACTGGTGCCCAGTGCCTTATTTTTCTGCGCCGGAGTGTGTGCACGCCCGCACCCCGTTAGAACCTACACTGCTGCACCACCGCCATCGATTTGACCTCTTACAATCAGCCCAGTAATCGTGCCCCACCCTGCCTAGTTTCAGGGTATCATGATACCTTATAGGGTTACTGCTGAAAAGGGTCCCCCGCTACTAGGTTTTTCTATTTCTAGCCAACATGCTAAGTTGGTTAAGTGTTTTATAAACCTAACCCCCAATCAGTCTGTTTAGTTTAGCATGTTCCATCTTGATTAAGTATTAATATAATTTACTTAATCCTATCAATCCTGACTCAGCCTTAATTGTCTTATTAAAGCCTTGACCTCTCACATTAGACAGGTATTGTTGTGGCTGCCTGTTGCCGGTTGGGTCCGGGCAGTCTTACGCCACAACTCAGTCTAACCTCGGGTCCTTATTGGGCTCCGTGTTTAACCACCCACATTGGATAGGTATTGTTGTGACTACTGGACAGCCGGGCGGTTCCGGGCAGGTTTACATCACAACTCAATCCAACCTCGGGTTAAACACATCGTATTTTTCTACATTTACATATTTTGTCTCTTTTCTTTTTATATGTAAATATTTGCGGCCCATTATTCAAAATCAATTTAAGCTAATGGTGTAAAGGTTTACACCAATCATGGGCCCAACCCATTCTTGAATTTGGGCCCATCTACTTTTATATTTTCATTTATTAATTAATTTGGCCCAACGCTATTTCCCCCGTTTAATACGTTCGTTTATTATAATATATGTTGGGCTTAGCCTTTTAAGCCCAACTTAGCCACGTGAAAAAAGGGGAGGCTTAAAACGTGACTATATACACAAAAAGCGGAATGTGAACGCATGAACTTGCAACATAACGTTGGAACTACAAAATAGAAACTGGTGTACTTGCATTGTGGTAACATATACTTTGGTCATAAAGCATAAGTGACATGAATCAAACCATGTAAACTTGTAGTTAAGTTAAGAATCTAACTAAATTAGATATCATTATTGACACATAGTCTTAACTACAACATAAACCTATATTTTTACTTAGGCATAATGTCAAACATAAGCAAATCATGTTTATAAAATTACTATATGTTTACAAAGGTGCTTACTTTTGTTACTAATACAAAAGTATAGTTCAACTAGAATTATTCCAACTTAATCATGATTTTTAATCTATTCACATAATCATGGCACAAATATACCCAAACATGAAATCATGGTTTTTGATCTATTCATGTAATCATGGCATAAATATTCCTAAACATGAAATCATGGTTTTTTGATCTATTCATGTAATCATGGCATAAATATTCCTAAACATGAAATCATGGTTTTTACTTTATTCATGCAAACTTGCAATTGGAATGTAAATTTAACTTAGCTATGTGTCACATATATTATCATATCATTCTTGTTAACAATATAGGCCTAACATGTTTTTCAATTAGGCATAATACCAAACATAGCCTAGTCATATTCATAAAATCAACATAAGTTCACAAAGAGGCTTACTTTTGTTTCTAATACAAAAGTATGGTTTTATACATAGATCATGATGCCAATTCCAACATAATTTCATATGAATCATAATACCCCAAATTTGATCCAATTACACACAAAGTGATTTTGTACAAAAATATACATTATGTTGGCATAGTAGCAAAACCACATACTTGCATGAATCTCAAATAAACAACCACAAACATGTAGCTTCAACATGAATTACATACTTGCGAATATCCAATCGTATACTTGCATGAATCTCAAATAAACTACCGCAAACATGTAGTTTTTATCATGAATTACATACTTGCGAATATCCAATCGTTATATCACAACATTCCAAATCGATTAGAATCATAGCAACGCACAAATATGAATTACTATCACCACAAATCAAGTGTAATTCTCATTTTACACAAATCAAACACAGTTATTTATTCTCATCGGAATAGTACTCTACTTACAATCGTGTGACGAATTCTTCAATTCAGGAATCTGAATTCTGGATTTGGAGATGCTATTCCTTTGATGTAGGCGTTGATTTGATTTGTTTAAGTTTAACTTGTAGTTGCTTTATGCTTTAGAGTTTGTCTCCTAATTGTCTCTCAAATTGGTGGCTACTCCTAGTCGTTCCTCAGCAGCATGATGGCCTCATTCTTATTTTTGAATGAATATATTACGTAGAGTCTAGGGTCATTTTTATAGAGTTTATGAATTGATTAGGACCGTCGATGTAGCTTGGGTTAATCGTAGCCATTCATTCGAAAGAGAGACCAATCAGGAGCTGACACCTAGCCCTCGTGACAAAGCAAGCCTCAGAAATTCGGACCCAGCACAGACCAGGCCAGCCAGGCCGACCAAGCAGGTCGACCTGCAAGTCGACACCCGTGTCGACTGGGCAGTCGACACGGGGGGGGGGGGGGGGTGTCGACTGGAAAGTCGACACCCCTGTCGACTTGTCCTGGGCGGGAACTTTCCCGCCCTGCCTCCCTGCGTGTTTGAAATTCGAATCTTCGAGCTGTTTTCTGAATTTGAAATTTTCTGAAAACTTTGACGGGCCATAACTTGGTCATACGGACTCCGATTTTCGAAAACTCGGACTCTATTTCGCGTATTTTTCCGAGACGAACGCAATGGCGTATCCCGTTTCCCTTAATTCTTTGATTTGAAATTAATTATACTTTAATTTATGAATTTCACGGTTATAGAATACACGGGGTGTTACATTCTCCCCCACTTAAAAGGATTTCGTCCCCGAAATCTTCAAGTTAGGAAGAATGTATATCCTAACATCCAAACATCCATCTACTCATCCATCAAACACGAGCATCCATTGTCCTTAAAAGACTTCTAATGCTTCATGATCATATGCGAAGTGTGTGTGTACATGTACTTATCTAATGCAAAATCAGGCCGTCTACTGATTCAGTTGACCTCCTTAATGCGAATTATGTAAGTGCTATGAATCCATTATGCATGCAAATCCTCCTATTCATGATTCTACATGAGTGCACAATCATTCATATAAATGCAACATCCATATGACAACACATTAAAGTTCAACCATATACGAATGCAAACATATATGCATATGCAATATGAAGTGACTGAGCCGATCTAAAACCTAGATTGTGTGTGTATATGCAACCACGAGCAACCACTAGCAATCACTTGCAACCACTTGCAACCATCATCCATAACATGTTTCAATTACATGTTTTCATCCAAAGAGATTCTACCTATGGTTCTCAAGATAGGGTCGAGGAGAGAAATAGGATAAAACAAAGCATCTAGAATAAGTTAACGATGTACCGCCAGAAGGTCCGGTCTGCTTCTCAGGGCAGTCTTTGCTGATGTGTCCAGTCTTCCCACAATGAAAACATTCACCTTGCTTTCTCTTCCTCTTTCTACAATCCTTGGCTATGTGCCCTTTCGTACCACAGTAATTGCATTTCCTTTTATCACGTGAGTTGTTGTTCTTGCCTCCTTTCTCGGGGTCTACCTTCTTATTCTTAGAATCGTTGGGCTTGACCTCTTTCTTCCCTTGAGAGTTTTCTGCCTCTGTCTCCTTCTTGCCCTTATCTTCCTCGTTCAGCAATGCCATCTGCACCAACCTTTCGTACGTAGCTCCCATGGGTATATGGGTCATGGCCAAACTTTGTAATGGCTCATTCAACCCTTTGACAAAGCGGAGAGCCTTCTTGTGCGGGGTGTTGACTAGGTCCAGCCCAAACCTAGCCAGCTCATCGAATTGATTAACATACTCTTTGACTGTCATATTCCCTTGCTTAAGAAATAAGAATTTTTCCAACTGAAAACTCCTTTCAGCTTCTGAGAGAAATTTAGCCTCAAACCTTGCCCTAAAGTCCTCCTATGTTTCCACCGGTCTTTCTGCATTAGTGACTTCCCACCAGTAGGAAGCCTCACCTTTTAGTAGCCACACTGCCAGTTGTACCTTCTGCCTATCTTCTACCTCAAAGATGACGAATAAGTCCTCGGTTTTCTTTAACCAATTCCTAGCTGCCACAAAGGACTCAGTTCCATGAAAGTCCTTTCCTCCCATAGCCTTAAAATCTTTACATATCTTAGCAAAAGTGTTTCCCCGTGGAGGAGGTGGAGGAAGAGGTGCTGCTGCAGCTGGATGATTTCCTGCAGCTGGGGGAGGAGGAACGGTAGGACCTGGCTGGGTGGCCCTTGCTTCTAAGAATCGTCTAAACCAACCAGGTATTGGTACACCCTCTGGCAAGTTAAGTTCTTCGGACATGCTGAAACAAAAAGGATAGATTCAAAACGAAGGATAAGAGATAATACCTATGGCTTTGGAGGGGGGACTTTGCCTTTTAAAATAAAATAATATTTTATCTTTTTTAAAAAAACGCTTCTTTAAATTTCCTTTTTGAAAATAAATTTTCAAAACTTTTTATCTCATCTGGTAAACCTATGCTCTGATACCAAGTGAAACACCCCACCTCCTTTAGGGTCACTCTCAAAGGGAATGCCCTAATTTTGGTGGAGGTTTATAAGTATAAGTCACAGATATACAAGACAGATATAAGAACACATATTTTTGAACAGTGGAAAACAACAACTTTTATTTCAATAAAATACGTGTTACACCAACCATACCATAATTGTCTTACAATACTTCCAAAAACATAACATCTTCATAACTGTCTTGATTACATTATTTAAAGAAGCATAAAGAAAACATAAATAAACTGCAATAGTCCCATAGTTGCTGTCCAAAGCCATAGTCTAAAACGAAAAGATCCAAGCAATACATTCTTTCTCTTCAAGCTGGATATGAAGGCTGGTCAAGCTGCGGTATTCCCTCCCTGTGGACCTGGGGGGGACGGAAGAAAAGAAGACGAAAGAAAAGTAGAGTCAGACATAAAGCCTGAGTAAGTCTAGGACTATTCAGTCTATGAATAAAGAACTGGGTATGATAAGTATAAACTAGAAATGGGAAAGCACCATAAACTTAGTTAAGTTGTCTAGGGTCGAATATACTATCGTACCCCATATTAATCTCTGTACCCATATAAACTAGTTCCCAACAGGCACCCCATAATCAGGGTGAAGTGATCCATTTTATGGTGATCGGCTCCTACTCGCATAGTTACATGTGTCTTACGGCCCCCGATGTTGTAGTTACCTATGCTGGTCCCACCATGGGGTGTATCAAGTCCCATGGTGGCGGCCCGATACAATCCTAGAATGCACAGGTATGCTACTGGTGCCCAGTGCCTTATTTTTCTGCGCCGGAGTGTGTGCACGCCCGCACCCCGTTAGAACCTACACTGCTGCACCACCGCCGTCGATTTGACCTCTTACAATCAGCCCAGTAATCGTGTCCCACCCTGCCTAGTTTCAGGGTATCATGATACCTTATAGGGTTACTGCTGAAAAGGGTCCCCCGCTACTAGGTTTTTCTATTTCTAGCCAACATGCTAAGTTGGTTAAGTGTTTTATAAACCTAACCCCCAATCAGTCTGTTTAGTTTAGCATGTTCCATCTTGATTAAGTATTAATATAATTTACTTAATCCTATCAATCCTGACTCAGCCTTAATTGTCTTATTAAAGCCTTGACCTCTCACATTAGACAGGTATTGTTGTGGCTGCCTGTTGCCGGTTGGGTCCGGGCAGTCTTACGCCACAACTCAGTCTAACCTCGGGTCCTTATTGGGCTCCGTGTTTAACCACCCACATTGGATAGGTATTGTTGTGACTGCTGGACAGCCGGGCGGTTCCGGGCTGGTTTACATCACAACTCAATCCAACCTCGGGTTAAACACATCGTATTTTTCTACATTTACATATTTTGTCTCTTTTCTTTTTATATGTAAATATTTACGGCCCATTATTCAAAATCAATTTAAGCTAATGGTGTAAAGGTTTACACCAATCATGGGCCCAACCCATTCTTGAATTTGGGCCCATCTACTTTTATATTTTCATTTATTAATTAATTTGGCCCAACGCTATTTCCCCCGTTTAATACGTTCGTTTATTATAATATATGTTGGGCTTAGCCTTTTAAGCCCAACTTAGCCACGTGAAAAAAGGGGAGGCTTAAAACGTTACTATATACACAAAAAGGGGAATGTGAACGCATGAACTTGCAACATAACGTTGGAACTACAAAATAGAAACTGGTGTACTTGCATTGTGGTAACATATACTTTGGTCATAAAGCATAAGTGACATGAATCAAACCATGTAAACTTGTAGTTAAGTTAAGAATCTAACTAAATTAGATATCATTATTGACACATAGTCTTAACTACAACATAAACCTATATTTTTACTTAGGCATAATGTCAAACATAAGCAAATCATGTTTATAAAATTACTATATGTTTACAAAGGTGCTTACTTTTGTTACTAATACAAAAGTATAGTTCAACTAGAATTATTCCAACTTAATCATGATTTTTAATCTATTCACATAATCATGGCACAAATATACCCAAACATGAAATCATGGTTTTTGATCTATTCATGTAATCATGGCATAAATATTCCTAAACATGAAATCATGGTTTTTTGATCTATTCATGTAATCATGGCATAAATATTCCTAAACATGAAATCATGGTTTTTTGATCTATTCATGTAATCATGGCATAAATATTCCTAAACATGAAATCATGGTTTTTACTTTATTCATGCAAACTTGCAATTGGAATGTAAATTTAACTTAGCTATGTGTCACATATATTATCATATAATTCTTGTTAACAATATAGGCCTAACATGTTTTTCAATTAGGCATAATACCAAACATAGCCTAGTCATATTCATAAAATCAACATAAGTTCACAAAGAGGCTTACTTTTGTTTCTAATACAAAAGTATGGTTTTATACATAGATCATGATGCCAATTCCAACATAATTTCATATGAATCATAATACCCCAAATTTGATCCAATTACACACAAAGTGATTTTGTACAAAAATATACATTATGTTGGCATAGTAGCAAAACCACATACTTGCATGAATCTCAAATAAACAACCACAAACATGTAGCTTCAACATGAATTACATACTTGCGAATATCCAATCGTATACTTGCATGAATCTCAAATAAACTACCGCAAACATGTAGTTTTTATCATGAATTACATACTTGCGAATATCCAATCGTTATATCACAACATTCCAAATCGATTAGAATCATAGCAACGCACAAATATGAATTACTATCACCACAAATCAAGTGTAATTCTCATTTTACACAAATCAAACACAGTTATTTATTCTCATCGGAATAGTACTCTACTTACAATCGTGTGACGAATTCTTCAATTCAGGAATCTGAATTCTGGATTTGGAGATGCTATTCCTTTGATGTAGGCGTTGATTTGATTTGTTTAAGTTTAACTTGTAGTTGCTTTATGCTTTAGAGTTTGTCTCCTAATTGTCTCTCAAATTGGTGGCTACTCCTAGTCGTTCCTCAGCAGCATGATGGCCTCATTCTTATTTTTGAATGAATAGATTAGGTAGAGTCTAAGGTCATTTTTATAGAGTTTATGAATTGATTAGGACCGTCGATGTAGCTTGGGTTAATCGTAGCCATTCATTCGAAAGAGAGACAAATCAGGAGCTGACACCTAGCCCTCGTGACAAAGCAAGCCTCAGAAATTCGGACCCAGCACAGACCAGGCCAGCCAGGCCGACCAAGCAGGTCGACCTGTAAGTCGACACCTGTGTCGACTGGGCAGTCGACACGGGGGGGGGGGGGGGGGGGGTGTCGACTGGCAAGTCGACACCCCTGTCGACTTGTCCTGGGCGGGAACTTTCCCGCCCTGCCTCCCTGCGTGTTTGAAATTCGAATCTTCGAGCTGTTTTCTGAATTTGAAATTTTCTGAAAACTTTGACGGGCCATAACTTGGTCATACGGACTCCGATTTTCGAAAACTCGGACTCTATTTCGCGTATTTTTCCGAGACGAACGCAATGGCGTATCCCGTTTCCCTTAATTCTTTGATTTGAAATTAATTATACTTTAATTTATGAATTTCACGGTTATAGAATACACGGGGTGTTACACATACTACTAAATAATTGGGATTAGTGTACGTCAAATATCACCCCAATACCCATGTGGGGTTTCAATCCACAAACACTGAATATTCTTTGTGCAGTTGGGCGATGTGTAAAATTTATCGTCCTAGTCAATATCCTTCAAATAGGTGTACATAAACAAACCGTCCGGTTTGTAAATGAATATTTATTTATTCACATTCACGTTAAAATTTATATTTTTAACGATAAATAATTTATTTCAACACATGAATATTTATTATCCATTTCACATCAACATCACAAACAAACTTCATAACACATCAAACAAGCATACAAGTCGTCCATGGTCTGTGGACGACGGGTGTCGGGTGCTGCTAAGCACCGTCTGCATCCTAGTATATATTTTAACTAGAAAACAAGATTTAAAATGAGAAATTCTCACCAAGAGCTAAACCAAATGCCACGACTCTTCATATGTAGGAAATCTTCGCCGTGCTCGCCTTTTGTCACTTTCATTGTCCGTGTTTGCTACATATATAAAAATATATACGTAATAAAAATCAGATTTTTATTTCGTTACATATATAAAAATCATATTTTTATATTTCCTATTATATAAGAATTCTATTTTTAATTTGCTACTCATATCAAAATCGAATTTTTATTTCGCTACAACATATATAAAAATCGTAATTTTATATTCTCTACCTTATAAAAATCAAATTTTTATAGTCTCTACTATATAAAAATCATACCTTTTTATTTATAAAAACCCACGTCTTTCTACTTGTAAAAATTACATCTTTCCTACATTAAAGATCCTACCTTTCTTCATACAAACATTTATATTTTCTTCGTATAAAAATCTATATTTTTATTTTCCCTTTCTTCATATAAAAATCTAATTTTTGTTTTCCCTTTCTTCATATATATATATATATATATAAGAGAAAAATCCTTTCTTTATAAACTTAAAAAAATGAATCTTTACGAAGAATTTATTTCTATAAAGATCTAATTTTAAAACTAATTATTTTAAATTAAAAAAAATTAAAAATTGAAAACTTTAAACAAATAAAAGTATGAAATTTAAAAAAAAAAATCAACTTGAAAACTTAATGTTCAAAGTGGGAAAGGGGTCTGCGCTACATCGGAGGTGGAAAGGGGGGTTTTGTGGTTGCGTCGGAGGGGGAAAAAGGGGCGAGGCTTGGTCTGAGGTCGGAAAACGGTGGCTGGGCGGGGACGCGGTGGTCGTGGGGTAGGGGATCGACGTTGCTCGCGTCGGAGGGGGGGTGCACGCGCTAACCTCGCGAGGGATCGATTTGGCAACCGGGGGTCGAAGTCGAAGATGATCAACGGGCGATGGAGGTAGTGGGTCCTAGTGGAGGGCGGCGCGGCGATGAATCCCCCCAGCGTCGAGCGTTTCCCTTTTTTACATATCTTTTTCGTTTGAGAATTCTGAAAGAAGGGTGGTTTGGCATATATACTTATTTTATATTATTTATTTTATTCTAATTTCCTCAAAAAGGTACGTTTTAATACGAACTCAAAATCAGGCCCACCAACTGTCATCTCTAGCTAATTACCCCCATTACGAACATAATGGGATATGTATCATGAGCCAGTTCGGCTGTTACGATCAGATTTCATCAAAATCAAAATATAACTCTATATATTGAATTTGAACGTGCATTTCAATTTATCGGGGCCACATACTAACTCTAAAAATTCCCAAAAAATATTTTCTAGCTTCGTATTGACGATACGGTCCTAACAAAACTAATTTCGTCAAGTTCTGAGACCGTTTGAAAAATGGCCATTTTCCAGTCGATTAAATTCAACTAAAACTGGTCAAACGCGTTTTCCTTCGCCACACTCTCATATTGATTCGAACAAGTTATGAATTTTGAAATCTAGCAATAACTTGACATCAAGGATCCAACAAAAGTGGTTTCGTCGAAAACCGAGGTCGTTTGCAAAATTTCTATTTTTAAGGGACAGAATTTCATAGCGACTATTCTGAATTTTCAACTGGACGTAACTTTTTATTCCCGCTATGAAATTTCAATTTTCCAGATTCGTTGGAAAGATATTCTCAACGAGATTCTAATATTTTTGGTTTCGGCAAAATCCGGTTTATTTTGAATCCTGTACATTCATTTGAAATTTGAAATCAAATTCTCGAACTACCGCGCCATTTTCAATACCTTTTTATATATAAAATAAAATAATTATATTCTAACGACGATCTGCATAAATATATACGTTCTAATTCTATTCAAAATAAATTTCTCGTCGTCATTATTTAAAATAATTCATTTTAAATATTCAAAACTCATTAAAATTTCCAAAATAAAAATTTTAAATTAGCTCAGAATTTCCGGGTTGTTACAATCTCCCCCACTTAAATCTTTTCGTCCCCGAAAAGAAACGAAGCTAAAAGTTGTTTAACTAATCAACTCAACTTCCATTATTTTCTTTATGGCTTAAGTTCTTCAACTTTTAAGTTTCTAAGAACTTTCCAAATTCTTCAAAAAGTTTGGCTAACACCCGAAATTTTCGAAAAATTTCTCCATAAACTCCCCTGCACAGGGGACTTCGAGATATTTCAAATAGCCTCCCATAGCCCTCATCAATCCAAAAAGAAAAAGAAACAACCAAGTGGCTAGACAATCGGCTCATAAAATCATCCAAAACCCAAGAAATACAATAAACATGTACCTATTTGTCGGGCAAACAATTTTATTCTTCTGCTCTAGCCTCCTTGCTATGACCTGTTCAATGTAAGTACATGTATATGCATGCATTTTCAAACTATTTTCAATACAGTTCAATATTCGGTTCAATTTGGCACAATGGTTCAAAATATCAAACCAATAATCAAACAACACAACCATCAATCAATTAGTGGATTAACGTTTCAAATTCATAATTTTGATACATATACAGAAAATCATGTTTTTAATGCCAAATCACAACAATAAACCTATCTAGTTTTGGTTCTCACACCAGTCTAATGGAAATATATAGATATCACACTTTTGAAACACGAAACTAATTACTGATGATGATGCGTCAATCATCAGAATCAAGTCCGATCGACTAAGGTGTGATTCTGTATCTACCCAGTATATTAAAACTTCGAATATACGTTCATGATGCATGTGACGATCCCAAAATCCGTGTGACGGTATTAAGGATAATCATTGGAATATAACACATCAATCATCATAGCAGAGTACAGATAATAGCAAAAACAATAAATAGAATAATTTTACATGGATATGACAGCGGAATCACAACATGTAACAACATCAGAATAGCACAACGTAGGATATCACTTAGTAAATAAAAGGGAAATGATCAGTCACCATCGCCAGAGGCAGAATATATACATGCAGTGAGACATAATAAGGGTATCAGTCTACATCGCCGAAGGCGGTACATATACATACGATAATAAGTACTGGAAGTAAAGCAGTCTGCATCGCCTGTGGCGGAATCATAATATAAATACAATAATGGCGGAAAATGTCAAAGTCATCTCGGTGAAGTCAGCCTCGCCATGAGCCAAAAGTGCACTCCATACTACAGTGTTGAGCCAAAAACAACCTGTCACCTGTGAACTAGGCTGCCCGTGTGAAAATAAGGGCACCCGCATTTGCAAAGTGAAACAAACAACGAGTCAGTCATGGGGACTGGTATGAGAAATCTACTTAACAGTTTAAACAACAGTAATAAGCAAATCATAGGACCACGCCACTTTCGCGGAACGGGTTTACTCCAGTGATTGCTGGTGCATTTAAAACAAAGTAAATTCTTTGAAAACAATGCAATGCTTTTAAAAAGAATGGAGCTATTATAAGACTCAAGTCCCATCACACAATGCAACGCAAGCCGGAGGATAGTGTTTTACCTTATAATGGCCAAATATGCTTAATACGTGTAAAGCAAAGTCATTTGATATTACTAGTGCATATATGTTTCAAAAACAAATAGCATCATAAATATCAATCATAGGCGGCATAGCTACCATCTACTATGTCGCCATACTAGTTCTACAATCGAATCCGTTATTTCATATTGGAAGTTGGATTTCTGTCATGAGTCGAGGCAAGGGGCTAGCTCCTCTCCGCTTCGAGACATTCTAGCCAATGCCTAAGGACTACACACTCTGGGTAACCCCTGGATCTTCAGGGCCGGTCCTCTCTTACGTTTGAGGATTAATTATTCCTGAACACACGTTTCCCGGTCCTTACAGACCTATAATCGAGGCGTCTCGCATTCCAACAACCACATAGGTGAAAAGTAGATATAAATGCCAGGGCTGGTAGGTCACTGACACCACCATAGCTAGAAAGAAACGTCGTGCTCTCCCTGCAGTCCTTATCCCATTTTTAACTCATACCGAGGTGTGAGGCTCGCGAATCCACGCTATACACAAAGCCAGGCCACGTAGGCTGTGCTTTGATCATCAAACGCAAGACTTTGCTTTGCAACAGAAGCCTTGATCATAGCATCTTGGCATGCCACATAGGCAATCCACTCCATACGACTGATTTCTATTGATATATAACCTCTGAGCTCGTACGTCTCAGAGAAGGGCGTTAAGCAAAAGAATAAATACTCCGCTGCCAAACAGATATATATTTAACAGAGATCAATCAGTATAGAACAAAATCCAATGTCAGACACACAGTCCATTTACAAGTCCGTTCTGGGTCTGAACGAAACCAGAGGCGTCAATTCCTCGTATATCCGTCCAATCAACACATACGTTCAGACGGCTACTACTTCCGTTCCTTCATGGTAGCTACTCCAATCAGGAACCTCAGCAGCGCTCATCCAACCGATACGAAGATCGTCGGTCTTGAATCATCTTTGTATTTTCCAATTCGAATCGTTCGATCAATTATTTGAAATGAACGTTAGCTCGGCCTTTTCAAATAATTCACGTAATTAGAATTCAAATCAATTCTTTCCATGGTTATATTATTCGACATTCATATTTCAGTTCTTTAGTGTTATTTTCGTGTCAAACACATACAACCATCAAATATCAAACAGATCAAGCCAAATTGGTTTATTTCCAATCTATGTTGCTTATAATATTTTATAACAATTTTTCGCCATTTTTATTTATTTAAAAATGGCCATATTTAATTAAACGACGTTTCAGGTCGTGCCGTGGCACTGGCGCTGTTTTTCCCCTAATTTGTTTTACACATATCGTAAAATCTAACTGTTGGATTTCTACAAAGTCTATACCACTGGGAAGATATTCCCAAAGCGAACCCAACGGTTCCAGTTTCGTGAAAATCCGACGGTCGGATCTTCCACTCTAGTCGTTTGAAGTTACGGTTTCAAAATTCGAATTGCAGCGTCGTTATTCGATTTAATTTAATTATATTTATATTTATATATAAATATAAACGATTCTGGCGCTGTTTTTCTTCAGATTTGAATTAAACATTCCAGACAATCCATCCGTTGGATTTTAAAAAAGTTGGTGCCGTTGGAAAGATATTTCTAAGGCGAACCCAGCGGTTGCGGTTTCGGGAAAATCCGATGGTCGGTTTTCTCGTACTAATCGATTCAAATTACGATTCCAAAACACGAACTGCACGGCTTCGATTCCTTTCAATTCTATTTATATTTATATATATAAATATAGCTCATTCTTTTATTTCAAATATAGTTCATTCATTTATTTCAACATCGTTTTCACTTCAAATATTTCACTAACGCCTTAATATTTCGAAAAATTTCGCCATAACCTCCTTTGTACGGGAAGAGGTTTGGAAATTTATTGGGCCGTGTTAGGTACCCAATAAATCCTATAAAGCATCCACATATTTATAGTGATATATTCTGGTCTTTACAGGGGAGCGTGTATAGATAATAACTCCAGAGAATAAATTCTCATCACCCTGTCAAGCCTGAGGGAGCGTGTATTTTTAATTACTCCAGAGGATAAATCCTCGTCACCTCGTCCCGTGTGGGAATAAATAGTCCATGTGCCGTATCTAATGACTACAGATACGTGATTATTGTCAACTCCAGACCCGTGTGGTTTTTTTTATTAATTTGGCAATTTATTGTTATATTTTATATAGTCCATATCAGTCATCAGTTCAACCTGTAGTATATAATCATCGCCATACAAGCCTCTCGCTCGTATGATAAATCTTCCACCTCGTCACACAAGCTCCAAATGCTTATGTGGAACATGATGAAGTATGCCTATCGTCAAGGAGTATGCCATGTAGTGTAGTTCAAAATTAATTGTTACTATCCTATGGCGATGTTTATTATTTCACACAGAATAACCAGCACTCCGCATCCAATGGCATTCACAGGAGTTGATATAAAAATAAAATTGCGCAGCCAACTCATCAAGGCTTACCTATTTGTCGGGCACGCAAATAATTTCTTTACTCTACCGCTAATCCATTTTCCCTGTTCAACACATGTATATATGCAGAACAAAGCTAATATTAACATTTCTAGCAAACTAATATTTATTTCAACACGTGTGTTTTTTATCAAAGCGTATACATGATAAGAGAAATATTTTTATCATCAAAAATATGTATTCAACACGTGATTGTTTTTAACACTTCATATTCACAATAAAATTTAGTTTTTATTGTCTATTCATTTTATTTTAAAATACGATAACATTCAACACATGAATTTCAATTCAATGAATGAATTTCAATTCAACACATGAATATCCTCTATAGTTTGTATATATATAAAAATGTGATTTTTATCGCTAAAGCTATTTGTTTAAAATTCGAATAATATTCAACACATGAATTTCAATTCAACGAATGAATTTCAATTCAACACATGAATATTCTCTATAGTTTGTATATATATATATATATAAATGTGATTTCTATCGCTAAAGCTATTTGTTTAAAATTCGAATAATATTCAACGCATGAATTTCAATTCAACACATGAATATTCTCTATAGTTTGTATATATAAAAAAAATGTGATTTCTATCGCTAAAGCTATTTGTTTAAAATTCAAATAATATTCAACACATGAATTTCAATTCAACGAATGAATTTCAATTCAACACATGAATATTCTCTATAGTTTGTATATATATAAAAATGTGATTTTATCGCTAAAGCTATTTGTTTAAAATTCGAATAATATTCAACACATGAATTTCAATTCAACAAATGAATTTCAATTCAACACTTGAATATTCTCTATAGTTTGTATATATATAAAAAAATGTGATTTCTATCGCTAAAGCTATTTGTTTAAAATTCGAATAATATTCAACCCATGAATTTCAATTCAACGAATGAATTTCAATTCAACGAATGAATTTCAATTCAACACATGAATATTCTCTATAGTTTGTATATATATATATATATATATAAAATGTGATTTCTATCGCTAAAGCTATTTGTTTAAAATTCGAATAATATTCAACACATGAATTTCAATTCAACGAATGAATTTCAATTCAACACATGAATATTCTCTATAGTTTGTATATATATAAAAAATGTGATTTTTATCGCTAAAGCTATTTGTTTAAAATTCGAATAATATTCAACACATGAATTTCAACTCAACGAATGAATTTCAATTCAACACATGAATATTCTCTATAGTTTGTATATATATATAAAAAAATGTGATTTCTATCGCTAAAGCTATTTGTTTAAAATTCGAATAATATTCAACACCTGAATTTCAACTCAACGAATGTATTTCAATTCAACACATGAATTGTAACGACCCGGGAAAAAGACGACCTTGATTATCCGATATACAACACATATCGAACATCAAGGGTCGACAATTACCGAATAGTTAATGAAAGAATTTAGAGGGTGAGGATAGATAAGATAGAAAATTAGAATAGAAGAAGAAAAAGAAGAACACAACATCAGAGTAACACGAATCTCACAGCGGAACGAATAAAATATAATATATCACATAACTTGAAATCAAAAGCAGTATATGCATACAATACCATTATCAGAGTACAACCCTTGCATCACAGCGGAAATAAACAATAGCTATATAAGTCCTGAAGCCTCCTGCTCCAAGCTCTCCAAGTTTATCTGTAAAATCCTGACTACTTGACTGCCCGTACAAATTTGGGCACCCAAGAGTTTAGGGAAAACAAAACAAAATAAAACTCTGGGTCAGTCATGGGACTGGTGTGAGTAAACTCCAATCATTTGGTTTAACTTTTCAAAAACCTTTTCAAAAGAAAAGATAATCGTAAGACCAATCCACACATAAATACGGATGGCTTTTACCTTACGATAACCCAAAACACTTTGGAAATCATATATTATCTGATATTATAATAATGTCTAATCACAAGTAATTAAAATCTAGTAGAACGCTTGCATCTCACGCTCTACATATATAGTATACAAATCAAACTCGCGGGCACTTATTGGAGATTGGATTCCGACTTTGACAAGGTATGGGACCACCTGTCGATAGTGTATCTCTAGAGGCGAATACACTGGGTTCAACAAGAACATCTTGCAACCCGGCCCTCACATGACCGACCACTCATTTCGTTTGAGTGTATCGAATATATATAACCAACGGTTGGGATCAGCAACCGTCTCCCGAATGGGGCAGCATCGATAGATTTAAGAAGCAATTGGAATTTCTCTAGATAGGTGATTATACATCCTAATGGGTGCGGCCCACATAGCCATGCTACCTGCCCGATTTTTGTCATTTCCCGGTTGATGAGGCTAGAGGTCATAACGTATCTTTTGACAGATCACACCTCCATTACTTTGAATGCCACATTGTCATACCCGCCAAATCACAAATTGATTTCACCAAAAATACCACGGATATACAGCTAAGAGAAACGAATTCCTACGCCACCAAACGTAAGTACGTTTGAAGAGATCAACTTACGCGATCCTTTGAATATACTCTGTCAGACATTCGTCCATTCACGTTTGTCCTGGGACTGGACAAACCGAAGGCACTATTCTGTAAATAGGATAGCCCTTGCATAACTCCCTCTTCAATATATTCAGCATACTTGATTCGCAACGCTTATGCCAATACGGAGTGGTTCTCTGGATAATAATCCAACCGGTCTCTCCATATTAACAACGTAAAATGGTCAAAAACTTTGATAGTCGGTGATTTAACTATCAAATGAAAACATGTCTGTGTGCAAACAACGATATTATTTCCAGATGGAAATTCTATCGATCAATCATCAATCATCATTAATTCTTAAATTAAATTATCATAAATTTATTCTTTTCCTTATTCCTGTTTCCCTATATTTCTTATTTACTATATTTAGAAAATATACGTTATTAACAATGGAAAACAATTCCATTTCTCATTTTCTATATTCAGAAACATTTCTGATTTTTCATTTGGAAGACATTTCCAAATCTCCTTCATTGGGTTTAAACAGATGTTTGAATAAACATCGCTATGTCAACACAGACCATTATGCTCATTAACTAAATTCACTTAACCACTTTTCACTATCGAACTTATCCACTTCTTAGTTAAAACTGAAGTCAATCAAGTTGGGGTATAATTACCTCTCAGACCTTAACTGAACAACATTTCTAACTTCGAAATAGACAAAGTTCAAACTTCACTCTTTAAGAAACTTCTTTGCGAACTCTCGGATTCTATTTATGAATCCACTTCCTTTACTGAATCATTTGATTATAACTATAAATGTTATAATTCCATGCTTTCAAAATATGTTAACTTAAATATATTTCCATATCTTAATTTGGATAAATAAACAACCAACTACTTTATTAACAGATAATTAAAACTTGATTTGAAACGGAAAGTAAACATTACTTCCCTTGATTCGATATAATCGAATTTCCATGTATGATTCACTCTCGAATAATCACTATCCGATAATTCTCTTTCGAATAAACTATATTCGATTCTCCTATTCGAATAACTAATATTCGATAATCCTTTTCTTCGAATAACTAATATTCGAAAAATCTCACTTCGAATAAACCATATTCGATAATTCTCTCCTTCGAATAACTATATTCGATTTAACACACTTCGAACGAACTATATTCGATTACTCTTCTCGAATAAACTATATTCGATAACTTTACTTCGAATAGGTCATATTCGATTAATTCCCTTTTTGACTAACCCTACTTAATTTACTAATACTCGACTAACTCGACTTAATTAACTTCTATTGATTAATTACTATTTGATTTAACACCATTTGCTTGACTCTAGATCGCAGCGATCACAATGGTTACGCCTGATTCCCCCAGGAAACATCCGACCGCCGTAGGCTATCTGCAGCCCTGCGAATTACGCTAGCAGTTGTGCTAAATGGAAATTCATCCTTAAATAACTTTTTCTATTTTTAACTCTATCTCGAATAATTAGATTCGATCAATTCTAAGAATAACTAATATTCAATTAACCCTTATTCGGTTACTATATTCGAATAACTCTAGTCCGATTTGATTCAAACCGCTTAACTCTAACTGATTTACTCTACTGGTTAATTCTAACTAACTAACTCTAACTGTTTGACTCTAACAGCTTAACTCCAACGGTTTAATTCTAAAAGATTAACTCCAACTGTTAGACTCTAATAGTTTAACTCTAACAGTTTAACTCTAATGGTTTAACTCTAACTGTTTAACTTTAACGGTTTAACTCTAACTGACTAACTTTTCTGATTAACTCTAATGGTTTAACTCTAACTGTTTAACTCTGACAGTTTAACTTTGGTTGATTAACTCTTTTGAATTAACCCCTTTGAATTTTCTCTTTTAAATAATTCCATTTGAATAACTCCTTTTGAATAACTCTTTTGAATAACACTTTTTGAATAGCTCTTTTGAATAATACTTTTTTCTATTTGTTTACTTAACAAATAACTATTCCCTTTTTACTTCTATTTATTTAACAAATAATTGTTACTTTTAGCTTTTCCATTTATTCTCTACATAAATATCTTTTTTAACTTTCCTTTATTCCCTAAATGAATATTCGCTCTTCAATTCCATTTGTAATTGTTTTACAAATGATTCCCTTTTGATTTCTATTTGTAAAGGTTTCACAAATAGCTACTTTTTCCCTATTCTATTTGATTTGCAAATATTTTCCTTTACATTTGTTTTACAAATGTATTTCCTCTATGTTTGTTTTTCTTTTCAAATCTTCTCCTTTATATTTGATTTCACAAATATTTTCCTTTACTCAATTTCTTTGATTCTATAATTATTTTCCTCTATGAAACTCTTTTCCTTTTATATATAAAATCTATTGATTTTATATAAATAATTTACTTTCAAAATATACTTTGAAAATTCCTTTTCACTTCCCGTTATCATTTATGGTATAAAAATACCAAATCAAAAGGTTTGATCATCATCCAAACACACGGGTTCAACGACAGATGATATAACACATCATATAACAGAATATATGAAAAACGGTAAATAAATGTTGAGGAATCCAGTTGGATCCCTCCGACCTGTTTCCCTGCATCCACAGATGTTACACAATATAATTCACATCAATTTCATTTCAATATGAGGTATTCTGATAAACAAAATCAACATCGGTTAACGATATATATAACTATATCGGTATTTTCAATCAATTGACTAGCAGTTCAACCAAACAATCAACACTCAGCAATTCAACCAATAATTATCAGTTCTAAAAATACTTTATAAAAATATAAAGTGTTCAGAGTTAGTGAGATTTACTCACCTTGGACGGTTTATCGTTGAATAACGATAATCGGTCATTGATTTGGTTCAGACGTTAAATTTCACCATAAATCCAAACGAGCTCTAATCCACTTGCGGTCAGTTCCCTTGCGTAGTGCTCGTCCATACGATCCCAACGGATCCTGTTTCGTTAAATTTCGTTAATGTATGCAAAAGTTATGCTATTTACAATATTTACCTAATTTAAATGAATATATATTTAATTAAATTAATTAAATTATTTTTATCTTAATTAATTTCTAATTGCGTTATTAGCCAAATTACCTTCCCTGCCCTTCTAAAAAATCCTACTTTCCCATCTCTAGCCATATCCAATTTTTTTTAAAATTGAAAAAACCATTTTAATATTAATTAAATTTAATTTTCAAATAAAATATTTAAAAATAATCATTTAATTATAACTTAAAAATTTTAACCCGGATCAAAAATCTGCTTCCACTCATTTTAAAGTATTTTTCGATAAGAATCCAACGGTCCTTGTTTCGTGGAAATCCGACTTGTTTTGAAAAAGTTATAAGCTTTTAAAGTTTATGGTTAAAAATTACGAAAATGCCCCTGGTCTGTTTTAAAATCAAATTAAATTCAAATTAAATTTTAAATTTAAATTTAAATTAATCATCCCATCCGTCGGATCAGTTAGGGATAGCCAGGGAGAGCAGGAAACTATATTTTCCAAACTCAAGCCTTAGACACTATCCTCTCTGTCACCCTTAGAATGTTCTGATATTTATTTTTACAAATTCTATTTTAATTATAATATATATATATATATATATTACACAAATAAATAAATAAATATTATTTTAAAAACTTACCCCGCGAAGCCCAAGCCTCTGCCTAAGAGTCCCTAGCTCCCCGTCTTGCCCTCCTTTCTCCCTTCCTCCCTTTTTCCATATTTCCTATTATTTTATTATTATTTCTGCCATTGCCAAAGCTTGAAAGAGGAGGAGGAGGAGGAGTGAGTTTAAAATGAAGGGGGGGGGGGCATTTATAGCCGAAGGAGTCACATGGATTGCTGAGGTGGCGCGAATCCAACGGTCGAAAATGGATGGCTAGAATTAATCCTTAAATTTATTAAATTATAAATAAATTTAATAATTTATGAATAGTAAAGTGTGTTTTCTCAACCCTATTCGGACGTTAATTTGACTTACTTATTGATACCTTATCCAAAATCTTTTTCAACCATGTTGTTCAATTTTTCTTGCTCTTCAATACTATATAAAAATATATCAATTTTGAATTTGTTTGAACTTTCAAATAACTTAAATTCAAATTCAAAATAAAGTTTTGTGTTAGTTTCAACACCTTCCGGTCTCATGTTGGAGTATCAAACGATAACGGTTTCCAGAAATTCTTCCACCATCTGGTCCGGTTTTTAACGTACTTCAATCCTATTTATTCAAATCAAAAATCGGAGTTCGTTTAGATTTTCAAATAATTTATTTAAATTTTGTTTCCTTAATAACTTTTTATATCCGTTATAGGATTTTCCCAGATTTCATATATAGCTAATATCCTATGTTTAGAATTTTCCTGGATAGGTCTCAGGTTCCAGTTTTGCCGTTAGCATTAGCAAATTCCAATTACCGTCAAAATTTAGTTCAAATTTTGGCCTTTTATTTTTTCTTTTCCACATACGGATGCCATTTTTGACGTAACTTGGTTGGTTACCTAATTTCATCATTTCAGATTAAATGAAACTGATTTCATCGAAATCCGAGTTCGTTAGCTACTACATCCTTTGTAAACGTACTATTTTAAATTAAAAATTTATCCTTTTATACTGCCAGTTCACATTATATTGCAGATCCACTAAATTTCTACCATTTCGGAATAAAATAAAATATTCAAAATTATTGAAATTAAACCATTTAGAATTCCAAAATAATAAAAAAAACATTTTTAAATAATAACTAAATGGTCAAAAAATCTGGGCCGTTACATTCTTCCCCCCTTAAAATAATTTCGTCCTCGAAATTGCTAAGGTAGAAAAATGAATTTTATAACTAGGTTAAAATTATTTGGTTACTCTGATTTCACTAAACCAATCTATTCTAATTAATTTATTAATTTATTTCTATAAACGAAAATTTTCAAAAATTCTGAAAATTTTCTAACACTCGATATTTCTGAAAAATTTCGCCAGCACCTCCTTTGTACTGGCCAATAGCTCAAACTCCAACTCGCCTCCCTAGGCCTTCTTCAACCCAAAAGAAAATCAAACAGCCAAGTGGCTTGCCAAACAGGCTCATAAATCTCATCAAACTCATATGAATATGAATGTGTACCTTTTTTGTCGGGCATCCAACTCTGCTATCAATTTAGCATATACCACTATCATCCCAATCAAACTCCCAATCACTTTTATCTTCAACACGACCATCCGCTTATAACCAAGCCAAATTTCAATCAAACTGCAATTCCAATCTCAATTCAAATTTCTTGCTCGACCATCCATTTCTATCCCAGATTATCTCTAATCTAGTCCAATTCTACTTGATACCATTCTATTTCAATTCAACTCAATTTCCACTGAACTGCCTTCAATTCAATTTCAAATTTGCTTTCACAAATTTCTATTTAATTTGTGTTTATTTCAATAATCTGTACCTGGGAGTTTCAAATAGCTTTGCCTTTTCCAAAAATCAAATATCCCTTTGGAATATCAAAACAACTCGGTTTCTCAAAACAATTCAAAAACAAATCCTTTGGTAGTAATCTGTCACTTACAAACTCGAAAATGAGCACCGATGATGTCCGGATCAACATCGGAATTTATTTTCCAGCTATCGAAGTGAGTTCAATACTATAGCACTTTCAAAACCCATTTTTAAACATTTTCATTTTGAAATTCATTTCAAAATATCCCTTTTCAATGCTTGTAACAAATTTAAAATCTCCCAGAATTTTAAAATTCACATATATTCAATTTAATTCCATTTACAACGCTTATTCAAATTTTAGCAATTTTAATTCCAATTCTGAACTTAAATTCAGATTTAATTCATCTGATTTCATATATTTCACTTATATGAATTTTGATTTTTTATTTACATAACCATTTCACATTTTATAATCTTATTCGATTATAATCACAACCAACACATCCAATATACTATAATAATTTCAAATATCTATACTTTGCTTATATCAAAATATAATTTGGGTAAAATTATTTCATTTACCCTTTTTTCAAAACATATCGTGTCGACCCATCGTATTCAAGTGTTTATAAACTCCTATCGATACAGTGGATCAAACTGATCGACTAGAACTCATAAACGACTCAACCAATAAATCTCCACGGTATAAAATCATTTTATATAAAATAACAAATACGTTCACTCTTATATATACACTCAAACTCAGTCTAGGGCATTACTAACCCCATCTCTACTGAGTCACGCCACAGAGCCAAGGTAAATCACCTAACCTTCAGCTCTGATACCAACTGTAACGACCCGGGAAAAAGACGACCTTGATTATCCGATATACAACACATATCGAACATCAAGGGTCGACAATTACCGAATAGTTAATGAAAGAATTTAGAGGGTGAAGATAGATAAGATAGAAAATTAGAATAGAAGAAGAAAAAGAAGAACACAACATTAGAGTAACACGAATCTCACAGCGGAACGAATAAAATATAATATATCACATAACTTGAAATCAAAAGCAGTATATGCATACAATACCATTATCAGAGTACAACCCTTGCATCACAGCGGAAATAAACAATAGCTATATAAGTCCTGAAGCCTCCTGCTCCAAGCTCTCCAAGTCTATCTGTAAAATCCTGACTACTTGACTGCCCGTACAAATTTGGGCACCCAAGAGTTTAGGGAAAACAAAACAAAATAAAACTCTGGGTCAGTCATGGGACTGGTGTGAGTAAACTCCAATCATTTGGTTTAACTTTTCAAAATCCTTTTCAAAAGAAAAGATAATCGTAAGACCAATCCACACATAAATACGGATGGCTTTTACCTTACGATAACCCAAAACACTTTGGAAATCATATATTATCTGATATTATAATAATGTCTAATCACAAGTAATTAAAATCTAGTAGAACGCTTGCATCTCACGCTCTACATATATAGTATACAAATCAAACTCGCGGGCACTTATTGGAGATTGGATTCCGGCTTTGACAAGGTATGGGACCACCTGCCGATAGTGTATCTCTAGAGGCGAATACACTGGTTTCAACAAGAACATCTTGCAACCCGGCCCTCACATGACCGACCACTCATTTCGCTTGAGTGTATCGAATATATATCACCAACGGTTGGGATCAGCAACTGTCTCCCGAATGGGGCAGCATCGATAGATTTAAGAAGCAATTGGAATTTCTCTCGATAGGTGATTATACATCCTAATGGGTGCGACCCACATAGCCATGCTGCCTGCCCGATTTTTGTCATTTCCCGGTTGATGAGGCTAGAGGTCATAACGTATCTTTTGACAGATCACACCTCCATTACTTTGAATGCCACATCGTCATACCCGCCAAAATCACAAATTGATTTCACCAAAAATACCACGGGTATACAGCTAAGAGAAACGAATTCCTCCGCCACCAAACGTAAGTACGTTTGAAGAGATCAACTTACGCGATCCCTTGAATATACTCTGTCAGACATTCGTCCATTCACGTTTGTCCTGGGACTGGACAAACCGAAGGCACTATTCTGTAAATAGGATAGCCCTTGCATAACTTCCTCTTCAATATATTCAGCATACTTGATTCGCAACGCTTATGCCAATACAGAGTGGTTCTCTGGATAATAATCCAACCGGTCTCTCCATATTAACAACGTAAAATGGTCAAAAACTTTGATAGTCGGTGATTTAACTATCAAATGAAAACATGTCTGTGTGCAAACAACGATATTATTTCCAGATGGAAATTCTATCGATCAATCATCAATCATCATTAATTCTTAAATTAAATTATCATAAATTTATTCTTTTCCTTATTCCTGTTTCCCTATATTTCTTATTTACTATATTTAGAAAATATACGTTATTAACAATGGAAAACAATTCCATTTCTCATTTTCTATATTCAGAAACATTTCTGATTTTTCATTTGGAAGACATTTCCAAATCTCCTTCATTGGGTTTAAACAGATGTTTGAATAAACATCGCTATGTCAACACAGACCATTATGCTCATTAACTAAATTCACTTAACCACTTTTCACTATCGAACTTATCCACTTCTTAGTTAAAACTGAAGTCAATCAAGTTGGGGTATAATTACCTCTCAGACCTTAACTGAACAACATTTCTAACTTCGAAACAGACAAAGTTCAAACTTCACTCTTTAAGAAACTTCTTTGCGAACTCTCGGATTCTATTTATGAATCCACTTCCTTTACTGAATCATTTGATTATAACTATAAATGTTATAATTCCATGCTTTCAAAATATGTTAACTTAAATATATTTCCATATCTTAATTTGGATAAATAAACAACCAACTACTTTATTAACAGATAATTAAAACTTGATTTGAAACGGAAAGTAAACATTACTTCCCTTGATTCGATATAATCGAATTTCCATGTATGATTCACTCTCGAATAATCACTATCCGATAATTCTCTTTCGAATAAACTATATTCGATTTCCCTATTCGAATAACTAATATTCGATAATCCTTTTCTTCGAATAACTAATATTCGAAAAATCTCACTTCGAATAAACCATATTCGATAATTCTCTCCTTCGAATAACTATATTCGATTTAACACACTTCGAACGAACTATATTCGATTACTCTTCTCGAATTAACTATATTCGATAACTTTACTTCGAATAGGTCATATTCGATTAATTCCCTTTTTGACTAACCCTACTTAATTTACTAATACTCGACTAACTCGACTTAATTAACTTCTATTGATTAATTACTATTTGATTTAACACCATTTGCTTGACTCTAGATCGCAGCGATCACAATGGTTACACCTGATTCCCCCAGGAAACATCCGACCGCCGTAGGCTCTCTGCAGCCCTGCGAATTACGCTAGCAGTCGTGCTAAATGGAAATTCATCCTTAAATAACTTTGTCTATTTTTAACTCTATCTCGAATAATTAGATTCGATCAATTCTAATTGAATAACTAATATTCAATTAACCCTTATTCGGTTACTATATTCGAATAACTCTAGTCCGATTTGATTCAAACCGCTTAACTCTAACTGATTTACTCTACTGGTTAATTCTAACTAACTCTAACTGTTTGACTCTAACAGCTTAACTCCAACGGTTTAATTCTAATAGATTAACTCCAACTGTTAGACTCTAATAGTTTAGCTCTAACAGTTTAACTCTAATGGTTTAACTCTAACTGTTTAACTTTAACGGTTTAACTCTAACTGACTAACTTTTCTGATTAACTCTAATGGTATAACTCTAACTGTTTAACTCTGACAGTTTAACTTTGGTTGATTAACTCTTTTGAATTAACCCCTTTGAATTTTCTCTTTTGAATAATTCCATTTGAATAACTCCTTTTGAATAACTCTTCTGAATAACACTTTTTGAATAGCTCTTTTGAATAATACTTTTTTCTATTTGTTTACTTAACAAATAACTATTCCCTTTTTACTTCTATTTATTTAACAAATAATTATTACTTTTAGCTTTTCCATTTATTCTCTACATAAATATCTTTTTTAACTTTCCTTTATTCCCTAAATGAATATTCGCTCTTCAATTCCATTTGTAATTGTTTTACAAATGATTCCCTTTTGATTTCTATTTGTAAAGGCTTCACAAATAGCTACTTTTTCCCTATTCTATTTGATTTGCAAATATTTTCCTTTACATTTGTTTTACAAATGTATTTCCTCTATGTTTGTTTTTCTTTTCAAATCTTCTCCTTTATATTTGATTTCACAAATATTTTCCTTTACTCAATTTCTTTGATTCTATAATTATTTTCCTCTATGAAACTCTTTTCCTTTTATATATAAAATCAATTGATTTTATATAAATAATTTACTTTCAAAATATACTTTGAAAATTCCTTTTCACTTCCCGTTATCATTTATGGTATAAAAATACCAAATCAAAAGGTTTGATCATCATCCAAACACACGGGTTCAACGACAGATGATATAACACATCATATAACAGAATATATGAAAAACGGTAAATAAATGTTGAGAAATCCAGTTGGATCCCTCCGACCTGTTTCCCTGCATCCACAGATGTTACACAATATAATTCACATCAATTTCATTTCAATATGAGGTATTCTGATAAACAAAATCAACATCGGTTAACGATATATATAACTATATCGGTATTTTCAATCAATTGACTAGCAGTTCAACCAAACAATCAACACTCAGCAATTCAACCAATAATTATCAGTTCTAAAAATACTTTATAAAAATATAAAGTGTTCAGAGTTAGTGAGATTTACTCACCTTGGTCGGTTTATCGTTGAATAACGATAATCGGTCATTGATTTGGTTCAGACATTAAATTTCACCATAAATCCAAACGAGCTCTAATCCACTTGCGGTCAGTTCCCTTGCGTAGTGCTCGTCCATACGATCCCAACGGATCCTGTTTTGTTAAATTTCGTTAATGTATGCAAAAGTTATGCTATTTACAATATTTACCTAATTTAAATGAATATATATTTAATTAAATTAATTAAATTATTTTTATCTTAATTAATTTCTAATTGCGTTATTAGCCAAATTACCTTCCCTGCCCTTCTAAAAAATCCTACTTTCCCATCTCTAGCCATATCCAATTTTTTTAAAATTGAAAAAACCATTTTAATATTAATTAAATTTAATTTTCAAATAAAATATTTAAAAATATTCATTTAATTATAACTTAAAATTTTTAACCCGGATCAAAAATCTGCTTCCACTCATTTTAAAGTATTTTTCGATAAGAATGCAACGGTCCTTGTTTCGTGAAAATCCGACTTGTTTTGAAAAAGTTATAAGCTTTTAAAGTTTATGGTTAAAAATTACGAAAATGCCCCTGGTCTGTTTTAAATTCAAATTAAATTTTAAATTTAAATTTAAATTAATCATCCCATCCGTCGGATCAGTTAGGGAGAGCAGGAAACTATATTTTCCAAACTCAAGCCTTAGACACTATCCTCTCTGTCACCCTTAGAATGTTCTGATATTTATTTTTACAAATTCTATTTTTATTATAATATATACATATATATATATATATTACACAAATAAATAAATAAATAAATATTATTTTAAAAACTTACCCCGCGAAGCCCAAGCCTCTGCCTAAGAGTCCCTAGCTCCCCGTCTTGCCCTCCTTTCTCCCTTCCTCCCTTTTCCCTATTTCCTATTATTTTATTATTATTTCTGCCATTGCCAAAGCATGAAAGAGGAGGAGGAGGAGTGAGTTTAAAATGAAGGGGGGGGGGGGCTATTTATAGCCGAAGGAGTCACATGGATTGCTGAGGTGGCGCGAATCCAACGGTCGAAAATGGATGGCTAGGATTAATCCTTAAATTTATTAAATTATAAATAAATTTAATAATTTATGAATAGTAAAGTGTGTTTTCTCAACCCTATTCGGACGTTAATTTGACTTACTTATTGATACCTTATCCAAAATATTTTTCAACCATGTTGTTCAATTTTTCTTGCTCTTCAATACTATATAAAAATATATCAATTTTGAATTTGTTTGAACTTTCAAATAACTTAAATTCAAATTCAAAATAGTGTTTTGTGTTAGTTTAAACACCTTCCGGTCTCATGTTGGAGTATCAAACGATAACGGTTTTCAGAAATTCTTCCACCATTTGGTCCGGTTTTTAACGTACTTCAATCCTATGTATTCAAATCAAAAATCGGAGTTCGTTTAGATTTTCAAATAATTTATTTAAATTTTGTTTCCTTAATAACTTTCTATATCCGTTATAGGATTTTCCCAGATTTCATATATAGCTAATATCCTATGTTTAGAATTTTCCTGGATAGGTCTCAGGTTCCAGTTTTGCCGTTAGCATTAGCAAATTCCAATTACCGTCAAAATTTAGTTCAAATTTTGGCCTTTTATTTTTTCTTTTCCACATACGGATGCCATTTTTGACGTAACTTGGTTGGTTACCTAATTTCATCATTTCAGATTTAATGAAACTGATTTCATCGAAATCCGAGTTCGTTAGCTACTACATCCTTTGTAAACGTACTATTTTAAATTAAAAATTTATCCTTTTATACTGCCAGTTCACATTATATTGCAGATCCACTAATTTCTACCATTTCGGAATAAAATAAAATATTCAAAATTATTGAAATTAAACCATTTAGAATTCCAAAATAATAAAAAAAACATTTTTAAATAATAACTAAATGGTCAAAAAATCTGGGCCGTTACATGAATATTGATTTCAACATATGTAATTAATTTCAACAAATGAAAATTATTCTAACACATGAATATTTCAGAAAATTTCGGCAGCATAACGGCAGGGTAGTTAAAACCGAGACCGTCCCTAGTACGGCTCCTCGCTCTACCTTAAAACCTCGCGGTTTTTGACAATGGGGATCATGCATCTAGTTCGCACGCAGGCGGCATGTTTTATTTTCATTTCCACAATCCTATTCTAATTTGTTTCAACCACAAGAGGGTATTTTTCAACCACAAAGGTATTTTTCAACCACAATATCAACCACAAACAATTATTTCCAACCATTCGTCATACCATATAATATCATGCCAATCACAAGCAATAAATATCGGCCATGGTCTGTGGACGAGGGGAGTATATATATATATTATTTCTATAATTAACTTGCATTTCATCACAATTTAAAGCATATATGTTTCATACAACGCTTGTATAATTTATACATCGCTAATATAACTTATACAACACATGTACATGAGGTATACAATGCGTATATAATTTACACTTCGCTTATATAATTTATACAACACGATTCCATTCACACAATTTAGTTTAGATTCCTCACATTGGTTTTTGAAGTGCTAAAAATCGTATGAATATCAGAAAAATCCGAGGCTTCTGCTAGATGGTAGAGAGCCTCCCTGCAGTCCTGATGTTTTCTGTTTCATCGAATTTCGTTAACACACTAAAAAGATATGATTTTTCAAAGTTTTGCAACACTTAAAAGTGTTATTTTCAATCCAGAAATTTCAAAGCAGATGACTTTTCAAACCTTCAAAACTAGGTTTTTAATTCTCGATCAATCCGTGCTGTTTCGTCTCGATCGGATGCTGCGACGTCGAAGAGCTTCGAGCAGGCTTCCCAGCGCCTGTGGTGGCAGCGAACTCGGCGGCTCCTTTGATGATCGGCGGCGCTCCAAAGGTGGTAACTTTCTCGCTGGAATTCGACGTCGATACGGGATGGTTTCAGACGAGGCTGGGGTTGATTGAAAGAGGGGAGGAAGGCGATCGGAAAAGCCAACTGGAGGCGGTGGCGAAATCGCCTTTGGCGGCGGCGATGAGGCTTGGAAGATTCGAGCGGTTGCGTCGTTCGTTTCAGAGGTTTGACTGACTTTTCTGATGTGAGAGAGAATGAAGATATTTTCTATTATATTTAAATTTAAATTCCTATAATATCCTTTCTAGTCAATGTACACCGATTTCAACCCAACGACTGTCGCCTCTAGCTAAATACCCCCATTCCAGACACAATGGGATATGTTTCGTTGGCCAATTCGACTGTTACAGTCAGTTATTTTTCAAATTAAAGTATAAAACATTTTATATTCAATTTGAACGTACATTTCAATTTGCCAGGGCCACAAACTGAATCGAAAAATTCCAGAAAAATAAACCTAGCTTTGTTTTGACGATACGGTCCCAACAAAACCAGTTTCGTCGAATTCTGAGCTCGTATGCAAAATGTCCATTTTCAGGTCGACCCATTTTAACAGAAATTGACCAATCACATTTTCCTTTGCCCCGCTCACATACTAGCTTCAAAAATTATGAAATTTGAAACCTAGCAATAGTTTGACATCCCGGATCCAACAAAAGTGGTTTTGTCGAATTCTGAGGTCGTATGCAAAATATCTATTTTCAAGGGCTATATATTCTATATAGCTACCTTTCTGAAAATTCATTTGGCCATAACTTTTGATTCCTGTTATGAAACTTCGATTTTTCAGATTCGTTAGAAAGATATTCATACACAAATTTAAATATTTTTGGTTTCGCTAAAATCTGTTATATTTCCCACCCGGTACAGTTAGACAAAGTTTGTATTCAAATTTTCAAACTGCCTCACTATTCCCAATTCATTATTTTATTGAAATATTCTATTTCAATTGTTCAAATTCTTTGACAATAACCAATTTTAAAAATTTTAAGTTGGTTCCCATTTTCCGGGTTATTACAATCTCCCCCACTTAAAACTTTTCGTCCTCGAAAAGGAAATAACAGCAAAGTAGGAAACAAAATGTAAATGCAAAGTATTGTAAAGGTACCTTGCACCGGAGTTAGTCAGAGATGTCCACTCTGCATTTGGGGTAGGCTTGTTTAATGCTTTCCTCAGTCTCCCAAGTACAGTCTCTAGGATCACTACTCCACTGTACTTTAACTAAATGAATCTTTTTGCTCCTTAGCTCTCTAGTTTCTTTGCCAACGATCTTCAATGTCTCTCTTCTGACTGTTAATTCTGGAGTTTTGTCTATATCCTGTTGCGCTGCTTCTTCTACAATAAGATCCGGATCATGCACATGTTTTCTGAGTTAAGACACGTGGAACACGTCATGCACACCCGGCAACCAATCAGGTAATGAAACCCTATATGCAAGAGTTCCAATCCGTTCAAGTATAGGAAAGGGACCAATGAATCTCGGTGCCAACTTCCCAGTTTTGCCAAATCTGATTACTCCCCGCATCGGAGAAACTCTTAAATAAACACAATCGCCAACGGCAAATGATAAATCTCTTCTTCTGGAATCAGCATAACTTTTCTGTCGGCTTTGTGCAGTTTTCAATCGCTTCTTAATGAAATCGACTTTATTTGATGCTTCTCGAATCATATCGGGCCCTAACACAAGTCTGTTTCCAGGTTCTACCCAACATGCAGGAGATCTGCACGGTCTACCGTATAATGCTTCAAATGGAGACATTCCCAAACTTTCTTGATAGCTATTGTTATAAGAGAATTCGGCTAAATGTAAGTGATCTTCCCATGAGCCTCCAAAATCGATAACGCAAGCCCGTAGTAAATCTTCTAGAATTCTATTCACCCGCTCAGTTTGGTCGTCTGTCTGAGGGTGATAAGCAGTGCTTAGATTCAATTTGGTTCCCAATTCTGTCTGGAATGCTTCCCAGAATTTGCTAGTAAATAGGGGATCTCTATCACTGATTATATTAAGCGGCACTCCATGTAGTTTAACTATTTCTTTGAAGTAAATCTGCGCTAAACTTTGAGCCGTTCTGTTGGATCAGACAGGTATGAAATGGGCAGTCTTCGTGAAGCGATCTACGATCACCCATATACTGTCATTTCCTTTCTTAGTTCGAGGCAATCCATCAATGAAGTCCATCGAAATTTGCTCCCACTTCCATCCTGGAATTTCTAATGGTTGTAATAGTCCAGCCAATTTCTGCTGATCGCTCTTAACTAGCTGACAAGTGGAGCATCTGCTAACATATAATGAAATATCTCTTTTCAAAGCCCTCCACCAGAATGTGCGTTTGATATCGTTATACATTTTGCTCACACTGGGATGGATGCTTAGTTTGGACTTGTGACATTCATCAAGTATTTCTCTTCGAAGCTCTGGAAGATTTGTGATGCATATTCTGCCCTTTAATCTAAGAACTCCATTGTCATCGAGTCGGAAACTTGTGGATTCACCCCCCTTGACTCTCTGACTGATTCTCTGAATAAATTCATCGTCTTTCTGAAGGGTCGAGATCCTATCAATTAATGAAGACATGATGATAAAACTGGCGATGATTTCATTCTTTCTGCTGAGCGCAACTACTACAACATTGGCTTTTCCTGGAGTGTATAGAATCTCAAAATCATATGCTGCAAGGAATTCTAACCAACGTTGTTATCTCAAGTTTAGATCTTTCTGAGTGAATAGATATTTCAATGATTGATGATCGGTAAATAGTTCGAACTTCTCGCCCAATAAATAATGCCTCCAGATTCTCAAAGCAAACACGATAGCTAATAACTCAAGATCATGAGTTGCATAGTTTCTTTCATGCGGCTTCAGCTGACGGCTGGCATAAGCGACCACTTGCCCCTTTTGCATTAATACTGCGCCAAGCCCTCTAATAGAAGCGTCTGTCCATATATTCAAGTCTTGGTTGCCTTCTATAATTATCAATACTGGAGCAGTTGTCAATTTCAGCTCCTGGAAAGCTTCTTCACATTCGGGAGTCCATTTGAATTTCTCATGCTTCTTTGTAAGCTTTGTCAATACACCAGATATCTTTGAAAAATCCTGAACGAATTTCCAATAGTAAATAGCCAATCCAAGGAAACTTCGAACTTCTGTGGGGGTAGTAGGCTGTTTCCAGTTCTGAATCGCTGTAATTTTGCTTGGATCTACAGCAATCCCTTCCTTCGATACGACATGGCCTAGGAACTTAACTTCATCCTGCCAGAAGACACACTTAGAAAATTTAGCTTTCAAGACATTTCTCCTCATAATTATCAACACTTGTTCTAAATGCTTTGCATGCTCGCCTTCCGACTTGGAGTAGATTAAAATGTCATCGATGAAGACTAGAACAAATTTATTCAATACACCATGGAACACTCTGTTCATAAGATCGACGAAGTATGCCGGAGCGTTACACAAGCCGAACGACATTACTTACCATTCGTAGAATAAATCGGGACCCCTGAAGGCTGTCAAAGGAACACAGTCTTCGGCTATACGTAATTGGTGGAAACCTGTAGCTAGGTCCATTCTGGAGAATGCTGTTGCTCCATTTAATTGATCTAACAGATCATCTATACGAGGCAAGGGATACTTGTTCTTCAGTGTCTGCTTATTGAAATCTCGGTAATCAACACAAAGTCGTAGAGTACCGTCTGATTTCAGGACAAATACTACTGCTGCTCCCCAAGCTGAAAAGCTCGGTCTGATCAGACCTTTCCAAAGCAATTCTCGAGTTTGACTACCCAACTCTTCTTTTTCTTTCGGGGCCATTCTTCTAATTGGATGTACTACTGGTCGGGCATTCGGAATTAGATCTATTATGAATTCAATTTCTCTTTGCGGCGGTAAGTTTTCTACTTCTTCAAACACATCCGCGTAGTTTTTAACGACCGGTATCTTTTCTAATGAAGTGGGAGTAACTTCTAAAGCAGACCAGAATTCCTTTCTATCGGTTTCTGAACCGAGACATGGTATAGTGATATGCCCAAATTTTGTTTTAACTTTCACGATTCTCTCGGCACATCTAACTTCAGCCTTATATTTGGTTAACCATTCCAAACCAAGAATAACATCGAATTCAGATAAATTCATGACTATTAAGTTGATGGGAAACTTGTAACATGAATAAGAGATAGGCACTCTGCAGTACGAATCGAGAACAATAGAGCCTCCTATCGGGTTTTGAACATTAATTGATTCTTTAAGGTCTCTTACTTTTAACTTTAACTTACTTACAGTGTTACCAGAAATGAAGCTACGTGATGCACCAGTATCAAAAAGTACATAAACTGGAATATTTTTAATGGTAAGGGTACCTCCCAAGACGTCGGGTTTACCTGATCCATCGGTGATAGCTGGCGGGGTCTCCCCGTCATACACATGAGCCACTTGTGCATTCTGCTTCAGAGGACAATTCCTGCTATAGTGCCCTTTCTTATGGCAGTTGTAGCATTCGGCTGAGCTGCGGTATGGATTTGCCTTTAGCTTCTTTGGGGCTTTGCACACATTTGAAAAATGTCCTGTCTTCCCGCAGTTGTAGCAGCTTCCTTTGGGTATCTTCCCAGATTGCTGAGTAGCGGCCGCTGAAATGCTGGACTCTGGCTGATCTGCTGCAGCTTTGCGCTTGTTTCCAGCTTGGCTTTTGGCGCGGTCTTGGTTGGAGTGTCTTTCATCCATATCTTCATAATTGCAGGCCATTTCCACTAATTCTGAGAATGAGAGTTTGATGTTGCTCATGGCCCTATCATGGTACTTGCGCCGTAGCCCAAATATAAACCTCTTGTTCTTAGCTTTGTTGGTAATAATAAGCTCTAGAGCATAGCGCGACAGCTGAGTGAATTTATTGAGGTAATCTTGGATAGAGAGATCTCCCTGCTGGAGATTAGCAAACTGCTCTCGCATCCGCTCTAAGGCCTGCTCAGGTACGAACTTCTCGTTGAACATGGTCTTGAATTGCTCCTAGGTCCTAACAGTACCTGCCACATCTTTTGAGGTGATGGCATCCCACCACAACTCTGCTTCCTCCTGTAAGAGCCAAATACCTAGACGTGCTTTGTTGTTGGTCCCCAATCCCATGCCCTCAAAAATCTTTTCACATGTCTTCAACCAAGCAATAGCCTCTGTCACTGTACCAAGGCCAGAAAAGGGTTTTCCCCCCAGGTTCCTATATCTCTTTGCTACTCTGTCTAGCTCAAGGTCCTGGGGTGCTGGTGGCTGTATAATAGGGCCCTCCTCAGCTACGGAGATTGTAACACCCCACCTCCGCCAATGCCACTCTTGCAAGTGCACTGGCTTTGGAGGGGCATTAAACGAGGTAAACATGCATGCAGATATCACAAGACAGAACATATAAGTAAAAACAGAGTAAATAAAGCAACGGGTAAAAACTAACATTTCAAAACCATAGTCAAGTTACATCAAAGTACTGAGTCATTATTTTCCCAACAAAACAAAGTCTAGAAAACATAAACTGAAAACTGGAAACAACATAAAGTAACTATCCCCAAAGCAGAATAAAGCCATAGCATGCTCAAGTCCAAACCGTACATGAGCTATCCAGAAAAGCAGCTAAAGATTCGAGCTAGGTACCAGTGTTCCCACCCTATAAACCTGGGGGGGGGGAACGGAAGAAAAGAGGCGAAAGAAAACGGGCCAGTCAAAAAGACTGGTAAGTCCTACCTACTATTAGTATAAAAACTAATAAAGTTAACTGGACATGTAAAGCAGAGATGAAACACAGGGTGATAACTAGCATGGTGAAAAGTTAACAAGATAGTGTGGCATCGCATCTACAAGGTTAAGTTGCACCAAGTGTGTACTAGTAATCCATGTCAAGTATAAACAAGAAATGATCCCTTGGCCCAATCTTGGCTCAATATCACGAGATGACCTAGATCAAGGTCCAACAATACGTTCTAGTCGATCGGCTCCCTAAAACCCTAACTCGTCAAGTGTCGGTGTCATACGGCCCAATCACGAAGCGTAGTCAAACTGTGTTAGGTCCACCCTAGGGTGTATCAAGCCCTAGGGTGCCAACCATGGACACACATCAAGCACGCACAGTCTAAACCTACTGGTGCCCGTGTCTGCTTTTTCAACTCCAGACTATGTGCACGACCATAGTCCGCCTGAACCTACACCGGCGCACCTACTCAGCCGTCGTTTTGGTCGCTTACATGTCAGCCCAGTAATCGTGCCCCACCCTAGCCTAGTCCCTAGGGTATCATGATACAATCAAGAGGGTTACTGGTGAAAAGGACCACGTAACTAGGGTTTCTAACGGGTTAAACGTGGTTAACCCTATCCAATCAAGTATCAAGTTGGTTAAGTGTACCCAAGGTTCATGACTTAACCCCATCAACCCATCGTGTTTAATTGGTTAAGTATTCAAGTGGTCCATGACTTAACCCTATCATGTGGCATTAATTAATTTAATGCACCCAACCTCTCACATTAGACCTTGTTGTGGTTACTAGTTAAGCCGGGCGGGTCCGGGTAGCTTTACACCACAACTTAGTCTAACCTCGGGTTTCAAGTGCGTCATGACCAACTACTCACATTGGGTCCTATTGCTTGTAGCCACTAGTTAAGCCGGTCGGTTCCGGGTAGATTTATGCTACAAACTCAAGCCAACCTCGAGTTGTCCATTCTCATGTTTTCTAGAAGTCATGTCCAAGTCCATGTTCATGTTCCAAGCATAATCACATGTCATATTTCATGTCATTTTTCAAGTCATGATTTTATGTCATTTTAGTTTACCCATAGCGTAACCCCATCGCATGTAAGTTCGCATAAACGCAACTAAATCTCAAAAAGGGGGAAACTTTAGAAGCATGACATAATTAATAAGGTTTGGCCACAAGTTAAACATGGTGGCATATGAGGCAAATGTGTTCATAAACTTGCATATTACACTATAGGCCTCAAAACATGCATGATATCAACTTTAGCAAAATAGATGAAACATGGTCATAAATGACATGGGATGATAGCAAGTGATTCGCATATAACATCATATGCAAGTTAACATAAGGTTTATGAGAGTTTCTATGTTGCTTTATGCAACATTTCAAATCAAAGCTCATAACTTTCTATGCACAAAGTCAAGGTGATAGCTTTACAAACATGCATAGAATAAATCTATGCATAACATGATAGGATCAAAGCTCATAGCTTTCTATGCACAAAGTCAAGGTGATAGCTTTACAAACATGCATAGAATAAATCTATGCATAACATGATAGAATCAAAGCACAAATCATACTTAGGCCCAAACTCAAACTTGCAACATGTCATATTTAACTTCATAGTTAGAATCTAAGAGTAGAATAGGGCTTACAATGCTACGAAGACTTATAATATAAAATAAGATTGAGACAAAGCCACTAGCAACTCTAAAGACCCCAAACGAATACAAGCTCCAAGAAGCTCCTTTGATTTATATGAAGAAAGATCCTCGTTTTAATGAAGAAAGATTGAACTTTGGCCTTGAATCAAGCTTAGAAACTCTCAAACAAGCTTAGGAACTCTCATATGAATGAAGATGGAGGCTATGACAAGAAGGTGGAGGCCATGATTAAACATTTTGGCATAGTTTAGTTGTAGGAATGATTTATGTTGATTTAGGCTAGGTATTAGGGTCTTTTTATAGATGATTAGGTTAGTTTAGGCCATAGGATTAACCCTAATTCAGATCTGGGCCATCAATTCATGTCACTAGCCCCCAAACATGTCTTGAGGAACAAGTCAGGTGCACCCAGGCCAGACTGGCCGACCACCCAAGTCGACAGGGGTGTCGAACCGGCAGTCGACACAGCCTGGGGTGTGTCGACTCCCAAGTCGACTCCCCAGTCGACTTGGGGAGTGGAGGGATCTTGTCCCGCCTATCCTGCCCAGCTGAATTTGAATTCGAATCTGTTTTTAAACTTGAATTTTCTGAAAACTTCTATGGGTCATAACTGGGTCATACGGACTCCGATTTTCGAAACTCGGACTCTATTTCGCGTATTTTTCCGAGACGAACGCAATGGCACAGCCCGTTTCCCTTGATTCAGATTTTATAATTTAATTCTGCCTTGATTTATGTTATAACTTGTTATTCAAAATACGGGTTGTTACATCCTCCCCACCTTAAAGGATTTCATCCCCGAAATCTCTAAGTTAGGAAGAACGTATCCTACCATCCATCATCCATCTACTCAAAACATCATCCACGTGCAGTCAATATCCTTAACAAATTCTAAATGCTGTATGATTATATGCAAAGGGGGGTGTATGTGTACTTATCTAATGCGAAAATCAGGCGGTTACTGATTCAGTAAACCTCCTTAATGCAAAGTATGTTAGTGAAATGTGTCCATATGTATGCAAATTCCTAACATAATTTATAATCTCTATATGAGTGCACATAACATTCATCCATATGCAGCATCCACGTGATAGCATAACAAGTTTCATCCATGAATAAGTATAAGCACTCATGCATATGCAATATGAAAGTGTGTGAGCCGATCTTAGTGCCTAATGTGTATCATGCATCTACGAGTATCCACTTGCAAACACTTGCAACAACTTGCAAACATCAAGCATAACATGTTTCAAATACATGTTTCATCCAAAGGGTTTATACATAAGGTTCTCATGACAAGGTTAACGAGATAACAAGATAAACAGGATAAACATGGATAGCAAAAAGGAAGATATGCTAAAAAGGAAAAGAGATCGAGAATGTACCCTCAAAAAGAAATGGATAAAGCCCACGCATCTTCTCCTCGGTTTCCCAAGTTGCATCCTCTTCGGCTTCACTCCACTGAACTTTCACCAATTTGACTTCTCGATTCCTTAGCTTCCTAATCTCCGTTCCCAAGGTACGAATCGGGGCTCTCCTCAGGGTTGCCTCTTTCTCTACCTTCACGTCTTCAAGAATGCTAGGTTCAACCACCTCAGCGGACTCATGTAGGCACTTTCGGAGATGCGAGACATGAAAGACATTATGCACTCCGGCCAGCTTCTCGGGCAATTCCACCTTATAAGCCATCTTCCCAATTCTTTCTATGATAGGGAAGGGTCCTACGAACCTTGGTGCCAGCTTCCCAACTGCTCCAAAACGAACCACATTACGCAAAGGAGAAACCTTCACGAAAACCATATCTCCAACTTCGAATTCCAAATCTGTCCTTCGCTTGTCAGCATAGGATTTCTGTCTGTCTTGGGCCGCTTTCATCCGTCTTCTCACCAATTCAACTTTCTCGGATGTGTCCCGTATCATATCGGGCCCAAGTATAAGCCTATCCGTTGTCTCCCACCAACAAGATGGTGACCTACACGGCCTCCCATACAGAGCTTCAAATGGTGCCATCCCTATGCTAGCTTGATAGCTATTATTATAAGCAAACTCTACAAGAGGGAGGTGGTCTTCTCAAGTACCACCAAAGTCAAGAACACAAAGCCTCAAGAGATCTTCTAGCACTCTATTCACCCTTTCGGTTTAGCCATCCGTCTGGGGGTGATAGGCTGTACTTAGGTTCAATCTCGTACCCATCGCTTCTTGCAAACTATTCCAGAACTGGCTAGTGAAGATTGGGTCACGATCGCTAACTATGCTAGAAGGAACTCCATGCAATCGCACTATCTCTTGAAGATAAACAGATGCTAGCCATGATGCGGTCCTCTTGCTCTTCACTGGAATGAAATGAGCACTCTTCGTAAGTCTGTCAACTATGACCCATATGCTCGTATTCCCTTTCCTTGACCTAGGCAACCCATCCACAAAATCCATAGAAATACTTTCCCACTTCCATTGCGGGACCTCTAATGGATGTAATAGCCCACCAGGTTTCTTCGACTTGGCTTTCACTTATTGGCACGCCATGCACTTTGAAACATACTCTGCCACATCCTTCTTCATTCCAGCCCAAAAGAAAATGCGCTTCATATCCCTATACATCTTATCTCCTCCAGGATGTATAGTCATCTTCGAGTGATGCGCTTCTTCGAGAAATTTATGCACCAAGTCTCCTACTTGTGGAACGCATAGCCTTCCATCACGCCTTAGCCAACCTTTGTCATCAATAGTATATCTAGCAAGGTGACTAGACGTCTCAGCACGAATCAACTTGTCCATGACCTCGACTATCTGCGGGTCTTCCTTCTGCGAAGCCCCAACTTGATCAAGAAGTATAGGTCTAAGCTCAAGGGATGCTAACGAACCCGTCATCGACTCAACAGCTGTTGTGAAATCAAAGGTTGCCAAGAACTCTAGGCTCCTCATCTCAACAAACAAGGGACTCAAAGTCAACCTACTTCTGCTTAATGTATCTGCCACAACATTACCCTTGCCAGGGGTATAAGCTATCTCGAAGTCATAAGATGCCAAGAATTCCATCCACCTTTGCTGCCTTAGATTCAGATCTTTCTGCGAGAAGAGGTACTTGAGTGACTTGTGATCAGTATATAACTCAAACCTTTCGCCTAGAAGATAGTGGCGCCAGGATTTGAGTGCAAAGACGATCGCTGCCAACTCCAAATCATGAGTGGGATAGTTCTTCTCATGAACTTTAAGTTGCCTACCCCCATAACATATCACTCTTCCTTCCTGCATCAAAACATCACCTAGGCCCGTGCCACATGCATCGGTGTACACGGTAAACATCTTACCGCCATCGGGTAATGCCAAAACTGGAGCTGTAGTAAGGACCCTCTTGAGCCTTTGAAAAGCAAGCTCACACTCTAAGTCCCATGCAAAGATTAAGTTCTTCTTCGTCAACTTAGTAAGTGGGGCTGAAATCTTAGCGAAGTCCCTGATGAAATTCCTATAGTAGCCCGCCAGACCGAGAAAGCTTCTTACTTCGGTTGCATTCCTAGGAGTCTTCCAGTCTTGAACTGCAACCACTTTCGCGGGATCCACCGCTATGCCTTGCTTAGAAACTATATGTCCAAGAAACCGAACTTCCCTTCTCCAGAAATGGCATTTGGAGAACTTGGCTTTCAACTGATGAGCTCTAAGCGTATCCATCACTTCCTTGAGATGTCTAGCATGTTCTTCCTCATCCTTTGAGAAGATCAGAATATCATCCACGAAGACAACCACAAACTTGTTAAGGAACTCCCTGAACACCCTACTCATCAAATCTACGAAGTAGGCGGGTGCATTAGTCAAACCGAATGGCATGACAAGCCATTCAAAGAATCCATCTAGAGTCCTAAACGCAGTCTTATCAATACTATCCTCAGCCACTCTAAGCTGATGGAATCCGGTGGCTAGATCGAGTTGAGAGAAAACAGAAGCACCAACAAGCTGGTCAAAGAGATCATCAATCCTTGGTAACGGGTGTCTATTCTTCTTTGTCAGCTTGTTCAACTCTCGATAATCAACACATAGACGAAGCGAACCATCCGCCTTAGTAGCGAATACCACAGGAGCACCCCATTCAGAAATGCTTCGCCTAATAAAATTCTTCTCAAGCAACTCCTTGATTTGCTTACTGAGCTCTCTTCTTTCTCGTGGGGCCATGTGCCTTACGGGCAATGAAACTGGCTTGGCATTATCAACAAGATAAATGCGGAAATCTATCTCTCGTTTAGGGGGTAACCCTTTAACCTCTTCAAAAACATCAGGATATTCTCGAACCACCCTTACTGATTGCAGATCATCGATGGATGAGTCAAGAGATTCAAGATAACATAACATGACGGGATCTCTAGGGTTACAAGAAATTTCTAGGGTATTACCGAGGCGAGTCATGAGCCTCACCACCCTATGCTCACAATCGAGAATGGCTCCATAACTGGACAACCAATCCATGCCCAAAATCAACCCGTATCCCGTGAATCCGAGAACATAAGCATTACACGTGAATTCTACGGTCAAGATAGAAATCCTCAAATCCACACAAATCATAGATAGATGGGCGGAACCCCCAATTGGATTTGAAACACTAACGGGATCCTCAACTAGACTAGTACTTAGGTGCAAACTTTCAACAATGTCAGCAGAAATAAAGGTATGCGATGCGCCAGAATCAAATAAGGTGCGAACAGGAAAATCAGAAATATAAACAAGGCTTTCTACAGAAATACTACCTCGGTCCTGAACTGGAGCAGTGTTGAGAGCATGCACTTGCCCTCCAGAAGGCCCTGCACGCTGAGTCTGTCCTTGCCCTTGTCCTTGCTTCTTGGGGCAATCCTTGCTAAGGTGTCCAGGCTCTCCAGAGTGAAAGCATTCACCCAACTTCCTCTTCTTCTTTCTGCAATCTTTGGCTATGTGCCCAACAATCCCACAGAAGTTGCATTTTCTTGGGTCCTTTGCCTTGTTGTTGTTGGCCTTATTGCCCTTGTTGTTCTTGTTGTTCTTGTTGTTCTGATTGCTCTGATTTCCTCCTCACTTGGAGTCCGTCTTCTTGGTTTGAGTCTCATTAGTCTTGACTTCTTTCTTGCCATTCTTATCGTCTCCTTGAAGCAATGCCATGTCCACTAGGCCTTCAAAAGTGGCCCCCATGGGTATATGAGACAGGGCTAAACCTTGTAATGGCTCATTCAACCCTCGTGCAAAGCGTAAAGCCTTCTTCTGGGGAGTATTAACCATGTCCAAACCGAATCGAGCAAGCTGGTTAAACTTATTCACATACTCCCTCACTGTCATGTCCCCTTGCTTCAAAGATATAAACTTCTCCAATTGCAGATTTGCCTCAGCAGATGATAGAAACTTAAGCCCAAACCTCGTCCTAAAGTCGGCCCAAGTCTCTATAGGCCTAGTAGCATTGGTGACCTCCCACCAATAAGCAGCTTCTTCTTTCAATAGCCATGCTGCCAACAGAACTTTTCTACGGTCTTCCACATCAAAGATGGCGAAGAGATCTTCAGTTTCTTTCAACCAATTTCTCGCCTCCACAAAAGTCTCTGTCCCAATAAAATTCTTGCCACCCATCGCCTTAAAGTCTTTGCAAACCTTTGCGAAATCTGCTTGTGGATGCTGAGGAGGAGGAGGAGGAGGAACCTCAGTTACGGTGGGAGTATTTGATGGGCCCGCATCGTTGGCCCTAGCTTCCAAGTACCTCCGGAACCATCCGGGAATGGTTACTCCCTCGGGAAGGTTAAGATCGGCCATGCTGAAAAAGGAAAAGATAGATTAAGAACGAGGAAACAAAGGATAATGCTAATGGCTTTTGGGGAATAGCCTTTTAAAATAAACTAGACTTTTCTTGGAAAATACTTAATTGGTTTTGAAAATAGTTTTCCAAAAAGGTAAGTTTTAAAAACACTTTTGCTCAAATCTTGTAAACCTTATGCTCTGATACCAAATGTAACACCTCACCTCCGCCAATGCCACTCTTGCAAGTGCACTGGCTTTGGAGGGGCGTTAAACGAGGTAAACATGCATGCAGATATCACAAGACAGAACATATAAGTAAAAGCAGAGTAAATAAAGCAGTGGGTAAAAACTAACATTTCAAAACCATAGTCAAGTTACATCAAAGTACTGAGTCATTATTTTCCCAACAAAACAAAGTCTAGAAAACATAAACTGAAAACTGGAAACAACATAAAGTAACTATCCCCAAAGCAGAATAAAGCCATAGCATGCTCAGGTCCAAACCGTACATGAGATATCCAGAAAAGCAGCTAAAGATTCGAGCTAGGTACCAGTGTTCCCACCCTGTAAACCTGGGGGGGGGGAATGGTAGAAAAGAGGCGAAAGAAAACGGGTCAGTCAAAAAGACTGGTAAGTCCTACCTACTATTAGTATAAAAACTAATAAAGTTAACTGGACATGTAAAGCAGAGATGAAACATAGGGTGATAACTGGCATGGTGAAAAGTTAACAAGATAGATCAAGTGTGGCATCGCATCTACAAGGTTAAGTTGCACCAAGTGTGTACTAGTAATCCATGTCAAGTATAAACAAGAAATGATCCCTTGGCCCAATCTTGGCCCAATATCACGAGATGACCTAGATCAAGGTCCAACAATACGGTCTAGTCGATTGGCTCCCTAAAAGCCTAACTCGCCAAGTGTCGGTGTCATACGGCCCAATCACGAAGCGTAGTCAAACTGTGCTAGGTCCACCCTAGGGTGTATCAAGCCCTAGGGTGCCAACCACGGACACACATCAAGCACGCACAGTCTAAACCTACTGGTGCCCGTGTCTGCTTTTTCAACTCCGGACTATGTGCACGACCATAGTCCGCCTGAACCTACACCAGCGCACCTACTCAGCCATCGTTTTGGTCACTTACATGTCAGCCCAGTAATCGTGCCCCACCCTAGCCTAGTTCCTAGGGTATCATGATACAATCAAGAGGGTTACTAGTGAAAAGGACCACGTAACTAGGGTTTCTAACGGGTTAAACGTGGTTAACCCTATCCAATCAAGTATCAAGTTGGTTAAGTGTACCCAAGGTTCATGACTTAACCCCATCAACCCATCGTGTTTAATTGGTTAAGTATTCAAGTGGTCCATGACTTAACCCTATCATGTGGCATTAATTAATTTAATGCACCCAACCTCTCACATTAGACCTTGTTGTGGTTACTAGTTAAGCCGGGCGGGTCCGGGTAGCTTTACACCACAACTTAGTCTAACCTCGGGTTTCAAGTGCGTCATGACCAACTACTCACATTAGGTCCTATTGCTTGTAGCCACTAGTTAAGCCGGTCGGTTCCGGGTAGATTTATGCTACAAACTCAACCCAACCTCGAGTTGGCCATTCTCATGTTTTCTAGAAGTCATGTCCAAGTCCATGTTCATGTTCCAAGCATAATCACATGTCATATTTCATGTCATTTTTCAAGTCATGATTTTATGTCATTTTAGTTTACCCATAGCGTAACCCCATCGCATGTAAGTTCGCATAAACGCAACTAAATCTCAAAAAGGGGGAAACTTTAGAAGCATGACATAATTAATAAGGTTTGGCCACAAGTTAAACATGGTGGCATATGAGGCAAATGTGGTCATAAACTTGCATATTACATTATAGGCCTCAAAACATGCATGATATCAACTTTAGCAAAATAGATGAAACATGGTCATAAATGACATGGGATGATAGCAAGTGATTCGCATATAACATCATATGCAAGTTAACATAAGGTTTATGAGAGTTTCTATGTTGCTGTATGCAACATTTAAAATCAAAGCTCATAGCTTTCTATGCACAAAGTCAAGGTGATAGCTTTACAAACATGCATAGAATAAATCTATGCATAACATGATAGGATCAAAGCTCATAGCTTTCTATGCACAAAGTCAAGGTGATAGCTTTACAAACATGCATAGAATAAATCTATGCATAACATGATAGAATCAAAGCACAAATCATACTTAGGCCCAAACTCAAACTTGCAACATGTCATATTTAACTTCATAGTTAGAATCTAAGAGTAGAATAGGGCTTACAATGCTATGAAGACTTATAAAATAAAATAAGATTGAGACGAAGCCACTAGCAACTCTAAAGACCCCAAATGAATACAAGCTCCAAGAAGCTCCTTTGATTTATATGAAGAAAGATCCTCGTTTTAATGAAGAAAGATTGAACTTTGGCCTTGAATCAAGCTTAGAAACTCTCAAACAAGCTTAGGAACTCTCATATGAATGAAGATGGAGGCTATGACAAGAGGGTGGAGGCCATGATTAAACATTTTGGCATAGTTTAGTTGTAGGAATGATTTATGTTGATTTAGGCTAGGTATTAGGGTCTTTTTATAGATGATTAGGTTAGTTTAGGCCATAGGATTAACCCTAATTCAGATCTGGGCCATCAATTCACGTCACTAGCCTCTAAACATGTCTTGAGGAACAAGTCAGGTGCACCCAGGCTAGACTGGCCAACCACCCAAGTCGACAGGGGTGTCGACTGGGCAGTCGACACAGCCTGGGGTGTGTCGACTCCCAAGTCGACTCCCCAGTCGACTTGGGGAGTGGAGGGATCTTTTCCCGCCTATCATGCCCAGCGGAATTTGAATTCGAATCTGTTTTTAAACTAGAATTTTCTGAAAACTTCTATGGGTCATAACTGGGTCATACGGACTCCGATTTTCGAAAACTCGGACTCGATTTCTCGTATTTTTCCGAGACGAACGCAATGGCACAGCCCGTATCCCTTGATTCAGATTTTATCATTTAATTCTGCCTTGATTTATGTTATAACTTGTTATTCAAAATACGGGTTGTTACAGAGATATTCCCCCGTCCTCCTGCTATGCCTGCTCGGCCTCCACGGCCACCTCTGGCTGCTGCTGCTCGTGTAGCCATCAGATAGAGTACTGTATAAGCAAGAAAAGAGTCAAGCTCACAGAAATGATAACTTTCATAAATGATAAAGCAGGGGAACATAAGGAAAGGTAATGATGTACTGATCAAATTGTTTTGCTAATCTGCTTAGCTCATTCTAGGACATCACTAATCCTATCTCTAATGAGCTACTCGCCTTAGAACACTACTGATTCTATTCTGACGAGGTGTTTAATGTGTTAGACTCCGGAACTAAGGTTAACCAAATCTCTGATACCAACTGTGACGATCCCAAAATCCGTGTGACGGTATTAAGGATAATCATTGGAATATAACACATCAATCATCATAGCAGAGTACAAATAATAGCAAAAACAATAAATAGAATAATTTTACATGGATATGACAGCGGAATCACAACATGTAACAACATCAGAATAGCACAACGTAGGATATCACTTAGTAAATAAAAGGGAAATGATCAGTCACCATCGCCAGAGGCGGAATATATACATGCAGTGAGACATAATAAGCGTATCAGTCTACATCGCCGAAGGCGGTACATATACATATGATAATAAGTACTGGAAGTAAAGCAATCTGCATCGCCTGTGGCGGAATCATAATATAAATACAATAATGGCAGAAAATGTCAAAGTCATCTCGGTGAAGTCAGCCTCGCCATGAGCCAAAAGTGCACTCCATACTACAGTGCTGAGCCAAAAACAACCTGTCACCTGTGACACCCCACACCCGTTAAGGTCACTCACTAAGGGAATGTCTTAACTTCGGTGGAGTATCTTAAGTGAATATAGAACAGAAAAATTACAACAAGACAGATATAAGTAATTCTTGAGAATTTAAAACATCATTTCATTGCAGCGGAAATTAAAACATGTTTGGTTACATCACAAAACCATAAACAAGAGTCAAGTACATAATATCCGTCTTGATAAAACAAAAGTACATAATCCCACTAATAACTAATAGCCATAATAGAAAAGATAAGCTGGGCTTTACATCACGGTCCAAGCTCCAAAAGATAGGTAAAGCGATCTGATCAAAGCCCACTAGTGCTAGGCCCACTCTGAGAACCTGAGGGTTGGGGAAAAAGATAAAAATAACGGGGTCAGACATAAGTCTGAGTGAGCCCTATAACTTTAACAATACAATCATTAAAGTAATTAGGGTATGATATAAACCTGGTACGGTACGACTGGGGATAAATGACTACACTAAGCAGCCAACTAGACTTAGGATGAACTAAGATAACGGTAAAGACGCGCCTATCCACCTAAGGATAAATACTACTCCGCACCACACCAGATCTACCCACCCAAGGGTAATTCCTACACTGCACCACACCAGATCTACCCACCCAAGGGTAATTCCTACTTAAAGGTTGATCCCACTAAGTGTACTTAGTAATTTTAATAGTAGTTTCGTGTACCCCTAGCTGACTACATAGGTGCCGTCTGCCCCTATCTCCACTAGGTGTACCCACAACTTAATAATTTTAATAGTAGTTTCGTGCACCCCTAGCTGACTACATAGGTGCCGTCTGCCCCTATCTCCACTAGGTGTACCCACTACTCCCATTAGATCGGCTCCCTAACGTAGATACCCGTGCTGGCCCAACAGTGGGGTGTATCACTCCCCAAAGTGGCAACCCGATACAATCAACGGTGCACGGCTTATACCTACACGATGCAACAACGTCTTACCTACCAGCCCGGGTCCACACACGCATATGAAACCCATTGGACTTGCGTTGCCACCGCTAACCCGTTTTGGCCTCTTATAGTCAAGCCCAGTACGCATGTCCCGTCCTCGACATGGGTCGAGCCCAATAAGATACATATGGGTTACTGGTTGAAATGGCCCCCCACAAGCTACCCACCTAAGCTTGTCATTTTTTTCTAGTGCATCCCACTTAACCCTTTTTTAATAATCATGTCCACTTACATGTTTAAAGTTGGTTAAGTCATCTAATCATATTTCAATTGCCACTCAAGGCACCCACTAGATTTCCCCATGCCACCCAAGGCACTTACTTGATTTCCACATGCCACCCAAGGCACTTACTTAACCCTTTAATCATGTTTAATTACATGTTCCACTCTGGTTAAGTATTCTAATCTTATCTTCCATTGCCACCCAAGGCAACAACTAGATTTTCCCCATGTCACCCAAGGCACTTACTTAACCCTTTAATCATGTTTAATTACATGTTCCACTTCGGTTAAGTATTCTAATCGTATTTTCTATTGCCACCCAAGGAAACCACTAGATTTTCCCCATGCCACCCAACGCACCCACTTAACCCTTTAATCATGTTTAATTACATGTTCCACTCTGGTTAAGTATTCTAATCGTATTTTCTATTGCCACCCAAGGCAACCACTACATTTTTCCACATGCCACCCAAGGCACCCACTTAACCCTTCATGTCCCTCTACATGCTAATATGGTTAAGTGTTTCTTAATTGATTAAGAACGTAACCGTTGTAAAGACCTCTCACATTAGACTATCTTTTATGGCAGCTGGATTTACCGGTCGGGTCCGGGCAGCCTTACGCCATAACCGAGTCTAACCTCGTGTCTTTACACTTGTCACGTATTAAGTTTGTGCCTAAGACCTCTCACATTGGGCCAATCATTTGTAGTCGCTGGATTTGCCGGTCGGTTCCGGGCAGTCTTATGCTACAAAAGGGTCCAACCTCGTGTCTTAGTCGATTAATTACACCTAATTAATCACCCCCATATTTCGAATTAATTTTCCCTAATTAATTCCAATTTTTAATGATGTACATAATTGACTCAATTATGTCCATCCACTTTATGGTATGCATAATCATACCAACTTCACACCATTTCATTAACATGTATATTAACCCCATCGTTCCCCACGTAATACGCTAACATGATATAAAAGGGAAGATTCATCACAAATACAATGGGTTCACTTGCATAACATTAGCATCAACATGGGTTTTAAAGGTGTCAACATGCATATAGCATCCACCCAACTAGCATAAATAATCAACCCAAACTTGCGTGAATCACATATGTCATAAAGAGATTAACTTGCATAAGTAACTTATGTCATACAAAGGGGTAAGCTTGCATATGTACGTATGACATACAAAGGGGTTAACTTGCATATGTATGCATATCATACTAAGGTGTAAACTTGCACATGTTACTTGCATATAATCAAACACCAAACTTGCATAACATGTCATATATGAACTTGCATATCATCAAAGACCAAACTTGCATAACATATCATATATGAACTTGCATATAATCATACACCAAACTCGCATAATCATGGTGTCATAATGGATCAATGTTTATCATAGCAACTAGCATCATGAACACATAGCCTAACACTTGCATAACTTGCATAACATCATGATCTCATAGCATATAGCTTGCATAACTTGCATAACATCATGAACATGTAGCATATGACTTGCATAACATCATGAACATGTAGCATATAACTTGCATAACTTGCATAACATCATGATCATGTAGCATATAACTTGCATAACTTGCATAACATCATGATCACATAGCATATGACTTGCATAACTTGCATAACATCATGAACACATAACACATAACTTGCATAACATTACAAACACATAGCATATGATAACATAATCTTGCATTGATCCACATTCATAGCCATAACCTCATTATATCCTACCATAATCATTTCAATAATTGGTCATTAAGGCTATAGAAAACTCACAACTTGTTGATTAGCACTCCTATGAAGAAGATTAAGTTGCTAGAGTTGATTAGAAGTTGATTTGAGAAGCTATCTTCCTCTTTAATTTGATGGAGGCTCCTTCTAGTTGCATTTTGACGGCATAACGACGTTGTCTCCAATTTTAGTATGAATTAGGGTAGTCTTAGGGTGTATTTATAGAGTAGTTAAGTGTTTTAGGCCATTAGATTAACCCTAAATCAGATTAGAGCCGTCAGATTTCGTCCTAGCCACCAAAACACAGCCCAAAAGCCAAACTGGTGCACCCAGGTCACCTGGGCTCGACCAGGGGGGTCGACCCCCAGGTCGACACTAGGGTCGACACCCTAGTCGACCTGGTGGGCAGGTCGACACCCCTGTCGACCCCCAGGTCGACTCCCTGAGTCTGGCGGGAATTTTCCCGCCACTTCTGAAATGTGAAATTTTCGTATTTTAAATCTGTTTTGAATTTCTGAAAACTACTTCGGGCCTTAACTGGGTCATACGGACTCCGATTTTCGAAAACTCGGACTCTATTTCGCGTATTTTTCCGAGACGAACGCAATGGCATAGCCCGTTTCCCCTGATTCAGAATTTAAAATTTAATTCTGCCCTGTTTTATATTATAGCAAGTTATTCAATATACGGGGTGTTACATTCTCCCCTACTTAAAGGATTTCGTCCCCGAAATCTCTAAGTCAAGAAGAACGTATCCTACCAACCAAACAACCATCTACTCAAACCATCAAACACTGGCATCCATTGTCCTTAAAGTTTCTAATGCTGTATGAACATATGCAAAGAGTGTGTGTATATGTTCCCTGTCTAATGCAAAATCAGGCGGTCTACTTATTTAGTTGACCTTCTTAATGCAAACCATGATAGTGCCATGCATCCAATATGTATGCGAAAGATCCCTATCGACACATACTCTTTCTACATGTGTGCACAACCATACACCAAAATGCATCATCCATATGATAGCACAACCATTATACATTCATTAATATAGCTACCTACACACAATTTTATGCAATATGCAATATGAAGTGATTGAGCCGATCTAGTGTCTAAAGTGTGTGTATATGCATCCACGAGTAACCACTAGCAACCACTTGCATCCACACGCATCCATCAAACATAACATGTCTCAAACACATGTTTCAACCATAGGTTTACCCTATCTAAAGGTCAAAGGTACTAATGAGAGGACATACTAAAGATAAGATAAGTACTAGACAAATGATAAAGGAGAAAAGGAATGGGTGCGATGAACGCATCTTCGCTTCCGTCTCCCAAGTAGCATTGCTCTCATCTTCTCCCCTTTGCACTTTGACTAGTCGAACCTCTCTGTTTCTCAACTTCCTAATCTCTGACCCAAGGATGCGGGTAAGAGCTCGTCGAATAGTCGCATCACGCTCCACCTCCACTTCTCTAAGCAAGCTCGGCTCTACCACCTCTGCGGTCTCATGTAGGCACTTCCTCAAATGTGACACATGGAATACGTCATGTACCCCACTAAGTCTCTCGGGCAAATCCACTCTATATGCCATCCGTCCAATCCTTTCCTTACTAGGAAACGGTCCTACAAATCTTGGAGCTAATTTCCCAACGGACCCAAAGCAAACAACATTCCGTAGATTCCCACCAACATGTAGGTGATCGACAAGGCCTTCCATAAAGAGCTTCGAAAGGAGCCATACCAACACCGGACTGAAAGCTGTTATTATACGTGAACTCCACCAATGGAAGATGCTCTTCCCATGTACCTCCAAAATCTAAGATACAAAGCCTCAAGAGGTCTTCTAGAACACGATTCACCCTCTCGGTCTGACCGTCTGTCTGAGGATGATATGCGGTGCTCAGACACAACTGAGTCCCCACTGCTTCTTGCAAACTCTTCCAAAACTCGCTAGTGAAGATAGGATCTCGATCACTCACTATGCTAGAAGGTACCCCACGCAATCGAACTATCTCTCGAAGATAAACTGAAGCTAGCCATGGAGCAGTCCTCTTGCTCTTCACGGGTATGAAATGGGCGCTCTTAGTAAGTCTGTCTACCACAACCCAAATTCCCGTATTACCCTTCCTCGATCTAGGTAACCCATCAACAAAATCCATCGAGACGCTATCCCACTTCCATTGCGGAACTTCCAATGGGTGAAGCAACCCACCAGGTTTCTTTTGCTCCGCTTTCACCTGTTGGCTCACCAAGCATCTAGCGACATACTCGGCCACATCTTTCTTCATACCGGCCCAAAAGAAAACTCGCTTCATGTCTTGGTACATCTTGTCCCCACCGGGATGAATGGTCATCCTAGAAGGATGTGCATCATCAAGAATAGCCTTCCTCAAACCCTCGTCTTGCGGTACACAAAGTCTACCGTCTCTACGCAACCACCCCCTATCGTCCAGGGTGTACCTACTCAAATGGCTGGACGACTCCCCCCTTATGAGCTTCTATACCAACTCAACCAACTGTGGGTCGTCCCACTGTGCCTCGCCAATCCGCCTCAAAAGAGTAGGTCTGACCTCTAAGGATACTAGCTAACCGGGTACAAAGTCAACGGAAGGTCTGAAATCAAACATCGAGATAAATTCTACTTTTCGTTGTTCAACGAACAACGGACCCAAGGACAACCTTTTTCTGCTTAAGGCGCCTGCCACCACGTTACCCTTGCCAGGGGTATACGCTATCTCGAAATCATAGGATGCTAAGAACTCCATCCACCTTTGCTGTCTCAAGACTATGCGCTCGAAGAGTCTCCAACACTTCCCTAAGATGTAGGGCATGCTTTTCTCCACTTCTAGAGAAAACCAGGATATTCTCCCATGCAAAATCGTCACATCCATCCATCTCTCACGCAGACCATCCTAGTCAAACTCGACATCCCCCAAGTGCAAGCCCCAAAGGCCTAAACCAATATCAGACAAACACCCAAGGGATACCTCCTTCGAACTCAGACGACCTACGTGAGATGATACTAGTAAAAACGGCTAAATAATTAAGCCCTTGTCCCACTCTGGATGTCCTTGCCAGTCTCGCTCCAAAACCACTGTTGATCAAATAACTGGCTTTGCTTAACCTATTAAGCACATACGAAAACTTATTTCGCTCTTAGAAAAGACCAAGATGTCATCCACAGAGACCACTACGAAGTTATTTAGGTACTCCCTGAACACCCTACTCATCAAATTAACAAAGTATGCGGGGCGTTCGTCAAACCAAATGGCATCCCAAGCTACTCATAGAAACCATCCGGAGTCCTAAAGGCAGTCTTCTCTATACTATCCTCAGCCACTCCCAACTGATGAGACCCCGTGGCCAAGTCCAACTGCGAAAACACTGAGGCGCCAACCAACTGATCAAAGAGATCATCAATCCTCGGCAATGGGTATCTATTCTTCTTTGAGTTCTCTATAGTCTACACAAAGTCTGAGGGACCCATCCGCCTTCGTGGCAAAAACTACTGGAGCACCCTACTCCGATATACTTCGTCTTATGAACCCCTTCTCAAGCAACTCCCCTACTTGCTTATGGAGTTCCCTCCTCTCACGAGGATCCATGCGGCACACTGGCAAAGATACTTGCTTAGCATTATCCACCAGATATCTTCGGAAGTCTATCTCCCGCTTCAGAGGTAAGCCCTTCACCTCCTCAAACACATCCGAGTATTCCCGGACCACTCTAACAGATCGCAAACTCTCGACCGAAGCGTCAAGCGATTCAAGATAACTTAGCATAACAGAATCCATGGGATTTCAAAAGATCTCGAGAGTGTTACCCAATATGGATATGAGCCTAACAACTCTCCTTTCGCAATCAAGAACGACACCATTACTGGATAACCAGTCCATGCCCAAAATCAACCCATAGCCCGTGAAGCCCAAAACAAAGGCATCACACCTAATCTCAACGCTAAGTATGAAGATCTTCAAACCCAAACATATCATGGACAAATAAGTGGAGCCCCCAATTGGGTTTGAAACAACCAAGGGATCATTTACTAAACTGGTGTCTAGGTGCAGTGACTCAACTAATGATGATGAGATAAACGAATGTGATGCGCCAGAGTCGAATAAAGTTCGAACAGGATGATCGGGAGAACCAAATTTCAACTTAGACGGTCCTACCCCCATCAGGTATACCCGTCGCGAGGGAATACATCTACCCTCCAGAAGATCCTGTACTTCGTCCTTACCTCTTTGGACAACCTTAATAAGGTGTCCTATTTCTCTAAAACAACTAGCCTTCCCCTTCACATTCTCCTTTCGTGGCCTTCTTACCACGATAAGGTTTCGTCCTTTATTTACCTAACAGCTATTTGAACCTTCCTCTCTCGTCCATCTTAAAGGTACCGACAAGCCCTCCACCTCCTTGGACTAACTTCTTAGCCTGGAAAACGTCTTAGTCCCTTGAAGTGGTTCTTTCGTCCTTCATACGGAAGTCCTTATTTATCTTAAAAAGATATCTATACGCGGAGGGGAAATTCAAAAAGAGAAAGAGGAAGAGATTCAAAACGGAGAATCGAAGGAAGGATATATGGCTCTTGGGGATTATGTTCTTTTCTTTCAAAAACTTTTCTCTCAAAACATGTTTTTGAAAATACTTCTTCCAAAAATGTTTTTAGAAAAATAATTTTTCTAAAAGTTTTATCTATTCTGGTAACCTTAAGCTCTGATACCACGTGTGACACCCCACACCCGTTAAGGTCACTCACTAAGGGAATGCCTTAACTTCGGTGGAGTATCTTAAGTGAATATAGAACAGAAAAATTAAAACAAGACAGATATAAGTAATTCTTGAGAATTTAAAACATCATTTCAATAATTGGTCATTAAGGCTATAGAAAACTCACAACTTGTTGATTAGCACTCCTATGAAGAAGATTAAGTTGCTAGAGTTGATTAGAAGTTGATTTGAGAAGCTATCTTCCTCTTTAATTTGATGGAGGCTCCTTCTAGTTGCATTTTGACGGCATAACGACGTTGTCTCCAATTTTAGTATCAATTAGGGTAGTCTTAGGGTGTATTTATAGAGTAGTTAAGTGTTTTAGGCCATTAGATTAACCCTAAATCAGATTAGAGCCGTCAGATTAGAGCCGTCAGATTTCGTCCTAGCCACCAAAACACAGCCCAAAAGCCAAACTGGTGCACCCAGGTCACCTGGGCTCGACCAGGGGGGTCGACCCCCAGGTCAACACTAGGGTCGACACCCTAGTCGACCTGGTGGGCAGGTCGACACCCCTGTTGACCCCCAGGTCGACTCCCTGAGTCTGGCGGGAATTTTCCCGCCACTTCTGAAATGTGAAATTTTCGTATTTTAAATCTGTTTTGAATTTCTGAAAACTTCTTCGGGCCTTAACTGGGTCATACGGACTCCGATTTTCGAAAACTCGGACTCTATTTCGCGTATTTTTCCGAGACGAACGCAATGGCATAGCCCGTTTCCCCTGATTCAGATTTTAAAATTTAATTCTGCCCTGTTTTATATTATAGCAAGTTATTCAACATACGGGGTGTTACATCACCTGTGAACTAGGCTGCCCGTGTGAAAATAAGGGCACCCGCATTTGCAAAGTGAAACAAACAACGGGTCAGTCATGGGGACTGGTATGAGAAATCTACTTAACAGTTTAAACAACAGTAATAAGCAAATCATAGGACCACGCCACTTTCGCGGAACGGGTTTACTCCAGTGATTGCTTGTGCATTTAAAACAAAGTAAATTCTTTGAAAACAACGCAATGCTTTTAAAAAGAATGGAGCCATTATAAGACTCAAGTCCCATCACACAATGCAACGCAAGACGGAGGATAGAGTTTTACCTTATAATGGCCAAATATGCTTAATACGTGTAAAGCAAAGTCATTTGATATTATTACTAGTGCATATATGTTTCAAAAACGAATAGCATCATAAATATCAATCATAGGCGGCATAGCTACCATCTACTATGTCGCCATACTAGTTCTACAATCGAATCCGTTATTTCGTATTGGAAGTTGGATTTCCGTCATGAGTCGAGGCAAGGGGCAAGCTCCTCTCCGCTTCGAGACATTCTAGCAAATGCCTCAGGACTACACACTCTGGGTAACCCCTGGATCTTCAGGGCCGGTCCTCTCTTACGTTTGAGGATTAATTATTCTTGAACACACGTTTCCCGGTCCTTACAGACCTATAATCGAGGCGTCTCGCATTCCAACAACCACATAGGTGAAAAGTAGATATAAATGCCAAGGCTGGTAGGTCACTGACACCACCATAGCTAAAAAGAAACGTCGTGCTCTCCCTGTAGTCCTTATCCCATTTTTAACTCATACCGAGGTGTGAGGCTCGCGAATCCACGCTATACACAAAGCTAGGCCACGTAGGCCGTGCTTTGATCATCAAACACAAGACTTTGCTTTGCAACAGAAGCCTTGATCACAGCATCTTGGCATGTCACATAGGCAATCCACTCCATACGACTGATTTCTATCGATATATAACCTCTGAGCTCGTACGTCTCAGAGAAGGGTGTTAAGCAAAAGAATAAATTCTCCGCCGCAAAACAGATATATATTTAACAGAGATCAATCAGTATAGAACAAAATCCAATGTCAGACACACAGTCCATTTACAAGTCCGTTCTGGGTCTGAACGAAACCGGAGGCGTCAATTCCTCGTATATCCGTCCAATCAACACATACGTTCAGACGGCTACTACTTCCGTTCCTTCACGGTAGCTACTCCAATCAGGAACCCCAGCAGCGCCCATCCAACCGATACGAAGATCGTCGGTCTTGAATCGTCTTTGTATTTTCCAATTCGAATCGTTCGATCAATTATTTGAAATGAGGGTTAGCTCGGCCTTTTCAAATAATTCACGTAATTAGAATTCAAATCAATTCTTTCCATTGTTATATTATTCGACATTCATATTTCAGTTCTTTAGTGTTATTTTCGTGTCAAACACATACAACCATCAAATATCAAACAGATCAAGCCAAATTGGTTTATTTCCAATCTATGTTGCTTATAATATTTTATAACGATTTTTCGCCATTTTTATTTATTATAAAAATGGCCATATTTAATTAAACGACGTTTCAGGTCGTGCCGTGGCACTGTTTTTCCCCTAATTTGTTTTACACATATCGGAAAATCTAACTGTTGGATTTCTACAAAGTCTATACCACTGGGAAGATATTCCCAAAGCGAACCCAACGGTTCCAGTTTCATGAAAATCCGACGGTCGGATCTTCCACTCTAGCCGTTTGAAGTTACGGTTTCAAAATTCGAACTGCAGTGTCGTTATTCGATTTAATTTAATTATATTTATATTTATATATAAATATAAATGATTCTAGCGCTGTTTTTCTTCAGATTTGAATTAAACATTCTAGACAATCCATCCGTTGGATTTTTACAAAGTTGGTGCCGTTGGAAAGATATTTCCAAGGCGAACCCAGCGGTTGCGGTTTCGGGAAAATCCGATGGTCGGATTTCTCGTACTAATCGATTCAATTTACGATTCCAAAACATGAACTGCACGGCTTCGATTCCTTTCAATTCTATTTATATTTATATATATAAATATAGCTCATTCTTTTATTTCAAATATAGTTCGTTCATTCATTTATTTCAACATCGTTTTCACTTCAAATATTTCATTAACGCCTTAATATTTCGAAAAGTTTCGCCATAACCTCCTTTGTACGGAAAGGGGTTTGGAAATTTATTGGGCCATGTTAGGTACCCAATAAATCCTATAAAGCATCCACATATTTATAGTAATATATTCTGGTGTTTACAGGGGAGCGTGTATAGATAATAACTCCAGAAAATAAATTCTCGTCACCCTGTCAAGCCTGAGGGAGCGTGTATTTTTAATTACTCCAGAGGATAAATCCTCATCACCTCGTCCCGTGTGGGAATAAATAGTCCATGTGCCATATCTAATGACTAGAGAGACGTGATTATTGTCAACTCCAGACCCATGTGGGTTTTTTATTAATCTGGCAATTTATCGTTATATTTTATATAGTCCATATCAGTCATCAGTTCAAACTGTAGTATATAATCATCGCCATACAAGCCTCTCGCTCGTATGATAAATCTTCCACCTCGTCACACAAGCTCCAAATGCTTATGTGGAACATGATGAAGTATGCCTATCGTCAAGGAGTATGCCATGTAGTGTAGTTCAAAATTAATTGTTACTATCCTATGGCGATGTTTATTATTTCACACAGAATAACCAGCACTTCGCATCCAATGGCATTCACAGGAGTTGATATAAAAATAAAATTGTGCAGCCAACTCATCAAGGCTTACCTATTTGTCGGGCACGCAAATAATTTCTTTACTCTACCGCTAATCCATTTTCCCTGTTCAACACATGTATATATGCAGAACAAAGCTAATAATAACATTTCTAGCAAACTAATATTTATTTCAACACGTGTGTATTTTTATCAAAGCGTATACATGATAAGAGAAATATTTTTATCATCAAAATATGTATTCAACACGTGAATGTTTTTAACACTTCATATTCACAATAAAAATGTAGTTTTTATTGTCTATTCATTTTATTTTAAAATACGATAACATTCAACACATGAATTTCAATTCAACGAATGAATTTCAATTCAACACACGAATATCCTCTATAGTTTGTATATATATAAAAATGTGATTTTTATCGCTAAAGCTATTTGTTTAAAATTCGAATAATATTCAACACATGAATTTCAATTCAATGAATGAATTTCAATTCAACACATGAATATTCTCTATAGTTTGTATATATATAAAAAAAATGTGATTTCTATCGCTAAAGCTATTTGTTTAAAATTCGAATAATATTCAACACATGAATTTCAATTCAACACATGAATATTCTCTATAGTTTGTATATATATTAAAAAATGTGATTTCTATCGCTAAAGCTATTTGTTTAAAATTCGAAAAATATTCAACACATGAATTTCAATTCAACGAATGAATTTCAATTCAACACATGAATATTGTCTATAGTTTGTATATATATAAAAATGTGATTTTTATCGCTAAAGCTATTTGTTTAAAATTCGAATAATATTCAACACATGAATTTCAGTTCAACGAATGAATTTCAATTCAACACATGAATATTCTCTATAGTTTGTATATATATAAAAAAAATGTGATTTCTATCGCTAAAGCTATTTGTTTAGAATTCGAATAATATTCAACACATGAATTTCAATTCAACGAATGAATTTCAATTCAACACATGAATATTATCTATAGTTTGTATATATAAAAAAAATGTGATTTCTATCGCTAAAGCTATTTGTTTAAAATTCGAATAATATTCAACACATGAATTTCAATTCAACGAATGAATTTCAATTCAACACATGAATATTCTCTATAGTTTGTATATATATAAAAAAAATGTGATTTTTATCGCTAAAGCTATTTGTTTAAAATTCGGATAATATTCAACACATGAATTTCAACTCAACGAATGAATACATGAATATTCTCTATAGTTTGTATATATAAAAAAAATGTGATTTCTATCGCTAAAGCTATTTGTTTAAAATTCGAATAATATTCAACACATGAATTTCAACTCAAGAATGAATTTCAATTCAACACATGAATATTGGTTTCAACATATGTAATTAATTTCAACAAATGATAATTATTCTAACACATGAATATTTCAGAAAATTTCGGCAGCATAACGACAGGGTAGTTAAAACAGGGACCGTCCCTAGTACGGCTGCTCGCTCTACCTTAAAACCTCGCGGTTTTTGACAATGGGGATCATGCATCTAGTTCGCACGCAGGCGGCATGTTTTATTTTCATTTCCACAATCCTATTCTAATTTGTTTCAACCACAAGAGGGTATTTTTCAACCACAAAGGTATTTTTCAACCACAATATCAACCATAAACAATTATTTCCAACCATTCGTCATACCATATAATATCACGCCAATCACAAGAAATAAATATCGTCCATGGTCTGTGGACGAGGGGAGTATATATATATATATATATATTATTTCTATAATTCACTTGCATTTCATCACAATTCAAAGCATATATGTTTCATACAACGCTTGTATAATTTATACATCGCTAATATAACTTATACAACACATGTACATGAGGTATACAATGCGTATATAATTTACACTTCGCTTATATAATTTATACAACACAATTACATTCACATAATTTAGTTTAGATTCCTCACATTGGTTTTTGAAGTGCTAAAAATCGTATGAAGATCAGAAAAATCCGCGGCTTCTGCTAGATGGTAGAGAGCCTCCCTGCGGTCCCTATGTTTCCTGTTTCATCGAATTTCGTTAACACACTAAAAAGATATGATTTTTCAAAGTTTTGCAACACTTAAAAGTGTTATTTTCAATCCAAAAATTTCAAAGCAGATGACTTTTCAAACCTTCAAAACTAGGTTTTAAATTCTCGATCAACCCGTGTTGTTTCGTCTCGATCGGATGCTGCGACGTCGAAGAGCTTCGAGCAGGCTTCCCAGCGCCTGTGGTGGCAGCGAACTCGGCGACTCCTCTGATGATCGGCGATGCTCCAAAGGTGGTAACTTTCTCGCTGGAATTTGACGTCGATACGGGATGGTTTCAGACGAGGCTGGGGTTGATTGAAAGAGGGGAGGAAGGCGATCGGAAAAGCCAACTGGAGGCGGTGGCGAAATCGCCTATGGCTGCGGCGATGAGGCTTGGAAGATTCGAGCAGTTGTGTCGTTCGTTTCAGAGGTTTGACCGACTTTTCTGATGTGAGAGAGAATGAATATATTTTCTATTATATTTAAATTTTAAATTCCTATAATATCCTTTCTAGTCAACGTACACCAATTTCAACCCAACGACTGTCGCCCCTAGCTAAATACCCCCATTCCGGACACAATGGGATATGTTTCGTTGGCCAATTCAACTGTTACAGTCAGTTATTTTTCAAATTAAAGTATAAAACATTTTATATTCAATTTGAACGTACATTTCAATTTGCCAGGGCCACAAACTGAATCGAAAAATTCTAGAAAAATAAATCTAGCTTTGTTTTGACGATACGGTCCCAACAAAACCAGTTTCGTCGAATTCTGAGCTCGTATGCAAAATGTCCATTTTCAGGTCGACCCATTTTAACAGAAATTGACCAATCACATTTTCCTTCGCCCCGCTCACATACTAGCTTCAAAAATTATGAAATTTGAAACCTAGCAATAGTTTGACATCCCGGATCCAACAAAAGTGGTTTCGTCGAATTCTGAGGTCGTATGCAAAATATCTATTTTCAAGGGCTATATATTCTATATAGCTACCTTTCTGAAAATTCATTTGGCCATAACTTTTGATTCCTGTTATGAAACTTCGATTTTTCAGATTCGTTAGAAAGGTATTCATACACAGATTTAAATATTTTTGGTTTTGCTAAAATCTGTTATATTTCCCACCCGGTACAGTTAGACAAAGTTTGTATTCAAATTTTCAAACTGCCTCACTATTCCCAATTCATTATTTTATTGAAATATGCTATTTCAATTGTTCAAATTCTTTGACAATAACCAATTTTAAAAATTTTAAATTGGTTCCCATTTTCCGGGTTATTACAACGCGTATATGCAAAATCTTTATATATTGGATTATCCAAATTCAATACATATAAATATTCAAATACATATAAAACGATTTAAATTTCGAAGTAAAATTTGTCTTCATTTTTATTTGAAAAATATACTCTTCACACTCATTCTAGGATACTACTAATCCCATTTCTAATGAGTAATTCTCATTGGACACTACTAATCCAATCTCTGATGAATTCTTTCGTTTAGTTCTAATGTGTCTTGTTCTCGAGCTCTGTAAACCAAAGCTCTGATACCACTGTATAACGACCCGAACTTCCCTGTGAAGGAAAGCGCGGATTGCTTTGAGGACATGACAAATCAGAACGCAAACAGAAGAACATTTCATTGCTTATCACAACAATTCCATCAGAATACAAGAATATACAGAGTATGAATAAATATTACACATTTGACAAATATCAGAGATTTAAATTACATTTAAATACATAGCAGCGAAAAAATATTACAAAGCACAACTGAAAGTAATACACGGATATAGAGCTTTCCGAGTATCGTTCCAGCTGTATACCAAGATCCTGTGAAAATAAATATGCAAAACCAAAACTACTAGCTGCCCGTGTCGAAAATAAGGGCACCCAGAGTTTAGGTTAAAACAATAAACTCCAGGTTACTCATGTGACTGGTGTGAGAACTAAAACAGTGATTAATCTTTATTTTAAAGTTAGGTAAATCAAGGGACCACGCTGTGTAACACGGAACGGGTTTCCTCCCAAGAACACCAGTGCATAAAACAAACAGCGCAATGCTAAATAACGAAAAATGAAGCTATTATAAGACCCAGGTCCCATCACACAATGCAACGCAAGTCGGAGGATAGGGTTTTACCTTATAATATCCAAAGAATGCTTGATACGTTTAAAAACACATTATTTTGATATTACTATAAGTGTATAGTGTCAAAACAATTTCAATCATAAGTATCAATCATAGGCGGCATAGCTACCAACTACTATGTCGCCATACTAGGTTCTACAAATAAAACCGAATTATCACGTATTGGAAATTGGATTCCATCATGAGTCGAGGCAAGGGGCAAGCTCCTCTCCGTTCGAGACACTCTAGCAAATGTCTCAGGACCACACACAGCGATCCTTGGATCTTCAGGGTCGGTCCTCTCTTACTTTTGAGGATTAGTTATTCCTGAACACACGTTTCTCGGTCCTATAGGACCTATATAATCGTCTGTACGTCGGCTCACATAGCGCCAGTTATCGACCATATATTCGAGGCGCCTCGCATTCCAACAACCACATAGGTAAAAAGTATATAAATATCAGGGTTGGTAGGTGTAACACCCCGTATGTTGAATAACTTGCTATAGTATAAAACAGGGCAGAATTAAATTTAAAAATCTGAATCAGGGGAAATGGGCTATGCCATGGCGTTCGTCTCGGAAAAATACGCGAAATAGAGTCTGAGTTTTCGAAAATCGGAGTCCGTATGACCCCGATAAGGCCCAAGGAAGTTTGCAGAAATTTAAAAACAGATTTTAAAACAAAAATTTCAAATTTCAGAAGTGGCGGGAAAAATCCCGCCAGGACCCAGGGGGTCGACTGGGGAGTCGACCTCCCCCCCCCCAGGTCGACTGGGGAGTCGACCCTAGGGTCGACCTGGGAGTCGACCTCCCTGGTCGAGCCCAGGTGACCTGGGTGCACCTGCTTGTCTTTTGGGCTGTGTTTAAGTGGCTTGGACGTGATCTGACGGCTCTAATCTAATTTCGGGTTAATCTAATGGCCTAGAACACCTAACTACTCTATAAATACACCCTAAGACTACCCTAATTCATACTAAAAATAGAAACAATGCCGTCATGCCGTCAAAATGCAACTTGAAGGAGCCTCCATCAATTTGTAGAAGAAGATAGCAACTCAAATCAATCACTAATCAACTCTAGCAACTTAATCTTCTTCTTAGGAGTGCTAATCAACAAGTTGTGAGTTTTCTATAGCCATAATGACCAATTATTGAAATGATTATGATATGATATAATGAGGTTATGGCATGAATGTGGATCAATGCAAGTTATGCAAGTTGTATGCTATGTGTTAATGATGTTATGCATGTTATGCAAGTTATGTGCTATGTGTTAATGATGTTATGCATGTCATGCAAGTTATATGCTATGTGTTTGTGATATTATGCAAGTTATGCAAGTAATATGCTACATGTTTGAGATGCTATGCAAGTTATGCAAGCCATATGTTACATGTTCATGATGTTATGCAAGTCACAAGTTACATGTTCATGATGTTATGCAAGTTATGCAAGCTATATGCTACATGTTCATGATGTTATGCAAGTTATGCAAGTGTTCATGATGCTAGTTGCTATGATAAACATTGATCCACTATGACACCATGATTATGCAAGTTGGGTGTATGATGATATGCAAGTTCATGTATGATATGTATGCAAGTTTGGTGTATGATAATATGCAAGTTCACATAAGACATGTTATGCAAGTATGATGTTTGATTATATGCAAGTGACATGTGCAAGTTTACACCTTAGTATGATATGCATACATATGCAAGTTAACCCCTTTACATGTCATACATACATATGCAAGTTTACCCCTTTGTATGACATAAGAAACTTATGCAAGTGAACCTCCTTATGACATATGTGATTCATGCAAGTTTGGGTTGATTATCTATGCTAGTTGGGTTTGATGCTATATGCATGTTGACACCTTTAAACCCATGTTGATGCTAATGTTATGCAAGTTGAACCCATTACATTTATGATGAATCTTCCCTTTTATGTCATGTTAGCGAATTACGTGGGGAACGATGGGGTTAATAAACATGCTAATGAAATTGTGTGAAGTTGGTATGATTATGCATACCACAAAGTAGATGGACATAATTGAGTCAATTATGTACATCGTAAAAATTGGAATTAATTAGGGAAAATTAATTCGGGGGTGATTAATTAGGTGTAATTAATCGACTAAGACACGAGGTTGGACCCTTTTGTAGCATAAGACTGCCCGGAACCGACCGGCAAATCTAGCGGCTACAAATGATTGGCCCAATGTGAGAGGTCTTAGGCACAAACTATATACGTGACAAGTGTAAAGACACGAGGTTAGACTCGGTTATGGCGTAAGGCTGCCCGGACCCAACCGGCAAATCCAGCTGCCATAAAAGATAGTCTAATGTGAGAGGTCTTTACAACGGTTACGTTCTTAATCAATTAAGAAACACTTAACCAGATAAGCATGTAGTGGGCATGAGGGGTTAAGTGGGTGCCTTGGGTGGCATGTGGAAATCGAGTAAGTGCCTTGGGTGGCATGAGGAAATCTAGTGGGTTGCCTTGGGTGGCAATAGAAAATACGATTAGATGACTTAACCAAGTGGAAACATGTAATTAAACATGATTAAAGGGTTAAGTGGGATGCACTAGATAAATTGACAAGCTTAGGTGGTAGCTTGTGGGGGCCCATTTCAACCAGTAACCCATATGTATCTTATTGGGCTCGACCCATGTCGAGGACGGGACACGCGTACTGGGCTTGATTATAAGAGGCCAAAACGGGGTAGCGGTGGCAACGCGAGTCCAACGGGTTTCATATGCGTGTGTGGACCCGGGCCGGTAGGTAAGACGTTGTTGCATCGTGTAGATATAAGCCGTGCACCATTTGTTGTATCGGGTTGCCACTTTGGGGAGTGATACACCCCATTGTGGGGCCAACACGGGTATCTACGGTAGGGAGCCGATCGCTTGGGAGTAGTGGGTACACCTAGTGGAGATAGGGGCAGACGGCACCTATGTAGTCAGCTAGGGGTACACGAAACTACTGGGAAAATTCTCTAAGTCCTTGTGAGGGAACAACCTTTAAGTAGGAATGACTGGTGTGGTGCAGTTAGTAATTATCCTTGGGTGGGTAGATGCGTCTTGACCGTTATCTTAGTTCATCCTATGTCTAGTTGGCTACTTAGTGTAGTCATTTATCCCCAGTCATCCCGTACCAAGTTTATATCATACCCTAATTACTTTGATAATTGTGTGGTTAAAGTTATAGGGCTCACCCAGACTTATGTCTGACCCCGTTGTTTTTATCTTTTCCCCCTCAGGTCCTCAGGCTGGGCCTAGCACCAGTGGGCTTTGATCAGATTTCTTTACCTATCTTCTGGAGCTTGGACCGTGATGTAAAGCCCAACTTATCTTTTCTTTTATGGCTATTGTTTATGTAGTGGGATTATGTACTTATGTTTTTATCAGGATGGATATTTAGTACTTGACTCTTTATGGTGTTGTAACTAAAACATGTTTACCTTCTGCTGCTATGAAATGATGATTTAGATTTTTCAAGTATTTATATCTGTCTTGTGTAATTTTTCTGTTCTATATTCACTTAAAATGCTCCACCAAAGTTAAGGCATTCCCATAGTGAGTGACCTTAGCGGGTGTGGGGTGTTACACGTGGTATCAGAGCGAAGGTTACCGGAACAGATAAAATTTTTAGAAAACTATTTTTCTAAAAACATTTTTGGAAGAAATATTTTCAAAAACATGTCTTTAAAGAGAAAAGTTTTTGAAAGTAAAGCATAATCCCCAATAGCCATATATTTATCTTTCGAATTCTCCGTTTTGAATCTTTCCTTTTTCGTTTCAGCATGGCTGAAGATCTTAACTTTCCGGAGGGTGTGACGATACCAGTATGGTATAGGAGATTGATGGAGGCTAGGGCCGCCACTGCGGGTCCAACAAATGTTCCTCCACCAACCGTAGCACCCGATCTTCCTCCTCCCCCTCCTCCTCCTCGTACGGATACTTTTGCTAAGACTTACAAGGAATTTAAAGCTATGGGAGGGAAACCTTTTCAAGGATCAGAAACTTTTGTGGAGGCTAGAGATTGGCTTAAGGAGGTGGAAGAGTTGATAGACATCTTTGAGATGGAAGAAGGAAAGAAAGTCAAGTTAGCTGCCTGGTTAATGAAGGGAGAGGCCTCATTCTGGTGGGAGGTCACTAATGGAGAACGCCCCGTTGACTCTTGGGCGGATTTCAGGCAAAGATTTGTGGCAAAGTTTCTCTCAAGGGCAGAGGAAAATTTGTATATGGAAAGATTCTTGACTCTAAAGCAAGGAAATCTCTCGGTGAAGGAATATGTCAACAAGTTTAATCAATTGGCAAGATTTGGCATAGACATGGTGAATACACCGGAGAAGAAGGCTTTGAGGTTCGTTAAAGGCTTGAATGAACCGATGCATGGATTGGCTATGACCCACATCCCTATGGGAGCCACCTTTGAGAAGCTAGTTGACATGGCACTCATGCATGAGGAAGAGAAGGGTCCCAATGCTAATAAGGCAACCGAGAAGAAGGGAGATCAAAAGAGACCTCAACAGCAACAAAACAAAGGTGGGAAAGGCAACGGTGGCAAGGGGAAGAAGAAGTGCTTCAATTGCGGGATACCAGGCCACATAAGTAAAGATTGTCGGAAGAAGAAGAAGAAGAATGGCTGCTACCACTGTGGTGAAGCAGGGCATCTAGTGAAAGATTGCCCTAAGAAGGGGCAAAGGACGGGATCTACCTCAGGAGGACAGGTGCAAGCTCTTATGGCACTGGGTCAGGCAAGGGGGCAAGTTCAGGCTCTCGCGGTTCCACCGATTCAGGAAAGAGGTAGAACTATTTCCGTTGAAAGTCTAGTTTTTCTATTTGATCATCATGTCCGTACATTGTTTGATTCTGGCGCATCGCATTCGTTTATCTCATCATCATTAGTTGAGTCACTGCACTTAGACACCAGTCTAGTAGATGATCCCTTGGTTGTTTCAAACCCAATTGGGGGCTCCACTTATTTGTCCATGATATGTTTGGGTTTGAAGATTTCTATACTTAGCATTGAGTTTAGATGTGATGCTTTTGTTTTGGGCTTCACGGGCTATGGGTTGATTTTGGGCATGGACTGGTTATCCAGTAATGGTGCCATTCTTGATTGCGAAAGGAGAGTTGTTAGGCTCATGACCCGCTTGGGGAACACTCTCGAGATCTCTTGTAATCCCATGGATTCTATTATGCTAAGTTATCTTGAATCGCTTGACGCTTCGGTCGAGAGTTTGCGATCTGTTAGAGTGGTCCGGGAATACTCGGATGTGTTTGAGGAGGTGAAGGGCCTACCTCCGAAGTGGGAGATTGACTTCCGAATATATCTGGTGGATAATCCTAAACCTGTATCTTTACCAGTGCGCCACATGGCTCCTCGTGAGAGGAGGGAACTCCATAAGCAAGTAGGGGAGTTGCTTGAGAAGGGGTTCATAAGACAAAGTATATCGGAGTGGGGTGCTCCAGTAGTTTTTGCTACGAAGGCGGATGGGTCCCTCAGACTTTGTGTAGACTATAGAGAACTCAACAAGCTCACAAAGAAGATTAGACACCCATTGCCGAGGATTGATGATCTTTTTGATCAGTTGGTTGGCGCTTCAGTATTTTCTCAGTTGGACTTAGCCACGGGGTTTCATCAGTTGAGAGTGGCTGAGGATAGCATAGACAAGACTGCCTTTAGGACTCCAGATGGTTTCTATGAGTGGCTGGTGATGCCATTTGGTTTGACGAACGCCCCGGCATATTTTGTTGATTTGATGAGTAGGGTGTTCAGGGAGTTCCTTAATAAGTTCGTGGTGGTCTTTGTGGATGACATCTTAGTATTTTCTAAGAGTGAAGAAGAGCATGCCCTACATCTTAGGGAAGTGTTGGAGACTCTTCGAGCGCATAGCCTTAAGGCTAAATTTTCTAAATGTCACTTCTGGAGGAAGGAAGTGCGGTTCTTGGGGCACGTGGTCTCCAAGGAAGGGATAGCTGTGGATCCCGCGAAGGTAGTGTCCATCCAAGATTAGAAGGTTCCGAAGAATGCTACCGAGGTGAGGAGTTTCTTGGGGTTGGCTGGCTACTATAGGAAGTTTATCAAGGATTTCGCGAAGATATCAGCCCCATTAACTCGCTTGACGAAGAAGAATCTAGTCTTCGTATGGGACGTAGATTGTGATGATGCGTTCCGACGGTTAAAGAGAGCTTTAACCACAGCTCCAGTCTTAGTGTTGCCAGATGGGAGTAAGCCATTTGTTGTCTATACCGATGCTTGTGGGACTGGATTGGGCGCAGTCTTAATGCAAGAGGGAAGGGTAATAGCCTATGGTGGAAGGCAGTTGAGAGCACATGAGAAAAATTACCCTACCCATGATTTAGAGTTGGCCGCTATTTTTTTTGCGCTTAAGATTTGGCGCCATTATCTTCTGGGAGAGAGAATTGAATTGTTCACTGACCACAAATCATTGAAGTACTTGTTTTCTCAGAAGGATTTGAACTTGAGACAGCAAAGGTGGATGGAGTTCTTAGCATCCTATGATTTCGAGATAGCGTATACCCCTGGCAAGGGTAACGTAGTGGTGGACGCCTTGAGTAGAAAAAGGTTGTCCTTGAGTCCATTGTTCGTGGAACGACGAAGCTTGGAATTTATCTCGATGTTTGATTTCAGACCTTCCGTTGATTATGTACCCGGTTTGCTTGCATCCTTGGAGGTCAGACCTACTCTTTTGGGGCGGATTGGAGAAGCACAGAGGGACGACCCACAGTTGGTTGAGTTGGTAGAGAGGCTCATAAGGGGGGAGTCGTCCAGCCATTTGAGTAGGTACACCCTAGATGATAGGGGGTGCTTGCGTAGAGACGGTAGAGTTTGTGTACCGCAAGACGAGGGTTTGAGGAAGGCTATTCTTGATGATGCACACCGTTCTAGGATGACCATTCATCTCGGTGGGGACAAGATGTACCAAGACATGAGGCGAGTTTTCTTTTGGGCCGGAATGAAGAAGGATGTGGCCGAGTATGTCGCTAGATGCTTGGTGTGCCAACAGGTGAAAGCGGAGCAAAAGAAACCAGGTGGGTTGCTTCACCCATTGGAGGTTCCGCAATGGAAGTGGGATAGTGTCTCGATGGATTTTATTGATGGGTTACCTAGATCGAGAAAGGGTAATACGGGAATTTGGGTTGTGGTAGACAGACTTACTAAAAGCGCCCATTTCATACCTGTGAAGAGCAAGAGGACTGCTCCATGGCTAGCTTCAGTATATCTTCGAGAGATAGTTCGATTGCATGGGGTACCCTCTAGCATAGTGAGTGATCGAGATCCTATCTTCACTAGCGAGTTCTGGAAAAGTTTGCAAGAAGCAGTGGGGACTCAATTGTGTCTGAGCACCACATATCATCCTCAGACGGACGGCCAGACCGAGAGGGTGAATCGTGTTCTAGAAGACCTTTTGAGGCTTTGTATCTTAGATTTTGGAGGTACATGGGAAGAGCATCTTCCATTGGTGGAGTTCGCATATAATAATAGCTTTCAGTCCAGTATTGGTATGGCTCCTTTCGAAGCTCTTTATGGAAGGCCTTGTCGATCACCTACATGTTGGTGGGAATCTACGGATAAGATCTTGCTTGGGCCTGATATGGTTAGAGAGACTTCGAAAAAGATTGACTTGATTCGAAGAAGGACGAAAGCAGCGCAGGATAGGAGAAAATCTTATGCGGACAAGAGGAGGACGGATCTGGAGTTTGAGGTTGGGGACATGGTCTTTGTCAAAGTATCTCCATTACGGAAGGTAGTTCGCTTTGGGTCCGTTGGGAAGTTAGCTCCAAGATTTGTTGGGCCGTTTCCTATTAAGGAAAGGATTGGACGGATGGCATATAGGGTGGATTTACCCGAGAGACTTAGTGGAGTGCATGATGTATTCCATGTGTCACATTTGAGGAAGTGCCTACATGAGACCGCAGAGGTGGTAGAGCCGAGCTTGCTAAAAGAAGTGGAGGTAGAGCGTGATGTAACTATTCGACGAGCTCCTACCCGCATCCTTGGGTCAGAGATTAGGAAGTTGAGGAACATAGAGGTGCGGCTAGTCAAAGTGCAATGGGGAGAAGATGAGAGCAATGCTACCTGGGAGACAGAAGCGAAGATGCGTTCACTATAACCATTCCTTTTTGAGGGTATGTCTTTTAACTTCTCCTTTATCGTTTGTCTAGTACTTATCTTATCTTTAGTATGTCCTCTCATTAGTACCTTTGACCTTTAGATAGGGTAAAACCTATGGTTGAAACATGTGTTTGAGACATGTTATGTTTGATGGATGCGTGTGGATGCAAGTGTTTGCTAGTGGTTGCTCGTGGATGCATATACACACACTCTAGGCACTAGATAGGCTCAATCACTTCATATTGCATATTGCATAAAATTGTGTGTAGGTAGCTATATTAATGGATGTATAATGGTTGTGCTATCATATGGATGATGCATTTTGGTGAATGATTGTGCACTCATGTAGAAATAGTATGTGTCGATAAGGTTCTTTCGCATACATATTGGATGCATGGCACTATCATGGTTTGCATTAAGGAGGTCAACTGAATCAGTAGACCGCCTGATTTTGCATTAGACAGGGAACATATACACACACTCTTTGCATATGTTCATACAGCATTAGAAACTCTAAGGACAATGGATGCCAGTGTTTGATGGTTTAGTAGATGGTTGGTTGGTTGGTAGGATACGTTCTTCTTGACTTATTTATTTCGGGGACGAAATCCTTTAAGTAGGGGAGAATGTAACACCCCGTATGTTGAATAACTTGCTATAGTATAAAACAGGGCAGAATTAAATTTAAAAATCTGAATCAGGGGAAACGGGCTATGCCATGGCGTTCGTCTCGGAAAAATACGCGAAATAGAGTCCGAGTTTTCGAAAATCGGAGTCCGTATGACCCCGATAAGGCCCAAGGAAGTTTGCAGAAATTTAAAAACAGATTTTAAAACAAAAATTTCAAATTTCAGAAGTGGCGGGAAAAATCCTGCCAGGACCCAGGGGGTCGACCTGGGGGTTGACCTGGGGGTCGACTGGGGAGTCGACCTCCCCCCCCCCCCAGGTCGACTGGGGAGTCGACCCTAGGGTCGACCTGGGAGTCGACCTCCCTGGTCGAGCCCAGGTGACCTGGGTGCACCTGCTTGTCTTTTGGGCTGTGTTTAAGTGGCTTGGACGTGATCTGACGGCTCTAATCTAATTTAGGGTTAATCTAATGGCCTAGAACACCTAACTACTCTATAAATACACCCTAAGACTACCCTAATTCATACTAAAAATAGAAACAATGCCGTCATGCCGTCAAAATGCAACTTGAAGGATCCTCCATCAATTTGTAGAAGAAGATAGCAACTCAAATCAATCACTAATCAACTCTAGCAACTTAATCTTCTTCTTAGGAGTGCTAATCAACAAGTTGTGAGTTTTCTATAGCCTTAATGACCAATTATTGAAATGATTATGATAGGATATAATGAGGTTATGGCTATGAATGTGGATCAATGCAAGTTATGCAAGTTGTATCCTATGTGTTAATGATGTCATGCATGTTATGCAAGTTATGTGCTATGTGTTAATGATGTTATGCATGTCATGCAAGTTATATGCTATGTGTTTGTGATATTATGCAAGTTATGCAAGTAATATGCTACATGTTTGAGATGCTATGCAAGTTATGCAAGCCATATGTTACATGTTCATGATGTTATGCAAGTCACAAGTTACATGTTCATGATGTTATGCAAGTTATGCAAGCTATATGCTACATGTTCATGATGTTATGCAAGTTATGCAAGTGTTCATGATGCTAGTTGCTATGATAAACATTGATCCACTATGACACCATGATTATGCAAGTTGGGTGTATGATGATATGCAAGTTCATGTATGATATGTATGCAAGTTTGGTGTATGATAATATGCAAGTTCACACAAGACATGTTATGCAAGTATGATGTTTGATTATATGCAAGTGACATGTGCAAGTTTACACCTTAGTATGATATGCATACATATGCAAGTTAACCCCTTTACATGTCATACATACATATGCAAGTTTACCCCTTTGTATGACATAAGAAACTTATGCAAGTTAACCTCCTTATGACATATGTGATTCATGCAAGTTTGGGTTGATTATCTATGCTAGTTGGGTTTGATGCTATATGCATGTTGACACCTTTAAACCCATGTTGATGCTAATGTTATGCAAGTTGAACCCATTACATTTATGATGAATCTTCCCTTTTATGTCATGTTAGCGAATTACGTGGGGAACGATGGGGTTAATAAACATGCTAAAGAAATTGTGTGAAGTTGGTATGATTATGCATACCACAAAGTAGATGTACATAATTGAGTCAATTATGTACATCGTAAAAATTGGAATTAATTAGGGAAAATTAATTCGGGGGTGATTAATTAGGTGTAATTAATCGACTAAGACACGAGGTTGGACCCTTTTGTAGCATAAGACTGCCCGGAACCGACCGGCAAATCCAGCGGCTACAAATGATTGGCCCAATGTGAGAGGTCTTAGGCACAAACTATATACGTGACAAGTGTAAAGACACGAGGTTAGACTCGGTTATGGCGTAAGGCTGCCCGGACCCAACCGGCAAATCCAGCTGCCATAAAAGATAGTCTAATGTGAGAGGTCTTTACAACGGTTACGTTCTTAATCAATTAAGAAACACTTAACCAGATAAGCATGTAGTGGGGATGAGGGGTTAAGTGGGTGCCTTGGGTGGCATGTGGAAATCGAGTAAGTGCCTTGGGTGGCATGAGGAAATCTAGTGGGTTGCCTTGGGTGGCAATAGAAAATACGATTAGATGACTTAACCAAGTGGAAACATGTAATTAAACATGATTAAAGGGTTAAGTGGGATGCACTAGATAAATTGACAAGCTTAGGTGGTAGCTTGTGGGGGCCCATTTCAACCAGTAACCCATATGTATCATATTGGGCTCGACCCATGTCGAGGACGGGACACGCGTACTGGGCTTGATTATAAGAGGCCAAAACGGGGTAGCGGTGGCAACGCGAGTCCAACGGGTTTCATATGCGTGTGTGGACCCGGGCCGGTAGGTAAGACGTTGTTGCATCGTGTAGATATAAGCCGTGCACCATTTGTTGTATCGGGTTGCCACTTTGGGGAGTGATACACCCCATTGTGGGGCCAGCACGGGTATCTACGGTAGGGAGCCGATCGCTTGGGAGTAGTGGGTACACCTAGTGGAGATAGGGGCAGACGACACCTATGTAGTCAGCTAGGGGTACACGAAACTACTGGGTAAATTCTCTAAGTCCTTGTGAGGGATCAACCTTTAAGTAGGAATGACTGGTGTGGTGCAGTTAGTAATTATCCTTGGGTGGGTAGATGCGTCTTTACCGTTATCTTAGTTCATCCTATGTCTAGTTGGCTACTTAGTGTAGTCATTTATCCCCAGTCATCCCGTACCAAGTTTATATCATACCCTAATTACTTTGATAATTGTGTGGTTAAAGTTATAGGGCTCACTCAGACTTATGTCTGACCCCGTTGTTTTTATCTTTTTCCCCCTCAGGTCCTCAGGCTGGGCCTAGCACTAGTGGGCTTTGATCAGATTTCTTTACCTATCTTCTGGAGCTTGGACCGTGATGTAAAGCCCAGCTTATCTTTTCTTTTATGGCTATTGTTTATGTAGTGGGATTATGTACTTATGTTTTTATCAGGATGGATATTTAGTACTTGACTCTTTATGGTGTTGTAACTAAAACATGTTTACCTTCTACTACTATGAAATGATGTTTTAGATTTTTCAAATATTTATATCTGTCTTGTGTAATTTTTCTGTTCTATATTCACTTAAAATGCTCCACCAAAGTTAAGGCATTCCCATAGTGAGTGACCTTAGTGGGTGTTTGGTGTTACAGTAGGTCACTGACATCACCCGTAGCTAGAAAGAAACGTCGTGCTCTCCCTGCAGCCACTATCCCGTTTTTGACTCATACCGAGGTGTGAGGCTCGCGAATTAACGCTATACACAAAGCTACGCCACACAGGCCGTGCTTTGATCATCAACCACAAGACTTTGCTTTTCAACATAAGCCTTGATCATTTGCCACTTAGGCATGCCACACAGGCAATTCACTCCATGCGACTGATGTCCATCGATATACAACCTCTGAGCTCGTACGTCTCAGAGAAAGGCGTTAAGCAAGAGAATAAATTCTCCGCCGCCAAACAGATGTATATTTAATAGAGATCAATCAACATAGAATAAAGTCCAATGTCAGACACACAGTCCATTTAAAAGTTCGTTCTGGGTCTGAACGAAACCGGAGGCACTTTCCTCGCATATCCATCGGTCTCCAAGTACGTCTGGACGATCACCAACTGATTCCCTCCTTTTGGGTGTACAGCCCAATCAAGATCATCAATAATCATCCAAACGATGTGAAGACTTCCGGTCTTCGACCACCATCTTCGTCTGTGACTTATCGTCGAATCGGTTATTCAGAATGGGTATAAACCCGACCTTTCCGAACAACCCGCGTATATAATAAACAAATGTTACACAAACACAACATACGCCTCATTCCAATTCATAATATTCTTTTATTTAAATTTTCACACTCTTAGGGAAAGGTTACCATTAATTTTATCAAAGATAAATTCTTCTAAATTTATTCTTTAATCTTCCTTTGGATATCATTTCAAACCATATTATGGTTTTCCAAACTAGTCGTAAATTAGCGAACCACACCGAAGTAATTATTTATTTTATTTCCCAATCCGAACCTATTCATCCCATGGAGCAAAACTGATAATACTCCATATCTAACAGCACGGTGTTATCGGTAAATATTAATTACCATTTCACGTTCAAATCTAATTGAAGATTCAACTATCGGTTTGGAGCAAAACTGGTGATACTCCATTCTCGATCATTTCAATCTAATTAAAGATTCATTAAAACTCCACTTAGTTTTAATCTTCCCAAAAATCAATATCCTGTCTTTAACTGGGTTAAAGAACCAATGTCATCTAAAACACGGTTCACGATAAACCAAAAATCACTTCCCATTGTTAATCGGGTTAAAGAACAGGTGTTATTCAAAACACCGCTCACAATAAACCCAAACCAATTTAAATTCAATTCCAATTAATATTATTTAATTGGTACACTTCATCAAATCTAAATAGAAAGATTTAATCTTTTCCTCAATGGGTTTAAGAACAGAGTTAATGAAGACACCATTCACGACAAACCCAAATCATGTTTGATATTAAACACAAGGCTCTGAATAGAAAATATGTCGGCTTATATTCAATATCAAATTCTACGACCAACCAATATCATATTGGAAATAACGATATAAATATATCTTTCAAATTTCCATAACAATATCTGCATAATCATGAAATCCAACATCGAAATATTCTGAAGATAATTTCGATTCAAATCCATTCCACTTCACGTATTGAAAGTTCTAATTATTTTCAAAACCATTTCAAATCTAGTTCAAAACTAGTTCGTTTCGATAAAAATATATTTTTATCCTTTCAAATGTGGAATTTTTCATCCTTGTTCTTTCCTATTCATATATTATGATTTTACACAAATTATTAATATTTTTAATAATTTTATCAAGGCGCGTACGGTCGGTTTTCAATAACGGCCACCGAACTGCACTTACAGCGACCTTTTTCAAATTTGATTTGGACATAATTCCAAATCCAACCGTTATATTTCAAATTTCTAATATTCATTGGAAAGCCCTTTTCGATACAAACCCAACGGTTCTGGTTTCAGGAGAATCCGACGGTCGGATCTCCCGTAACGTCAATTCGAAGTCAATGGTCGAAATTCGCGAACTGCCGGGCGCGGCGCGTTCTATTCAGGCCATTTAATATATATAATATACATTATATATATTTCGCATTTCAATTCAAAACGTATTTTATAAATCATTTTAAATTTGTTTTCAAACAATTTCAACTTCATATTCAATTTCAAATCAAAATTGAATATTTCATATCATTACTATATAAATGATAATATTTTCAAAACGTTATATTTTGAAATCACTTCTTTTTCTATATTCATTACAAAAACGAATATAATCGATATAAATATCGTCCGCGTCAAAATGGCGCATCTCTGATCAATACGACTTTATATATTATTCTATTCAACAAATGAATATTTATTCTATTCAACACGTGAATCTATATTTCTTTCAACACATGAATATCCTCAACACATGAGTATCGTCAACACATGACTATTTTTGTTATTTAATATATTTTATAAAATTATGATTTTATATCGTTTAATTCTTAATCAGACTTTAACCGTAAATTAGTAAGAGAACTATTCCCTAAATATTAACCCCGAAGGCCGAAACCAACATCAGATCAATACCCAGGAAACCACTCATCTTAGCCCGTTTCTAGTTAGTTTCTAATTTTATATATGATAAAGAGGTAAATTTTATTATTAAAATATTTTACTCAACACATGATAAGTTTCAACACATGAGCATCATCAACACATGACTATTTATTCTATTCAACACATGAATCTTTATTTTATAATATTCTTTATTTTCCAAATTAGAATGAGGCCCAATAAATTACCATATAACGTTAATTATATGGATTCCATACAACACATGTATATAATAGCAATGATAAATAATCAACCATCATCCAAAGTGCACCACACAACTGCATAAGCATTAAATATAACTAATTAACGCACATACAGTCTGTCAATCAAACGATCGACATACCACTAAACAATTGGGATTAGTGTACGTCAAATATCACCCCAACACCCATGTGGGGTTTCAATCCATAGACGCTGAATATTCTTTGTGTAGTTGGGCGATGTGTAAAATTTATCGTCCCAATCAATATCCTTCAAATAAGTGTACATAAACAAACCGTCCGGTTTGTAAATGAATATTTATTTATTCACATTCACGTTAAAAATTATATTTTTAACGATAAATAATTTATTTCAACACATGAATATTTATTATCCATTTCACATCAACATCACAAACAAACTTCACAATACATCAAACAAGCATACAAGTCGTCCATGGTCTGTGGACGACAGGTGTCGGGTGCTGCTAAGCACCGTCTGCATCATAGAATGTATTTTAACTAGAAAACAAGATTTAAAGTGAGAAGTTCTCACCAAGAGCTAAACCAAACGCCACGACTCTTCATATGTAGGAAATCTTCGTCGTGCTCGCCTTTTGTCACTTTCATTGTCCGTGTTTGCTACATATATAAAAATCACATTTTTATTTCACTATATACGTAATAAAAAACAAATTTTTATTTCGTTACATATGTAAAAACCATATTTTTATATTTCCTATCATATAAAAATTCTATTTTTAATTCACTACTCATATCAAAATCGAATTTTTATTTCGCTACAACATATATAAAAATCATACTTTTATATTCTCTACCTTATAAAAATCATATTTTTATAGTCTCTACTATATAAAAATCATACCTTTTTATTTATAAAAACCCTCGTCTTTCTACTTGTAAAAATTACGTCTTTCCTACATTAAAGATCCTACCTTTCTTCATACAAACATTTATATTTTCTTCGTATAAAAATCTATATTTTTATTTTCCCTTTCTTCATATAAAAATCTAATTTTTGTTTTCCCTTTCTTCACATATATATAAAAGAGAAAAATCCTTTCTTTATAAACTTTAAAAAAATGAATCTTTACGAAGAATTTATTTCTATGAAGATCTAATTTTAAAACTAATTATTTTAGATTAAAAATAAATAAAAACTGGAAACTTTAAACAAATAAAAGTCTGAACTTTAAACAAATAAATAAATCAACTTGAAAACTTACTATTCAAAGTAAAGGGGGCTGCGCTACATCGGAGGTGGAAAGAGGGGTTTTGTGGTTGCATCGGAGGGGGAAAACGGGGAGAGGCTTGGTCTGAGGTCGGAAGATGGTGGCTGGGAAAGGTCGCGGTGGTCGTGGGGTAGGGGATCGACGCTGCTCGCGTCGGAGGGGGGGGGCACGCGCTAACCTCGCGAGGGATCGATTTGGCAACCGGGGGTCGACGTTGGAGATGATCAACTGGCGATGGAGGCGGTGGGTCCTCCTGGAGGGCGGCGCGGCGATGAATCCCCCCAGCGTCGAGCGTTTCCCTTTTTTCTATCTTTTTTGTTTGAGAATTCTGAAAGAAGGGGGGTTTGGCATATATACTTATTTTATATTATTTATTTTATTCTGATTTCCTCAAAAAGGTACTTTTTAATACGAACTCAAAATCAGGCCCACCGAATGTTGTCCCTAGTTAATTACCCGCATTCCGAACATAATGGGATATGTATCGTAAGCCAGTTTGGCTGTTACGATCAGTTTTCATCAAAATCAAAATATAACTCTATATATTGAATTTGAACGCGCATTTCAATTTACCGAGGCCACATACTAACTCTAAAAATTCCCAAAAAATATTTTCAAGCTTCGTATTGACGATACGGTCCTAACAAAATTAATTTCGTCAAGTTCTGAGACCGTTTGAAAAATTGCCATTTTCCAGTCGATTAAATTCAACTGAAACTGGTCAAACGCGTTTTCCTTCGCCACGTTCTCATATTGATTCGAAAAATTATGAGTTTTGAAACCTAGCAATAACTTGACATCACGGATCCAACAAAAGTGGTTTCGTCGAAAACCGAGGTCGTTTGCAAAATTTCTATTTTTAAGGGACAGAATTCCATAGCGACTATTCTGAATTTTCAACTGGACGTAACTTTTTGTTCCCGCTATGAAATTTCAATTTTCCAGATATTCTCAATTAGATTCTAAATATTTTTGGTTTCACCAAAATCCAGTTTATTTTGAATCCTGTACATTCATTTGAAATTTGAAATCGAATTCTCGAACTACCGCGCCATTTTTAATTCCTTTTTATAATTAAAATAAAATAATTATATTCTAACGACGATCTATATAAATATATACGTTCTAATTCTATTCAAAATAAATTTCTTGTCGTCATTATTTAAAATAATTCATTTTAAATATTCAAAACTCATTAAAATTGCCAAAATAAAAATTTTAAATTAGCTCAGAATTTCCGGGTTGTTACAATTGGCCTTATTTTGACCAACGTTCGAAGTCTTTTCCAGCGCGGAGGGCGCCACCATGTACTGCGAGGATCTGGACGAACCTTCACGATGGACCGGCGCACGTTTTGGTGACCCTCGATCGGAGTCTGGTTGTCGTGGTGGTGCTGCGGAGGTATGATGTCGACGTCGAGCTTTGTGAAACGAAGAAGTTTGGAGAAACTGAGTTCATCGGTATGTTATTGTTAAGATATTAATAACGTTAGTAATTTATGTTTTAGAAAATTAATTAAGTAATTAAATTGGTATGTTGCTGTCTTAAACAGGAATGGAGCTAACACAGAACAATAATTCAAGAAGCAGTGAGGAGCCGGAAGGGAATTAGTTAGGCCGTGTTATGAAATTTAACCATAATTAAGGTTTTATTTAAATTATGATTTAAAATTAAGGAATAATATTGTTTAAGTTGAACCATATATTTTCAAACGCTGTATAGATGCAGAAGGATTCAATTAGGGAGCAAAAGGCATCCTGAATGGGATTGGTCTGATTCAGGAATAACACAAGTAAACCAACATTTTTATTAACAATTAATTATTATTCAATTAAGTAAATTTTAAAGTTTAAACAAATTCATGCGTAGGTTTGTGCCGGAAAATGTATTCATATGGATGGACAGGAAGAAAAGTCAAGTCAGTATTTTGTAGAAAGGAAGGATTAGTTGAGACAGGCTCAAGAAGAATTGAACAAGTTGAAAGGGACAATATCGGCTGCATAATCTTAACCAAGTAATTAATTAGTGATAATTTATATTTAAAGGAAGTAAGTACCAAATATAAAAATAAAAATATTACTTATGTTGGTTTTTAATCTGTTTAGGAACAAACGTGAACAGAAGCAGTGAGATGTTGAGAAGAGAGAACAACGGTCTGGGTTACCGTTGATTATAAAGTAATAAGTTATTTAATTTATACTTCAAAGAATAAATTGTTTAATTAAACATCGTATGATAAAATGTGAATAACATCTTATTATGTAATCAGAATCAGGCATGACAAACTATGCTCAGATCGTGTTGTCGAGCACCACATCATGGAACATAATTGACAGTATTCAGTTGGATTTTCTGTTAGATTAAACACTGGTTTAATTTAACTGAAATGAGCTGGTTAAAACAACAAATCAACTCAAGGTGAGTTAAACTCACTCAGTTCTTCCCATTTATATTTTATATAAATTGGGTTTTTATTTTGTGTGTTCTGTTTTCCAATGGTTGACTGTTTGCTAATTATATATTTATTTGTTGATTTAACTATTGACATTAAACCGTTGTTTAATTTCAGTGAAATACCAAATCGTTATTTTTAACGATTGGTTCCAATGAAGGTAATTTACCTTGTTGGTCACGTTTATAAAATAAATGTGCTGAAATTGTTTGAATTGCTTGAACTGCTTGTGAATTGGTTGATGTTAGATGGTCGTTATTTATTTCAGTTAAATGAAATTGAAATAATCTGATTTGAGATAACCGTTGTGATTCCAAGGAAGAACAGGTTGGAGGGACCCAATCGGATCCCTCAAATATATTATTTATTTTCATGTTGTTATATATGAACTGGCCTGTTTGGGTGATTAGTTTGATAATTGATCATTGACTGGAAAATTAACTTGTGTTTGGTTTTAACCAATAGGCGAAATTGGTTGGGTAATCGGCAATAGATGGCCTAAGAATAAATTGTTTTGTTATATTGGTTTACTGTCAGGTGAACTGATAGAACTGAAGTTATAAAATTTATTTTTATAACTAGAGATAGATTTTGAAATATATTATTTAGAATAAAGGTTTGTTTGAAAGGAAATAAATCTTTATTGCTTATCATTTAAGTTATAATTAATCATTAATTGTTTTTATAAAGTAAAATCTGATGTTAATCAGATTTGTGAACAAGTGAATAGAAATTAACCTTAACGGTTCAAATTTGGATAATTGTTTTGTTAAGAGAAAATTTAATGGAATTTATTTAAATTAATTATATTGATAATTAATTAAAAAGGGAAAACGAATTGGAATCGATTAACGAGATAACCGGGTTTTGAGTTGACTAAATAGACCGTTTTAATTGGGGATTGATTTTTGAATTAGTGTGTTCTGAATAAAAAAGTTTAAAGAATATTTGTTAATTTTAATGAAGTTTTAAAAAGGTAATTTACTATTTATTTTAGTTAATAAAGGAATTAATTATTTTACAGTAGTTAATGATTAAAGAAGATTATTATCCTTATTAATAGTAATTTAGGAAATTAGTTTTTATCGAATTAAGGTAAAAAGTATTCAGAATTGAAATGAAATTTAGTTGAATGGTGAAAGGATTTATGAACGGGTTTTTATGTTTAAAACCTAAACTTTAACAACTAAGTTATAAAGAGTGATTTAGGCGAATACGATGCTTAAATTATGTTGATTTAATATTTGAATTAAGTTAAAAAGGAAGTAAGATGAAAAAGAGTTTAGATTAAACCATAATGTATTGGAAACAAGGTTGTTAAAAAGCGATGAGGGTATATACCGTTAATTCCAAATTTATGTTATTTAGAAATGGAATTAAGGAAAAGGGAAAACTAAAATAAGATTTCTAAAGTGGGAAAGGGTCGAATATATTTGAAAGGAGATTGGTAAAAGCAAATTTGAGTAAAGAAGTGGGTTGTAGGACTGTATAACCAAATCCAATTTATAGTGGAATATGTTTTGAGACTGGAATAGAATACTAGTTTGATTTCAACTTATATTTATCAGAGGATAAGAACGTTGTTGATCAAGGTCTGAGAGGTAATTAAAATACCCCAACTTGAACAACATCAGGATTATCTGAAGATGATATTAGTTGGTAATCGTAAAAGAGGTTAGTGATAATTTATTATTTCCATTAGAGAAATAATAATGCGATGTTTGGTGAAAATTTGGAAAATATATGAAGTAAAGGAAATTAGCAAGGAAGAAATGTAAGGTTGAGTTTTACTTTATACAAATAAATACTTGTTATTGTTTCAAGAATAAAATAAAGGATATTCCTTAACGCTGTTTACGAATAATAAGTGGAATGGATGTCCAAAGTTGAAATAATAAAGAATAATGTAGCAAATGTTTTGAAAGGAAAATTAAGTGGAAATTTAATATGATTATAAGTTATTTCACTAAGCATTAATAATGAAATGGTTTTTGAGAACGTTAGTATATTAAGTAAGAATTCAATTATCGTATTTTTAAATATTAAAAGAAGTTAGAAGTTTTAATTAAACAGAAGTGAATCAGTTTGTTTTAATTAAAAGGCCAAGTGATGCTTAATACTGAACCAGTGAACTCATTGGATTGTCATGATTGAATCACCGTATATTTTGATAGTTAAATCATCGACTATCATATCTGTCCAATACGATTGTTGGTACAGAAAGACCGGGATCGAATTTATATTCGAAAACCATTCCGACCAACAAATATGTGAAGATATCAGAAGATGATCGAGATGGAGCATTGAAGACCATGGATTTTCATAAATGGAAGAACCACTCATATTCTCTGCTTGGCAAGCAGAGATAAGCTGTGATTCTGTCGTGGTTGGAATCTACGGGTTGCAAGGACTTCTCGCTACTGATCCATAGGGTGATTCCTATATTGGATGCAGTAAGAGAGTACCTTCGGTTTATCCTGTTCCTGGATGACTTGTATGGACGGATGTCTGACAGAGTATTTCCAAAGGGTTACGTACGTTGATTTCTTCAAACGTGTTATAGTTGTTGGCGGAGAATAGCCGTTCTCTTAGCTTAACTGCTAGAGTATTTTTGTAAACGTCAATTAGTGATATCTGGCAGATTTGACGATGTGGCATTCAAAGTGAATGATGGCCAGATGTTCTAAAAGAAAATTATGACCTCAAGCCTCATCAACCGGGAAATGACAAAAATCAGGCAGGCAACATGGCTATGTGGGCCGCTCCCATTAGGATGTATAATCACCTATCTAGAGAAATTCCTTTTGTTTCTTAAATATATCGACGTTGTCCCTTTTTGAGAAACGGTGGGTATCTCCCAACCGTTGGTGATATACATTCGATACACTCAAGCGAAATGAGTGGTCGGTCATGTGAGGGTCGGGTTGCAAGACGTTCTTGTTGAACCCAGTGTATTCGCCTCTAGAGATACACTATCACCACGTGGTCCCATACCTTTTCATAGTTGGAATCAAATCTCCAATAAGCGCTCATGGTTTTGATTGTATACAATATATGTGGAGCGTGAGATGTAAGCATTCCACTATATTGCTATTGAATTATATTTAGACATTATTATAATATCAGAAAATATATTGATTTCAAAAAAGTTTTGGGTTATCATAAGGTAAAAACCGTCTGCATTCATGTGTCGATTTGGTCATACAATTATCCTTTTATTTCGAAAGGATTTTAACTAAAAAATCAAGTTGTGTGATACCCTTATTACTATGCGAGTTTTTCTCACTCTGGTTCATAAGGCTGACCTGGTGTTTTGAAAATGCTCGGGTTTGCCCGGGGTGTACAGGTTCAGGTTATCGAATGCTGTGAAGTCCAGAGACGAGCTGGAGATGTTCAGGCGTATGATATGATATAACTACTATTCCGCTGTGTGCTGCATATGGGAACAGGTTATTATAACTGTCCCATTGTGTGATGTGCTCTGATATTGTAAGTATATTTAAAGCTCTCAATAAAGATTTATTCCTGTATTATATTTTGTTCCGCTACGATGTGAGACTCTGTGTTGTGTTGTTTCTTCTTCTTCTATTCTAATATTTCTTTCTTTCTTATCTCACCCTCTAAATTCTTTCTAATAATGTTCCAGTGTTTTCGGTGTTTGGAAGGTCGGCATGAGTTACAGTAAAGGTATATATGTCAATTTCCGAGGCCGAAAATCCTTGGGTCATTACAAACGAGTTTAAATCGTTTGAATTGCTTGCGTTGCTTGTGAATTGGTTGATGTTAAATGTTCGGTATTTACTGTTATCAGTTAATTGAAATCGAATAATCTAATTTGAGATAACCAGTTTGATACAGGGAAGAATAGGTTGGAGGGATCCAATGGGATTCCTCAAATATATATTTATTTTCATATTATCACATATGAACTGTCATGATTGGATGATTGATTTGTTTAATGATCATTGACTGAAATTTCAACCTATGTTTTGTTTAAACCAATGGGCAGTATTGGTTGGGTATTGGGCGGCATATGGCCAATAAAGTAAATTGTTTTGTTTATATTGATTTACCACCAAGTGAATCGATGGAACTGAAGCTATAAAATTTATTTTATAACTGGAGATAGATTTTGAAATATATTATTTGAATAAAAGTTTGTTAAAAGGAAATATATATTTAACATTTATTTTAGTTTATAATTAATTATTAATTTATTTTATAAAGTCGATTCTGATGTTAATCAGATTTATAAATAAGTGAATAGGAAATTAACCTAACAGTTAAATTTAGGTAATTGTTTTATTAAAAAATAATTAAATGGAATTATTTAAATTAATTATATTATTAACTAATTTAAGGGGGAAATGAATTGTAATCGGTTAATGAAATAACTGTGTTTTGAGTGGACTAAATCGACCGCTTTTAATTGGAATTGATTATTTAATTAGTTTGTTTTGAATTAATATAATAGAATAGTTAATGAATATGGTTTTAATTTTAATAAGTTTTTAAAAAGGAAATTACTATTTATTTTAGTTAATAAAGAAATTAACTATGGAAATGGTTAATTATTGAAGTAAATTATTATTTTAATTAATAATAATTTAGGGAATTACATTATAAGAAAATCTTTTAAAAGTAACCGAAATGGAAATGAAAACCAATTGATTGGTGAAAGGAGTTTATGTGCCAGTTTTGTATTTAAAACCCAAATTTTTGTAACAAAGTTATAAAATAAATTTCAAGTGAATACAATAGCTTGAAATATATGTTACCTTTTATAAATTAAGTCAAAGAAGATTGGGATAAAATGGCTTATATTAAACCAGAGTTAGATAAATGAAGTTTAAAGTGTTAAAGCGTAAATTATACATTAACATTACACAATAATGGGATTAAGTAAAAGCGAGGAATTGAAAATGTGAATTTTAAGCGGGAAATGGCCGAAAGGATTTGAAAAGGAGTTGGAAAAAATGAATTTGATAAAATAAGCGGGTCATAGGATTTTGTAAGTAAATCAGAATTAAAAAAATGAATTTGTTTAAAGAGGTCGAGGTTAAAATGTGGTATTTTATGGGAAATTATATAATTACTAAATTAAGGAATAATAAGGAAGAGATTTTCAAAAGGATAAGAAGGTTTTATGAAACCATATTTTGATTAAAATAGTTAAATGAAATTTTTATTTATATTAAAATGAAATGTGGGTTTGGATTACAACTCGTATTTATCTTAGGATATGAACGTTGTTGATCAAGGTCAGAGAGGTAATTAAAATACCCCAACTTGAATGACATCAGGATTATCTGCGGATGATATTAGATGAAATGGGAAAAGAGGTTAGTAAATATGCATTATTTCCATTACAGAAATAATAGTGCAACGTTTAATGGAAATAGGGGAATATATAACGAGAGTTCCAAAGTAAAAGGGAAATATAAAGGGGTTGCCGAAAATATAATGATATGTTCGAGTTAGAAACGAAATGTAAAGTTGAGTTTTATTATATAAGAATAAGCATGAGTACTGTCAAGAAATGAATAAAAGATATTTCGTAACATTATTTTTACGAATAAATAAGTTGAACTGATTTTCCCAATATTAGATAATAATGTGGCTAATGTTTTGAAAGTGAAAATAGGAAACTGGATATATAAAAGTGTATTTGGTTAAAGGAAAATCTTATGTTAAATAAGTAGCAAAAAACTATATTTATAATCTCGATATATTTAAGAGTTTAAAATTTACATTTGCTTTAAATTAAAAGGCCAATTGATGCTGAATACTGAACCAGTGAACGCGTTGGATTATCATGATTGAATCACTGTTTATTTTGGTAACTAAATCACCGACTACCAAATCTGTCCAATATGATTGTTGGTATGGAAAGACCGGGATCGAATTCATATTCAAAAACCATTCCGACTAACAAATACGTGAAGATATCAGAAGATGATCGAGATGAAGAAATTGAAGACTGTGGATCTTCATAAAACGGTAGAATTACTTATAATCTCTGGTTTAGCGGCCAGAGATATACTGTGACTCTGTCGTGGTTGAAATCTACGGATTGAAAGGACTACTGGCTACAAATTTATAGGGTGATTCCTAGGATGTGGTAGGAGGGTGCCTTCGGTTCATCCTGTTCCTGGATGACTTGTATGGACGGATGTCTGACAGAGTATTTCCAAAGGAGTTACGTACGTTGATTTCTTCAAACGTACCATAGTTGATGGCGGAGAAATGGTTTTTCTCTAGCCAAATAACTAGAGTATTTTTGTGGACGTCAATTAGTGATATCTGGCGGATCTGACAATGTGGCATTCAAAGTGAATGGTGACCAGATGTTTCAGAAAGTAATTTAAACATCAAGCCTCATCAACCGGGAAATGAAAAAAATCGAGCAGGCAGCATGGCTATGTGGGTCGCTCCCATTAGGGTGTATAATCACCTATCTAGAGAAAATCCTTTTGCTTCTCTAATCTATTTCGATGTTGTCCATTTCGGGAAACGGTGGTTTGAGCCCAACCGTTGGTGATATACATTCGATACACTCAAGCGAAATGAGTGGTTAGTCATGTGTGGGCCAGGTTGCAAGATGTTCTTGTTGAACCCAGTGTATTCTCCTCTACAGATACACTGTCGGCAGGTGGTTCCATACCTTGTCATAGTCAGAATCCAATCTCCAATAAGCGCCCGCGGTTTTGTTTGTATATTATATATGTGGAGCATGAGATGCAAATGTTTTGCTAGATTCTATTTATTTGTATTTAGACACTATTATAATATCAGAAAAGATATTGATTACAAAAATGTTTTGGGTCATCGTAAGGTAAAAACCGTCCGTATTTATGTGTGGATTTGGTCTTACGAATATCCTTTCCTTTCAAAAAGATTTTTGAACTTTAAAATCAAGTTGTGTGATACCCTTAAGCTTAGTGTGTTTTTCTCACTCTGGTTCACCAGACTGACCCAGTGTTTTGTAAATGCTCGGGTTAGACCGGGTAGTACAGGTTCAGGTTATCGAATGCTGTGGAGAGATGAGCTGGAGAAGTTCAGATGTATTATTTATATGATGTATATTCTACTGTGTGTTGTGTATGGGGTAGATTATTATAACTGGCCAGAGTTGTTGATGTACTCTGCTATTGTAAGTATTTTTAACGCTCTCAATAAAGATTTATTTCTATTTTATATTTTGTTCCGCTGCGATGTGGGACTCTATGTTGTGTTGTTTCTTCTTCATCTTCTTCTTTTATTCTAATATTTCTTTCTTATCTCACCCTCTAATTTCTTTCTAATAACTATCCAGTGTTTACGGTGTTTGGAAGGTCGGTATGAGTAACGGTAAATGTATTTATGTCGATTTTCGGGGCCGAAAATCCTTGGGTCGTTACAGTGGTATCAGAGCTATTGGTTTAGTAATAACCTTGGCTCTGTGGTATAACTCAACAGAGATTGGGTTGGTAATACCCTAGCTCGAGATAGAGTGTATATATATATATGAGAGCGTATTTGTAAATTTTATATACAAGTGTTTTGTATTGTGTTGGTTGGTCGGTTTAAGTGTTGAGAAGCATTGAACTGGCAATGGATACAATATTAATTTGTAAAGAGGGTAATTGAAATAATTTTACCCAAATTATATTTTTGTATGGAAAAGGAATATTTTTTGTCAAATTATCAAGATATTGGTTTGTGTATTTGATTGATGTTAATAAAATTCAAATGGGATTGGAAAATTTGAATTGAAACTTAACTTTGTTTAGTGTAGTTAAATAAATAATGTTATTGGAATTGAATTAAATAAATTGGAAATTAAATGAATAAATAATAAACAAATTGAAATCAATCGAATATTAATCGATTGATGTTCAAATATGTGAAACCAAAATAAAATGTTAATATTGAATGTAAATTCAATTGATTTGGTTGTGTATTGGTTGCTGATTGTGACTTGTTTGTCATTGGATGGTAGTTTGTTTGAATAGAAATAATCAACAATTTAAATGGAGATAAATGAATTATAAATTAAAGAATAGTTTCCCAAATAATTTAAAATGCAATAAAACTGATATGAATTGGAATTTATGATTTAACCCGGTATTTGATAATGAATTGATGTTGTGTGTTTGATTTTGAAATTAGTGTAGTTATATTTGTTGATTAGTGAAATATTATCTCAGAATTTCATATATTTGTTACTGATGTATGAATTGAGTTGAGTACAGGTGCTAGATGGCTAGACAGATTGATATTGGTTGAGTAAATCGCATATAGGTAAGCAATCATGCTCAATAGCGCTCGTAAAAGGTACGCCTATGCAAAAATATAAAATTTTAGGTTTTGACTTTTGTTTTCTGACCGTGTGGGTCGATGTATATATATTATTTGTTCCTGCGATATCGCAGATATCACTCTGCACAGGGAAGACTCCGCCGAAATTTTCCGAGAATTTAAGGTGTTGGAATTTTTTTGATATTTTTGAAAATATTTATATACGGTATTGAATTGGTTTTTGATTTAAATTAAATTAGATTTGGAAATTAATAGGATTTGTAGCATTTTTCTTACCTTAGCAATTTCAAGGATGAAATTGTCTTAAGGGGGAAGAATGTAACAACCCGTATTTTTGCAGTCAAATATTTAATTTAATTTATTATTTTAAAATATTGTAATTGGAATATTAATGGAATTTAATATTGAATTCGTTTTAAAAACAAAGTTTGAACGTTATATATATATAATTTAAAACAAGCTCGAAATGGCGCGGCAGTTCGTAATATGGAGTTTTGAACTTCAATCGAATATACAGGATCCGATATAAGTCGGATTTATGTGAAACAAGAAATGTTGGAAGCGTGTTGATTGTAATTTTCATGTGGAAGAGAAAAATCTAGACTTGGTGTTATAGATTGTTAGTTATGTCCAAATCAAATTTTGAAATAGTCGCTCTGGAAATCGTTATTTAATTATAGGCCTTTAAAATAGCCATTTTGCAAACGGACTCCGTTTTCGGTGAAACCAGTTTCATTGGGACCGTAACGTTAAATTATTGTACGGTATTAAATTGCGTGGCAAACCGATGTCATATGTGATCATGGCAGCCATAAACGCCCGTTCATTTTCTATAGCACGTAATTAAATTTATTTAATTTAATGAATGGATATTTGAGTGTAACTTGAGCAGTGATCAAATTAGACTGCGAAACTAGTTCCGTTGAGTTCGTATCGACGTTTAAAGTTAGAATAGGTATATAGTTTGTTATTTTTGGAGACCGGGTAATTTGATGTCCAAAATGGCATTGAAGTGCGTATAAAAATAGCGTACCGGGAAACAGTCTCTGAATGCGACGAAACTGGTGCCATTGGATTCGTATTAATTAATTATTGTAGGAATTTCAATTTTCGTGTCAATCGGACTTACCATTTGATTGTGACAACGATAAACGCCTTAATCAATTATATTATTTGGTCAATTCAGATAGGGGTAATTTTAAACGAATAAACGACCGGTCAAATGAACTCCGATTTGGATGAAACAAGATTCATTTGATCTGTAAGGAAGAGGTCTTGTAAAATGTCAAGGTTTCAAATTTATTTATTTTTTTGGTAATTTTAGAGATTTTAAACGCTTGATTTTTCATTGATAATTATAAAGGACTTTCCACAAACGAGCGGTGTTAGTGGTTGCTTCCAGGCAAATTGAGCGATCGAGTCACTCGAGTTTTTGGGCGATGAACGGGGGGTTGGCGTGAAAGTGAGGACGGTGTCGGATGGCAGTCACGTTGACGAACGGAGGCGCAGCATGGATAGACTGGGACGGTGCGGATGGGATATCAGGGTATACGATTTTGCTGAGCAACTAGACCGAGAAGCATCGGGGAAGAATGATTAAGGAATCGGCTTGGACCTGTACATTTCCCGTATGATGGTATAATTAACTTTAATTAAGTCAGACTAATGTATAATTTATAACTAACTAATTATTAATTTAAGGGCAGGTCGGTTTTGTTGGGTTGCAGATGGAATATGTGGAAAGTTGGCGCTGATCATCTGTTATCCTAAGTAATTAATTTTACCAATGCACAATTTAAATAGTCAATTATAGTATAAATTATAATTAATCTTTTAGTGTCATGTTGGACAGATGAAAAAGGGGATCAAATGAAGACAGTGGGTAACGAAGAACTGTGCAGAAAAAAGAAAACAAGTCCGGAAATTAAAATCTATTATTTGATTAAGGATATTAATTTAATTAATTTATTTAAAGTCGACTTTTAACTTTAAAATTATAACCTAATGTGCAGATTCAATCAAAGTAGTATTAGGGACAAAGGGGACTATGGAAACCGAGTAGGAAAGAATATATGGGTCTGATGATTTTAATCCTAGGGTGGCGAACAAATTCCAGAACGAAGGAACCGATGGATAGCAGTCCTATTTCGGTTCTACCCAACGTAATCAAATGTTTAATTAGTTCTAATTTAATTATATTAATTAATAATAGTTATTAGGTTAAGATAATTATTTAAATGGATTGGGTATGACTAAGACATTAATAATTGCCCATATCTTATCAGAATTGGACGAACATGGAGGCATTGGGACCATTGTGACGAGTACTACGCCGTGGAAAAGATTTGGATGACTTTGGGGTCAATTGATATTTTTCGGTTAAATTAAATACTTGTTTAATTTAACTGAAACGAACTGTTTTATCAGCGAATCAAAACAAGGTGAGTAAACTCACTCAGTTCTTCCCATTTATACTTTATATAAATTGGATTTTTATTTTGTGTGTTCTGTTTGCCAATGGTTGACTGTTTGCTAGTTATATATTTGTTGATTTAACTAATGAAATTAAACTGTTGTTTAATTTCATTGAAATACCAAATCGTTATTTTAACGATTGGATCCAATAGAGGTAAGTTACCTTGATTGGTCACGTTTATAAAATAAACGTGTTTAAATCGTTTGAATTGCTTGTATTGCTTGTGAATTGGTTGATGTTAAATGTTCGTTATTTATTGTTATTAGTTAATTGAAATTGAATCATCTGATTTGAGATAACCAGATTGATACAGGGAAGAACAGGTTGGAGGGATCCAACGGGATTCCTCAAATATATTATTTATTTTCATATTATCATATATGAACTGTCATGATTGGATGATTGATTTGTTTAGTGATCATTGACTGAATTTTCAACCTATGTTTTGTTTAAACCAATGGGCAGTATTGGTTGAGTATTGGGCAGCATATGGCCGATAAAGTAAATTGTTTTGTTTATAATGATTTACCGTCAAGTGAATCGATGGAACTAAAGTTATAAAATTTATTTTACAACTGGAGGTAGATTTTGGAATATATTATTTGAATAAAAGTTTGTTAAAAGGAAATAAATATTTGATATTTATTTTAGTTTATAATCAACTATTAATTGATTTTATAAAGCCGATTCTGATGTTAATCAGATTTATAAATAAGTGAATAGGAAATTAACCTAACAGTAAAGTTTGGATAATTTTTTTATTAAGAAATAATCAAATGGAATTATTTAAATTAATTATATTATTAATTAATTTAAGGGGGAAATGAATTGTAATCGGTTAATGAAATAACTGTGTTTTGAGTGGACTAAACCGACCGCTTTTAATTGGAATTGATTATTTAATTAGTTTGTTTTGAATTAATCTAATAGAATAGTTAATGAATATGGTTTTAATTTTTATAAGTTTTTAAAAAGGAAATTCCTATATATTTTAGTTAATAAAGAAATTAACTACGGAAATGGTTAATTATTGAAGTAAATTATTATTTTAATTAATAATATTAACGACCCGGAGAATTTGCGATCCTGGATATCGGCATACAACACTATATTGACTATTCAAGAATCTGAAACACCGGATAGTCCATGAAAGAAATTAGAGGGTGAGAATAGATAAGATAGAAACTTAGAATAGAAGAAGAAGAACACACACATCAGAGTAACACGAATCTCATAGCGGAACGAACAATATATAATAGATACATAACTTTGAAATAAAACCAGTATGTATACAGTAACATTATCAGAGTACAACACTTACAACATAGAGGAATAAATAATATCTATAAAATCCTGAAGTCTCCTTCTCCAAGCTCTCCAAGTATATCTGTAAAGCCTGACTACTTGACTGCCTGTACAAAATTGGGCACCCAAGAGTTTAGGGAAAACAAAACAAAACAAACTCTGGGTCAGTCATGGGACCGGTATGAATAAAACAATTTAAAACAGTTTGAGCAATAAAACGATGTAATAACCCGGAAAATCTGGGCCAGTTTAAAATTTTTGTTTTGGCAATTTTGGCGAATTTTGAATATTTAAAATAGATTATTTTAAATAATATCGACGAGAAAATTTATTTTGAATAGAATCCGAACGTATATTTTATATACGTCGTCGTTAGAATATAAATATTTATATATAATTATAAATAAAATTGAAAATGGCGCGGTAGTTCGATAATTCGATTTCAAACTTCAATTGAATGTACCGGGTGCAAAACAATCTGGATTTTAGCGAAACCAAAAACATTAGGATCTATTTGATAATATCTTTCCAACGAATCCGAAAAATCAAAATCTCATAGCGGGGATCAAAAGATATGTCCAGTTGAAAATTCTGAATAGTCGCTATGGAATTCAGGCCCTTAAAAATGGGAATTTTGCAAACGACCTCGGATTTCGACGAAACCACTTTTGTTGGGTCTGTGATATCAAATTATTGCTAGGTTTCAAATTTCATAATTTTTCGAATCAATATGTGAGCGTGGCAAAGGAAAACAAGTTTGACCAGTTTCAGTTGATTTTAATCGACCGGAAAATGGCCATTTTTCCAACGGTCTCAGAATTCGATGAAATTAGTTTTGTTAGGACCGTATCATCAATACGAAGCTAGAAAGTATTTTTCTGGGATTTATAGAGTTCGTATGTGACCCCGGTAAATTGAAATGCGCGTTCAAACTCAATATATAGAGTTATATGTTGATTTTTGACGAAAACTGATCGAAACGATCGAGTCAGCTTACGATACATATCCCATTGTGTTCGGAATGGGGGTAATACGCTATGGATGACAGGTGGTGGGCCTCGTTTAGAGGTCGTATATAAAAAGTCAACTTTTCTGAATTAAATAAATAGATTATAATATAAAATTTTCCCTTCCTCTCTCTCCCTCTTCCTTTAATTTCTGCCCCCCCCCGTTCGATTTAGTTCAATCAGAAGAAAAAAAACCTCTCCAACCTCGTACCGGCCCCCCTCCGTCGCTGCCTCCACCGCCGCCGCCAGGAGGCGCGACGCCCCTGATCTCCTTCCTCCCCTCTCTTCTTTCTCCCTCCAGCCGACGCTCGAAGACCCCGCACCCACCTGAACCACCCCTCCCCTCCTCGAGTTCGCCATCGCCTACCCCACCACCCCACGACCACCTGCTCGAGCCCACCGACGCAGCGCACCCCCTTACCCTCTGATTTCGACCACAGCTACCCCCCCTCCCTCGCTGGAGCGTAGCCCCACGGCCACCGCACCACCCAATCCGACCCAAACCCTAACCCGTTAGCCCCCTCCTTCCTCCAATCGACGCTGTAAGTCCCTCCTTTTTATTTTTTTATTATTTTATTGGTTAATGTAATTAGTTTTAGGGATTTTTAAAACAGAAAAGATTAGTTTTTTTAAAATAGAAAAGGTTAGATTTTTAAAATAGAAAAGATTAGATTTTTAAAGGAAGAAAAACGATATTTTTAAAGGGAGAAAGGCGTGATTTTTACATATGTAGTGGATTAAAAATATGATTTTTATATTTTTAAAGTAATAAAAATATGATTTTTATATTTTTAAAGTATTAAAAATATAATCTTTACTATATAAAAGATGTAAAAATATGATTTTTGTTTATGTAGAGAATTAAAAATATAATTTTTACATGATAGGAATATTAGAAATATCATCTTTATATGTGTAGCAAGATAAAAATGTGATTTTTATAATGATATATTTGAAAAGGCGAAATCTTTATATTTGAAAAAGCGAAATCTTTATATAGAGAATAGCGAGGTAAAAATATATTTTTTATCTATATAGTAGCAATGTAAAAATAGAATTATTATCCATATAGCGTGATTATAAAAATTCGATTTTTATATATTGAATAGCGAAGTAAAAATTCGATTTTTATATATTGAATAGCGAAGTAAAAATTCGATTTTTATATATTGAATAGCGAAGTAAAAATTCGATTTTTATATATTGAATAGCGAAGTAAAAATTCGATTTTTACATATGTAGAGAATACGGGCAACGAAGGGGATAAAAAGGCGAGAACGTTGAAGATTTCTATCAAAGAAGAGTCAAGGTATTGGATAGCTATTGGTGAAAACTTCTCACTCAAAATTTCTTTTTTTCTAGTTATATATATATACTAGGATGCAGACGGTGTTTAGTAGCACCCGACACCCGTCATCCACAGACCATGGATGGCTTGTTTGTTTAATTGTTTGGTTGTGTAGTTGGTTAGATTATTTGGTTTTAATTGAATTGTTTGGTGAAATACAATGGATTTGATTGATGTGTGAATGGCGTGGGCCTTCACTAGACCGGGGATAAGGCTAGGCCTCGTCCCGTTTCTAGTATCGTGCCGTTATGCCGCCGAAATTTTCTAAAATAAGTTAGAAAAATAAAGATATCATTTTATTTAATAAATGAATCGAATAGAATATTCATAGGTTGAATAAAATAATTTGGTCGTTAAAAATATAATTTTTAACGTGAAAGTGAATGAATAAATATTTATAAACAAATCGGCCGATTTGTTTATATACACTGATTTGACTGATATTGATTGGGTCGATAAATTTTACACATCGCCCAACTGCACAAATAAAATCTGTGTTTGATTGTTTGAAACCCCACCCGGGTATTGGGATAAAATTCGGCATACACCAATCCCAATAATTAATTGTATGTCGATCGATAGATCGACAGGCTGTTATAAGCGTTAAATATCTATATTTGATGCTTATACAGTGTAGTGCACTTTGGATGATGGTTGATTATTTATCGTTGCTATTATATACATTTGTTGTATGGAATCCATATAATTAACTTTATATGGTGATTGATTGGGCCTCATTCCAATTGAGAAGATAAAGAATATTATAAAATAAAGGTTCATGTGTTGACTGTACTCATCCGTTGAGATTAGTCATGTGTTGAACGAAATATTTAGATTCACGTATTGAATAGGATAAATATTCATTTGTTGAATAGAATAACGGAATTATTGAAATATATAAAGCCGTGTTGATTAGAGATGCGCCATTTTGACGCGAACGATATTTATATCGATTATATTCGTTTTTAAATTTCAAATGAATTGAATTCGAATAGAAAACCAATTTGAATTGAATCGAATAGAAAACCAATTTGAATTGAATCGAATAGAAAACCAATTTGATTTGAATTGAATCGAATAGAAAACCAATTTGAATTGAATCGAATCGAAAACCAATTTGAATTGAATCTAATAGAAAACCAATTTGAATTGAATCGAATAGAAAACCAATTTGAATTGAATCGAATAGAAAACCAATTTGAATTGAATCGAATAGAAAACCAATTTGAATTGAATCGAATAGAAAACCAATTTGAATTGAATCGAATAGAAAACCAGTTTGAATTGAATCGAATAGAAAACCAATTTGAATTGAATCGAATAGAAAACCAATTTGAATTGAATCGAATAGAAAACCAATTTGAATTGAATCGAATAGAAAACCAATTTGAATTGAATCGAATAGAAAACCAATTTGAATTGAATCGAATAGAAAACGAATTCGAAATGAATTGAATATAAAACGAATTCGAATTGAATTGAAAATGAATTGAAATGAATTCAAATTGAATTGAAATTTGAATTGAATAGAAATGAATTTTAAAACGAATTAATAAGGAAGAATTCAATTTTGATTTAAATTGAAAAGGAAGTTGAAATTGTTTTTGAAACGAATTCAAAACTATTTATAAAATTTGTTTAAATAGGAAATCGACTAAATATATATTATATATATAATATAATGGCCTGAATAGAACGCGCCGCGCCGCGGCAGTTGGCGAATTTCGACCATTAACTTCGAACGGACATTACGGGAGATCCGACCGTCGGATTCTCCTAAAACTGGAACCGTTGGGTTCGTATCGAAAAGAGCTTTCTAACGAATATTAGAAATTTGAAATCTAACGATTGGATTTGGAGATACGTCCAAATCAAATTTGGAAAAGGTCGCTGTAAGTGCAGTTCGATGGACGTTGATGGAAATCGACTGTACGGGCCTTGATAAAATTATTAAAAATATCAATAATTTGTGTAAAATCATAAGAAATGATTTGGGAAAAATTGGGATGAAAAACTCCATATTTAAAAAGATAAAAATAGATTTTTATCGAAATGAACTAGTTCTGAACTAAAAATTAAAACCCATTTATTTTAAATAAATAAATTGGATTTGAAATGGGTTTTAAATAGAATTGATTCGTGGGTTTATCGTGAACGGTGTTTAAAATAACACTAGTTCTTTAACCCGGTAATAAATAGAATGTGATTTGGGTTTGTCGTGAACTGTGTTTTAAATGACATTAGTTCTTTAACCCAGTAAAAGGAGTTTTAACGAATCTGCAATGAGATTGAAATGTGAATTGATAATCTAAATTATCAAATTTGGAAAATAAGCGAGAATGGAGTATCACCAGTTTGGCTCCAAAGAGATAGTTAAATCTTTAATTAGATTCGAACGTGAAATGGTAATTAATTTTATCGATAAATCTGTGGTGTTAGATATGGAGTATTTCCAGTTTTGCTTCATGGGATGAATAGGTTGGGATTGGGAAATAAAATAAATAATTACTTCGGTATGGTTCGGTAATCTCGACTAGTTTGGGGAAACCATAATTTGGTTTGAAATGACATCCAAAGGAAGATTAAAGGATAAATTTTAAAGAATTTATCTTGGATAAAATTAATGGGAACCTTTCCCTAAGAATTGAGAATATGAATTGGAATGAGGCGTATGTTGTGTTTGTGTAACATTTGTTTTTAATATACGCGGGTTGTTTGGAAAGGCCGGGTTTATACCCATTCTGAATAACCGATTCGACGATATGTCGAAGATGAAGACGGTGGTTGAAGACCGGAAGTCTTCACATCGTTCGGGTGATTGCTGATGATCTTGATTGGGCTGTACACCCAAGATGAGGGAATCAGTTGGTGGTCGTCCAGACGTACTTGGAGATGGATGGATATGCGAGGAAAGTGCCTCCGGTTTCGTTCAGACCCAGAACGGACTTGTAAATGGATTGTGTGTCTAACATTGTATTTTATTCTGTGTTGATTGATTTCTATTAAATATGCATTGTTTGGCGGCGGAGAATTTATTCTTTTGCTTAACGCCCTTCTCTGAGACGTACGAGCTCAGAGGTTGTATATCGATGGACATCAGTCGCATGGCATGAATTGCCCGTGTGGCACGCTAAGATGCAATGATCAAGGCTTTTGTTGAAAAGCAGAGTCTTGTGGTTGATGATCAAAGCACAGTTTACGTGGCAGCTTTGTGTATAATGTGAATTCGCGAGCCTCACACCTCGGTATGAGTAAAAAACGGGATACGGACTGCAGGGAGAGCACGACGTTTCTTTCTAGCTTTGGTGGTGTCAGTGACTTACCAGCCCTGACATTTATATACTTTTCACCTTTGTGGTTGTTGGAATGAGGCGCCTCGATTTTAGGTCTGTAAGGACCGGGAAACGTGTGTTCAGGAATAAATAATCCTCTAACGTAAGTGAGGACCGGCCCTGAAGCATCCAGGATTGCCCAGAGTGTGTAGTCCTGAGACATTTGCTAGAGTGTCTCGAACGCGGAGAGGAGCTTGCCCCTTGCCTCGACTCATGACGGAAATCCAATTTCCAATATGTGTAATTCGGTTTTAATTGTAGAACTAGTATGGCGACATGATAGATGGTACCCATGCCGCCTATGATTGATATTTATGATTGAAAATGTTTTGACACTATACACTTATAATAGTATCAAATGATTTGTTTTAAACGTACCAAGCATGTTTGGCTATTATAAGGGAAAACCCTATCCTTGGGCTTGCGTTGCATTGTGTGATGGGACCTGGGTCTTATAATAGCTTCATTTTTCGAAAAAGCATTGCATTGTCTTTTCTATGCACTGGTATTCTTGGGAGGTAACCCGTTCCGTGTTATACGGCGTGGTCCCTTGAATTACTGTCTTTTAAAGTAAAGACTTTAAATAACTGTTTTAGTTCTCACACCAGTCACATGACTGACCTGGAGTTTATTGTTTTAACCTAAACTCTGGGTGCCCCTATTTTCCGCACGGGCAGCTAGTAGTTTTGGTTTTGCAGATTTATATTCACAGGATCCTGGTTTACAGATGGAATGATATCCGGAAAGCTCTGTATCCGTATATCACCTTCAGTTGTGCTTTGTATTATTTTTCCGCTGCTATGTAATTTATTGTAATCTCTGATATTTGTCAAATGTAATTTATTCATTTATACTATGTATATTCGTGTATCTGATGAATTTTTGTAATAGCAATGAAATGTTCTTCGCCTGCGTTCTGATTTGTCCTGTTCTCAAATGATCAGGGGTTTCGAACGGTCTAGATCGGTTTAACGACTGATTCGGATCGGGCTAAATTCCCGGCCGTCACATTTGGTATCAGAGCTTTGGTTTACAGAGCTCGAGAACAAGACACATTAGAACCATACGAAAGAATTCATCAGATATTGGATTAGTAATATCCAATTAGAATGACTCGTTAGAGATAGGATCAGTAGTATCCTAGAACGAGTGTGAAGAGTATATTTTTCAAATGAAAACAATTTTGTTTTGAAATTTAAACCATTTTATACGTATTTGAATATTTATTTATAATTGAATTTGGACAATCGAGTATATGTAGATTTCGCATATACGCGTCATGAACGTATATTCGAAGTTTTAATATACTGGATAGATATAGAATTACACTCTAGTAGCCCGGAGATGTTCTGATGGTGGTTCGAAACATCATCAGCAATTATTTTCGTGTTTCGAAGGTATGCTTTCTATATGTTTCCATCGACTGGTGTGAGAACCAAAACTTGTATAGATAGATTTATTTGTTGTGATTTGGCATCAAAAATGTGATTTTTGACTATATATCAAAATTATGAATTTGAAACTCTAATCCACTAATTGATTGATGATTGTGTTGTTTGATTATTGTTGCCTAATTGAATTTTGAAACATTATGCCTAATAGAATCAAATATTGAACTGTATTGAAAATTTGTCGCATTTGCTAGCATATACATGTACTTACATTTAACAGGTCATAGCAAGGAGGCTAGAGCAGAGAATAAAATTTGTTTGCACGACAAATAGGTACATGTTTACTATAATTTACTGTTTTGTTTGGGTGACGATGATTTTATGAGCCTATTGGCTAGCCGCTTGGCTTTTTCTTTTTGAGATCAGAAGGCCTGTATGGCAATTTCGGGATTTTCCCGTGGCTCCCGGTGCAGGGGAGGTTATGGCGAAATTTTTCGAAAATTTAGGGTGTTAGCCAAATTTTTGAAAATTTGAAAATTCTCTGAAACTGAAAAGTTGGAGAATGGAAGCCAGATCGAACGTAGAGTTGATTAATCAAACCACTTTCGACTTCGTTCCTTTTCGGGGACGAAAAGTTTTAAGTGGGGGAGATTGTAATAACCCGGAAAATCTGGGCCAGTTTAAAATTTTTGTTTTAGCAATTTTGGCGAATTTTGAATATTTAAAATAGATTATTTTAAATAATATCGACGAGAAAATTTATTTTGAATAGAATCCGAACGTATATTTTATATACGTCGTCGTTAGAATATAAATATTTATATATAATTATAAATAGAATTGAAAATGGCGCGGTAGTTCGATAATTCGATTTCAAACTTCAATTGAATGTACTGGGTGCAAAACATTAGGATCTATTTGATAATATCTTTCCAACGAATCCGAAAAATCAAAATCTCATAGCGGGGATCAAAAGATATGTCCAGTTGAAAATTCTGAATAGTCGCTATGGAATTCAGGCCCTTAAAAATGGGAATTTTGCAAACGACCTCGGATTTCGAAGAAACCACTTTTGTTGGGTCCGTGATATCAACTTATTGCTAGGTTTCAAATTTCATAATTTTTCGAATCAATATGTGAGTGGGGCAAAGGAAAACGCGTTTGACCAGTTTCAGTTGATTTTAATCGACTGGAAAATGGCCATTTTCCAACGGTCTCAGAATTAGACGAAATTAGTTTTGTTAGGACCGTATCGTCAATACGAAGTTAGAAAGTATTTTTCTGGGATTTATAGAGTTCGTATGTGACCCTGGTAAATTGAAATGCGCGTTCAAACTCAATATATAGAGTTATATGTTGATTTTTGATGAAAACTGATCGAAACGATCGAGTCAGCTTACGATACATATCCCATTGTGTTCGGAATGGGGGTAATACGCTATGGACGACAGGCGGTGGGCCTCGTTTAGAGGTCGTATATAAAAAGTCAACTTTTCTGAATTAAATAAATAGATTATAATATAAAATTTCCCCTTCCTCTCTCTCCCTCTTCCTTTAATTTCTGCCCCCCCCCCCGTTCGATTTAGTTCAATCAGAAGAAAAAAAAAACCTCTCCGACCTCGTACAGGCCCCCCCTTCGTCGCTGCCTCCACCACCGCCGCCAGGAGGCGCGGCGCCCCTGATCTCCTTCCTCCCCTCTCTTCTTTCTCCCTCCAGCCGACGCTCGAAGACCCCGCACCCACCTGAATCGCCCCTCCCCTCCTCGAGTTCGCCATCGCCTGCCCCACCACCCCACGACCACCTGCTCGAGCCCACCGACGCAGCGCACCCCCTACCCTCTGATGTCGACCACAACTACCCCCCCTCCCTCGCTGGAGCGCAGCCCCACGGCCACCGCACCACCCAATCCGACCCAAACCCTAACCCGTTAGCCCCCTCCTTCCTCCAATCGACGCTGTAAGTCCCTCCTTTTTATTTTTTATATTATTTTATTGGTTAATGTAATTAGTTTTAGGGATTTTTAAAACAGAAAAGATTAGTTTTTTTAAAATAGAAAAGGTTAGATTTTTAAAATAGAAAAGATTAGATTTTTAAAGGAAGAAAAACGATATTTTTAAAGGGAGAAAGGCGTGATTTTTACATATGTAGTGGATTAAAAATATGATTTTTATATTTTTAAAGTAATAAAAATATGATTTTTATATTTTTAAAGTATTAAAAATATAATCTTTACTATATAAAAGATGTAAAAAATATGATTTTTGTTTATGTAGAGAATTAAAAATATAATTTTTACATGATAGGAATATTAGAAATATTATCTTTATATGTGTAGCAAGATAAAAATGTGATTTTTATAATGATATATTTGAAAAGGCGAAATCTTTATATTTGAAAAAGCGAAATCTTTATATAGAGAATAGCGAGGTAAAAATATAATTTTTATCTATATAGTAGCAATGTAAAAATAGAATTTTTATCCATATAGCGTGATAATAAAAATTCGATTTTTATATATTGAATAGCGAAGTAAAAATTCGATTTTTATATATTGAATAGCGAAGTAAAAATTCGATTTTTATATATTGAATAGCGAAGTAAAAATTCGATTTTTATATATTGAATAGCGAAGTAAAAATTTGATTTTTATATATCGAATAGCGAAGTAAAAATTCGATTTTTATATATTGAATAGCAAAGTAAAAATTCGATTTTTACATATGTAGAGAATACGGGCAACGAAGGGGATAAAAAGGCGAGAACGTTGAAGATTTCTATCAATGAAGAGTCGTGGTATTGGATAGCTATTGGTGAGAACTTCTCACTCATAATTTCTTTTTTTCTAGTTATATATATATATATATATATATATATATATATACTAGGATGCAGACGGTGTTTAGTAGCACCCGACACCCGTCATCCACAGACCATGGATGGCTTGTTTGTTTAATTGTTTGGTTGTGTAGTTGGTTAGATTATTTGGTTTGAATTGAATTGTTTAGTGAAATAGAATGGATTTGATTGATGTGTGAATGGCGTGGGCCTTCACTAGACCGGGGATAAGGCTAGGCCTCGTCCCGTTTCTAGTATCGTGCCGTTATGCCGCCGAAATTTTCTAAAATAAGTTAGAAAAATAAAGATATCATTTTATTTAATAAATGAATCGAATAGAATATTCATAGGTTGAATAAAATAATTTGGTCGTTAAAAATATAATTTTTAACGTGAAAGTGAATGAATAAATATTTATAAACAAATCTGCCGATTTGTTTATATACACCGATTTGACTGATATTGATTGGGTCGATAAATTTTACACATCGCCCAACTGCACAAATAAAATCTATGTTTGATTGTTTGAAACCCCACACGGGTATTGGGATAAAATTCGGCATACACCAATCCCAATAATTAATTGTATGCCGATCGATAGATCGACAGGCTGTTATAAGCGTTAAATATCTATATTTGATGCTTATACAGTGTAGTGCACTTTGGATGATGGTTGATTATTTATCGTTGCTATTATATACATTTGTTGTATGGAATCCATATAATTAACTTTATATGGTGATTGATTGGGCCTCATTCCAATTGAGAAGATAAAGAATATTATAAAATAAAGGTTCATGTGTTGACTGTACTCATCCGTTGAGATTAGTCATGTGTTGAACGAAATATTTAGATTCACGTATTGAATAGGATAAATATTCATTTGTTGAATAGAATAACGGAATTATTGAAATATATAAAGCCGTGTTTATTAGAGATGCGCCATTTTGATGCGAACGATATTTATATCGATTATATTCGTTTTTAAATTTGAAATGAATTGAATTCGAATAGAAAACCAATTTGAATTGAATCGAATAGAAAACCAATTTGAATTGAATCGAATAGAAAACCAATTTGATTTGAATTGAATCGAATAGAAAACCAATTTGAATTGAATCGAATAGAAAACCAATTTGAATTGAATCGAATAGAAAACCAATTTGAATTGAATCGAATAGAAAATCAATTTGAATTGAATCGAATAGAAAACAAATTTGAATTGAATCGAATAGAAAACCAATTTGAATTGAATCGAATAGAAAACCAATTTGAATTGAATCGAATAGAAAACGAATTCGAAATGAATTGAATATAAAACGAATTCGAATTGAATTGAAAACGAATTGAAATGAATTCAAATTGAATTGAATAGAAATGAATTTTAAAACGAATTAATAAGGAAGAATTCAATTTTGATTTAAATTGAAAAGGAAGTTGAAATTGTTTTTGAAACGGAGTCAAAACTATTTATAAAATTCGTTTAAATAGGAAATCGACTAAATATATATTATATATATATAATATAATGGCCTGAATAGAACGCGCCGCGGCAGTTCGCGAATTTCGACCATTAACTTCGAACGGACATTACGGGAGATCCGACCGTCGGATTCTCCTAAAACCGGAATCGTTGGGTTCGTATCGAAAAGAGATTTCTAACAAATATTAGAAATTTGAAATCTAACGGTTGGATTTGGAGATACGTCCAAATCAAATTTGGAAAAGGTCGGTGTAAGTGCAGTTCGATGGCCGTTGATGGAAATCGACAGTACGGGCCTTGATAAAATTATTAAAAATATCAATAATTTTTGTAAAATCATAAGAAATGATTTGGGAAAAATTGGGATGAAAAACTCCATATTTAAAAAGATAAAAATAGATTTTTATCGAAATGAACTAGTTTTGAACTAAAAATTAAAACCCATTTATTTTAAATAAATAAATTGGATTTGAAATGGGTTTTAAATAGAATTGATTCGTGGGTTTATCGTGAACGGTGTTTTAAATAACACTAGTTCTTTAACCCGGTAATAAATAGAATGTGATTTGGGTTTGTCGTGAACTGTGTTTTAAATGACATTAGTTCTTTAACCCAGTAAAAGGAGTTTTAACGAATCTGTAATTAGATTGAAATGTGAATTGATAATCAAAATTATCAAATTTAGAAAATAAGCGAGAATGGAGTATCACCAGTTTGGCTCCAAAGCGATAGTTAAATCTTTAATTAGATTCGAACGTGAAATGGTAATTAATTTTACCGATAACACCGTGGTGTTAGATATGGAGTATTACCGGTTTTGCTTCATGGGATGAATAGGTTGGGATTGGGAAATAAAATAAATAATTACATCGGTATGGTTCGCTAATATCGACTAGTTTGGGAAAACCATAATTTGGTTTGAAATGACATCCAAAGGAAGATTAAAGGATAAATTTTAAAGAATTTATCTTGGATTAAATTAATGGGAACCTTTCCCTAAGAATTGAGAATATGAATTGGAATGAGGCGTATGTTGTGTTTGTGTAACATTTGTTTTTAATATACGCGGGTTGTTCGGAAAGGCCGGGTTTATACCCATTTTGAATAACCGATTCGACGATATGTCAAAGATGAAGACGGTGGTTGAAGACCGGAAGTCTTCACATCGTTTGGGTGATTGCTGATGATCTTGATTGGGCTGTACACCCAAGATGAGGGAATCAGTTGGTGGTCGTCCAGACGTACTTGGAGATGGATGGATATGCGAGGAAAGTGCCTCCGGTTTCGTTCAGACCCAGAACGGACTTGTAAATGGATTGTGTGTCTGACATTGGATTTTATTCTGTGTTGATTGATTTCTATTAAATATGCATCTGTTTGGCGGCGGAGAATTTATTATTTTTCTTAACGCCCTTCTCTGAGACGTACGAGCTCAGAGGTTGTATACCGATGGACATCAGTCGCATGGAATGAATTTCCCGTGTGGCACGCTAAGATGTAATGATCAAGGCTTTTGTTGAAAAGCAGAGTCTTGTGGTTGATGATCAAAGCACGGCCTACGTGGCAGCTTTGTGTATAACGTGAATTCGCGAGCCTCACACCTCGGTATGAGTCAAAAACGGGATACGGACTGCAGGGAGAGCACGACGTTTCTTTCTAGCTTTGGTGGCGTCAGTGACTTACCAGCCCTGACATTTATATACTTTTCACCTTTGTGGTTGTTGGAATGAGGCGCCTCGATTTTAGGTCTGTAAGGACCGGGAATTGTGTGTTCAGGAATAAATAATCCTCTAACGTAAGTGAGGACCGGCCCTGAAGCATCCAGGATTGCCTAGAGTGTGTAGTCCTGAGACATTTGCTAGAGTGTCTCGAACGCGGAGAGGAGCTTGCCCCTTGCCTCGACTCATGACGGAAATCCAATTTCCAATACGTGTAATTCGGTTTTAATTGTAGAACTAGTATGGAGACATGATAGATGGTACCCATGTCGCCTATGATTGATATTTATGATTGAAAATGTTTTGACACTATACACTTACAATAGTATCAAATGATTTGTTTTAAATGTACCAAGCATGTTTGGCTATTATAATGGAAAACCCTATCCTCCGGCTTGCGTTGCATTGTGTGATGGGACCTGGGTCTTATAATAGCTTCATTTTTCGAAAAAGCATTGCGTTGTCTTTTCTATGCACTGGTATTCTTGGGAGGTAACCCGTTCCGTGTTATACGGCGTGGTCCCTTGAATTACTCTCTTTTAAAGTAAAGACTTTAAATAACTGTTTTAGTTCTCACACCAGTCACATGACTGACCTGGAGTTTATTGTTTTAACCTAAACTCTGGGTGCCCCTATTTTCCGCACGGGCAGCTAGTAGTTTTGGTTTTGCAGATTTATATTCACAGGATCCTGGTTTACAGCTGGAATGATATCCGGAAAGCTCTGTATCCGTATATCACCTTCAGTTGTGCTTTGTATTATTTTTCCGCTGCTATGTAATTTATTGTAATCTCTGATATTTGTCAAATGTAATTTATTCATTTATACTCTGTATATTCGTGTATCTGATGAATTGTTGTAATAGCAATGAAATGTTCTTCCGCCTGCGTTCTGATTTGTCCTGTTCTCAAACGATCAGGGGTTTCGAACGGTCTAGATCGGTTTAACGACTGATTCGGATCGAGCGAAATTCCCGGCCGTCACAAACGATATCTCATAAGACCACGCTGTATAACGAAACGGATTTTTCTCTTATGAGAATCCAAATCAATTTGGTTTAACTTTCAAATCATTTTGAAAGAAAACGATAAACTTTATATCAAAACTCATTGATATTATAATAGTGTCTATCAACCATAATATAATAATCATCTTGCAGAACGCTTTCATCTCGCGTTCCACATATATAGTATACAATCAAAACCGCAAGCACTTATTGGGTAATGGATTTCCAACTATGATAAGGTATGGAACCACCTTCCGATAATGTACCTCTAGAGAGGAATACACCTGGTTCAACAAGAACATCTTGCAACCTGGATACACATTGCCGACCACTCATTTCGCTTGAATGTATCGAATGTATATCACCAATGGTTGGGATCAGCAACCGTTTCCCGAATGGGACAGCATCGACAATAGATTATAGAATGAAATGAATATCTCTAGATAGACGATAATACACACTAATTGGCAGCCAACCACTTAGCCATGTTGCCTGCCCGATTTTTGTCATTTCCCGGTTGTGCGGCTAGAGGCCACGCTTATCTCTGACAGATCACTTTTTATTCACTTTGAATGTCACATCGTCATACTCGCCAAATCACAAATTGATTTCCCCAAAAATACAACGAGTATACAGCTAAGAGAAATGAATTCCTCCGCCACCAAATGTACATACATTTGAAGAGATCAACTTATGTGATCCATTAAATATACTCTGTCAGTCATTCTTCCATACAGGTTGCCCTGGGACTGGACAGACCGAAGGCACTATTCTGCAAACAGGACAGCTTTGGCATAATTCCGTCTTCAATTATCTTCATCATATTTGATCGCAAGCTAACGCCTATACAGAGTGGTTTTCAGACAATGAATCTGATCCCGGTCTCTCCGTATTGATAATGAAAAAATGGTCAAAAACTTCGATAGTCGGTGAGTTAACTATCAAAGAAAAACACGTGTGCAAACAACGATATTATTTCCAGATGGAAGTTCTATCGATCAATCACCAATCATCATTTATCTCTTAAATTAATTTATCATAAATTTATTCATGTACCCATTTCCTATTTCCATATATATATATATATATATATATATATATTATATCGAAACTGAAGGCAACCCCATGCCTGAACCCAGCCCAGCTAGTTTAGTTAATTTACAAATATTTACAAACAGACAAACTACAACAGTCACTGATGAGGCACTAACGTGCCCTAAGGAACAAATGCAGCAAGAGGTGGACCAGACACAGGCTGAGCACAATCAGGCAGAAATCCATGACATTTTGTCCAATCCACGGGACCAGGTTCCTGGAACGATTGAAGAACTGAAAGGGTTAGACATTAACCTTACCACAACAGAAGAAGAAGACAGTGCAAGCAGAGTTAAATACACAAAACCCAATGACAAATATGAAAGACAATATCACACAGAGGAACAGAAAGGTAAGCGCTTGTATCCTCAAGCTGTGTCTCCTAAGAATTTGAGGAGTAATGCCCTCAAATTTAAATGTCAATCATAAGTTGGAATGTGAGAGGTCTAAACAATGATACCAGAACTTTAGACCTCTATAATCTTCGAAGGACAATTTGTCCTTCAATAATGGGTATCTTAGAAAGTAAGATGAATGATGAAAACATGAGTTACTTTGGTGAACTACTTGGTGATGAGTGGATGTTAGTTACCAATAATGACATGGGTGTTAAAGGTAGAATCTTGGTCGCTTGGATCAAAGAAGTATGGAGTATGCAGGTACTAGATAAAGATGAACAACAATTAACAGCTAAAGCCATAAATAAAGGGGGACTCAACATAACCATCACTACTGTGTACGCAAGCAATCTAGTCAGTCAGAGGACTTTACTATGGCAAAAACTGATTGGCCTCTCCAAAAGCATAACTGAGCCTTCGTTAATCATGGGGGACTTCAATGCTGTTCTCAGAGCAGAGGAAAAACAAGGTGGTATTACCTTGAGAGCAACACAGCTGTCAGAATTCAACAACTGTTTGGTGGCAGCTGGCCTTGTGGAACCCATCCACGGAGGCCTGCAATTCACGTGGAAAAGCGGAGAGGTTAAGAAAATTGCATGCAAATTGGAAAGAGCACTAATCAGTGTACAATGTTTGGCCAAGTTTGCAGACATAAAAGTGAATATTCTACCAAATTCTACTAGTGACCACTGTCCTCTACATATTCTATTGAGGAACAATGATGGTAATGACAAGGGCAAACCATTCAGATACTCAAATGAGTGGCATATGCTTGAGGGATATTCAGAAGCGGTTAACACTGATGAGATCACCCAGGCGGATGATTGCCACCTGTACCATCTAATTAAGTTCCTTAAGAAGGCTAAAGAGAGACTAAAGAATTGGAATAAAGTAAGGCCCAAGGCCCATGATGAATTACAAAGGCTGGAAAAATTAAATGAAGACTTGCTTCAGCGTATTGATGGGGGGGATCATTCAAATGACACGTGGAGACAATATTATGAAGCCCAAACAAAACTAAAGGACTGCTTGCATATAAAAGCCATTGAATTAAAACAGAAAGCAAAAGAAAAGTGTGTAACTGAAGGAGACGAGTGCACTAAATTCTTCTACACAAAAATGACAGTTCGTAAAAACACAAAATATAACTTACAACTGTATGACCAGGCTGGAAATAGCAGCATAAACTTGGCCAAATTTGAGGAAGAAGCTATCACTTATTTTCAAGACCTATATAATGGTGAGACAACTGAACTGGAGTTACCTAACATCAAAAGCAGAAGGCTGGTCAATGCCGCTGGGAGGAGGCTGCTGCTGAACACTGTGACTGAGACAGAGGTCTGGACTGCTCTTTGCTCCATCCATATCGAGTCTTCGCCTGGACCCGATGGGTTTTGTTCTGAATTCTTCAAAATTCACTGGGACAATCTGAAAGAAAATATAACATCAGCAATACAAGAGTCTTTGGATTCAGGTAAGATTCTGAAAGAAATCAACCACACATTCATATGTCTCATTCCGAAATGTGAAAAACCCACATGTATTGCGGACTATGGACCTATAGCATGTTGTAATGTCATTTATAAACTCCTCAGTAAGATTATCTACAATAGAATGAAACTTATACTACCAGACTTAATAGCAGAGTGCCAAAGTGCATTTATTAAGGGTCGTAGTATTTCTGAAAACTCTCTTTTGGCACATGAACTAATCAGAAATTTTAACAAAAAAGGGGCTGATAGGATGTGCTTGAAAGTTGACTTACATAAGGCATATGACAAGATCAATAGACACTTTATTATGCACATTCTAAAATGTATGGGATTTCCTGACAAAACCTTAAATATCATCAGTGAGTGTATTAGTACACCCACCTTCTCTATTCTCATTAATGGGGTCCCTAAAGGATTCATTAGCAGCAACAGAGGCATAAGGCAAGGTGATCCCCTCTCACCCTACCTTTTTGTTGTGGCTATGGAGTTTTTCACCTTGCAAATGGAGTTGTCATGTCATGAGAAGAAGATCCAGGCCATCCAAAATATACAACCAAGTGTTAGTCACCATCTCTATGCAGATGACCTGCTGATTTGTATCAAGGCAAGCAGTATTGCTGCTGGCAAAGTTAAGGAGATTTTTGAGCAACTAGAGGCTTGGTGTGGGCTAAAGGTTAATGAAATGAAGACCAAATGTTATCTTAATAAAACATGCAGGAACAAAGTAACAGTTCTGGCCATGTTGGGGGTACAGGAAGGGGTACTACCAGTCAAGTACTTGGGGTGCCCCTATCATCCAACAAAATAACTGACAGGGAGTGCACAGGACTAATCAGTGATATCAGGGACAGATTATATGGATGGAGCTCTAGATTACTTTCATTTGCTGGCAGAATAGAGCTGGTTCACACAGTCATTCAAGCTAAAGTCAATTTCTGGCTGCAGACATTCCAATTACCTGATGCATCGATTGAGAAAATTGAAAAAGTTTGTGCAGATTTTATATGGAAAGGGGGACTCCATAAGATAAGTTATGACCAGCTATGCAGACCCAAAACTGAAGGAGGGGTGGGTTTACGAAGCATCAAAGTCATGAGAGAGGCTTTTACACTGAAACATGCTTGGAAAGTGATCAACAAAGAAGGGCTGTGGGCCAGATGGATGTGCTCTAAATGTGGCACTGCAAATCTTTGGACCATGAAGGAGGAAAACAATGCATCATCAACATGGAAGGCAATATTTAGAGTACGAGACACTCTGGCTAAGCATTGCAGGAGGGATATAGCCAATGGGAATGAGACTCATTTTTGGAGAGACCCATAGGAGAATGGAAAATCATTCATAGATATGTTTGGTTGGGATACATACTCAGCCTATGGGTGCCCAGAGGTTAATGTGAGCACAACCATTCAACATAACCACTGGAACCTCAATATTCCCTGTTCCCAAGCCCAAAGAAATACTATAGAGAACATGCAAATACATGAGGATCAGAACTATGATATGTGGACATGGTTAGGCAATGACTTTCACATTAGACAGGTCTGGGAGGACATTAGACCCAAAAACTCCATCAAAAGCTGGGCTAAAATCATCTGGAGCAAAACCAATGTGCCAAAAATGGCTAGCTGCACTTACAAAGCGATGATGGAAAGACTGCCAACTAGGGACAGACTACTCAAATGGGGACTTATTACTGAAGACACATGCGTACTATGCAACAATTCACAGGAAAATCATGAACACTTATTTTTTAACTGTCCTTTTTCGACTAAAGTTTGGGAAAATTGCAGGAATTTCACAAATTACACAGAAACAGAGACTCAAATCCAACAAATGGTAGCTTACCTTGAAGTCATCAGGCAAAGCGTACGTCAAGTACCCGAAGTGCACACTGTCGCTCTTACCGTTGCTGTTTGGAGCATTTGGAAGGAGAGAAACAACCGAATTTTCAAACAAAAAGAGAAAACACCAGATCTGGTTAGCAAATTTGCCATACAAGATCTCAAAATTGCAACGATGAGGAGAGGTCAAAGAAGTACCACAAGTACGGAACCTGAAGGAGACGGAAGGCAAGGCGAGGATCGGTGGCCGCCATGGGCTCTGCGCCGAGATACAAGGACGAGTTACTTCTCTTTCCAGCCGCCATGATGAAGAGTTAGGGAAGGGTTTAGAGAAAGTGAGAGGAACTTTATGGATTATTCTCATTTGTTGTTCCTTTAACATAAAGTAGTGCGTTGTCGGTTATGCTATTAGCTGTTGCGTGTTTGTAACGTGGTCTTGGGCCACTGTTCATGATTTGGGCTGTATTAAGCCCAGTAATAAAAGTAAACCCAATTTCAAAAAAAAAATACAGAAATTCTTATTTTCTAATTTAGAAAATATACGTTATTAATCATTGGAAAACATTTCCATATTCACTCTCGTTTTCATTTTCTATATTAGAAAACATTTCTGATTCTTATTTGGAAAACCTTTCCAAAACTCCTTCATTGGATTTAAACAGATGTTAAATAAAACATCACTATGCCCATTCGAACCATTAACACTTATTAACTAAATTCACTTAACCAATCTTCACTATCGAACCTTAACCATTCCTTAGTTAAAAACGAAGCCAATCAAGTTGTGGTATAACTACCTCTCGGACCTTAACTGAACAACATTTCTAACTTCGAAACATACAAGGTTCACCTTTTAAACCTTTAACAAACTTCCTTACGTAACTCTCTTTAAAATAAATCTTTATTCGATAACTCTTTCCTTCAAATAAACTATATTCGATTATCTCTCTTCGAATAGCCCTATTCGATTAACTCTATTCAATTAACAATATTCAATTAACTCTAATCGATTTACTCTTATTAGTTAGCACTATTTGATTAACTCTATTCTATTAACTCTACTTGATTAACTCTATTGGATTAACTCTATTTGATTAACTCTATTGGATTAACTCTATTTGATTAACCCTAATCGATTAACTCTTATCAATTAACTCCCATTGATTAACTCCTTTCAAATAAACTATATTCGATTAACTCCTTTAACTCTATTCGAATAAACTATATTCGATAACTCCTTTCGAATAACTAATATTCAATAACCTTTTTCGAATAACAAATATTCGATAATCTCTCTTCAAATAACTAATATTCGATAATCTCTCTTCGAATAACTAATATTCGATAACTCCTTTTCAAATAACTAATATTCGATAACTCCTTTCGAATAACTAATATTTGATAACTCCTTTCGAATAACTAATATTCGATAACTCCTTTCGAATAAACTATATTTGATAACTCTTTCTTTCGAATAAACTATATTCGATAACTCTTTCTTTCGAATAAACTATATTCGATAACTCTTTCTTTCGAATAAACTATAATTGATAACTCTTTCTTTCGAATAAACTATATTCGATTAACTCTATTAAGTTTGACTTCGTATTTCAAATAGTATCCCTTCTCCAAATTCTATTTATACTTCTATTTATAGAATTATTAATACGAAATCTCCTTTTTATTTCTAACACTTGAATCTCATTTAAAATCCCCTTTTATAACACTATTTATTTTCTAAATAAATATTTCCTTTTTATAACTCTATTTATTTTCTAAATAAATATTTCCTATTATAATCTATTTATTTCTTAAATAAATATTTCCTTTTAATCTATTTGTGAATGTTTTACAAATATATCCTTTTAAATTCTATTTTTAAATGGTTTACAGATGTTTTCTTTCCAATTCCATTTGTAAATGGTTTACAAATGTTTTCCTTTTTATTTCTATTTGTAATTGTTTTACAAATACTCCTTTTTCTATTCTATTTGTAAATGTTTTACAAATATTTCTCTTCCTATTTGTTTTACAAATGTTTTCCTTTATATTTGTTTTAGAAATATTTTCATTTATATTTGTTTTACAAATATTTTCCTTTATATTTGTTTTACAAATATTTTCCTTTATAACTCTTTGATTTTATAATTATTTCCTTTTATAAAATCCTTTTCCTTTTTATATATAAAAAACATTAATTATATATAAATAATTTATTTTCAAAATATACTTTGAAAAATCCCCATTTTACATCCCAGTATTTCTTACGGTATTTAAAATACCAAATAACAATGATCGATATCATTCAAACACACATAATCAACAACAGATTATATATCACATAATATATTACAATATATGAACAGAACAGTATTATAAATATTGAGGAATCCAGTTGGATCCCTCCAACCTATTTCCCTGCATCACAGATGTTAAACAATACAATTAACATCAATTTCATTTCACTATGAAATACTCTGCTAAACAGAATCAATTTATATATATATAACCATATTTATAATTTCAACCAGTTACTTAGCAGTTCAACCAAACAGTCAATACACAGCAATCAATCATCATTTATCAGTTCTAAATATACATTATAAAAATATGAACTGATAGAGTTGGTGAGTTTTACTCACATTGGACGATCATCATTAATAACGATAACCATCGATTGATTTGATTCCGACAATTTATTTCGCTATAAATTGTAACAAGCTCCAATTGACTCCTAGTCAGTTCCATTACGTAGTTTCCGTCCATACGATCCCAACGGATCCTGTTTTGTTCGATTTCGTTTACGTATGATAAAGATATGATATAAACAAGTTAATACATTAATTTGTTTGAATTAAAACTTAATTTAAATTCAAAGATGGGCTTTACCATCTTAACAGGCCCATACCCAAGTTTATATAACCAGACCCGCTCGTTACTTCATCTTCCACAAATAGCCGCTCTTCCCAAACTTCCAACACCATTGCTTCGACTTTAACGACACCCCATGCCTTCATTCCTCAGCGAAAACGCCCACAACCACCTCCGCGCTACTTCTCTTCCTGAACTCCATCTGCTCATCCCACTTTCATACCATTTGAATCTCGCTGGGAAAACCCAACTCCACGCTACCCTGTAGCAGACCCGTGACCAAGGTTGTCACCAAAATTCACCAAAGTTCTTCTACAGGCTTGAATTCCACTACTCAATCTAAATATCAAAACAAAAACGAGGATAGAAGCATCATTATCTCAAAAGTTCCAGCCCTAGTTCGTTGTTCGAACTCAGATGACTCCAGTAGGAGTCGGACCTTTCAAAACACATACCAATCTGAAGAGAATCATCCGAGCAATTCACATATGTATATAATGTGATTTATAGATTTTGTTTCGATTTTCTTTTGATTTTAGGAATCCGCGATTTTTGGTTTGAGGAAAGAAATTTGTGGCGGCTTGTTTTTCTATTGACCGTGGATGAGGGAAATTAGGTTAGGAAAAATATTAAGGGTATTTATAGAAAATTTAGATATTTTTTTCGAATATTATATTAAATTATAATCAACTACTGTTTTTATTTTTCCTTTAAAATTCCTGTAATCACACACGACATCTAAAAATCACGAAACCGGACATGCAGCTACAGTTCGACATTACAGTCCCAACGAAACTGGTTTCGTCGAATTCCTACTCCGTTTGGTCACACAGCGTATTTTTAACTGTCGAAATACTGACTGTTTTTCACATTAAAAATCCGTACGGCCACATAGTGACCCCAAAAATCATGAAACTTGAAATCTAACAATAATTTAATGTTAGGGATCCAACAAAATTTGTTTCGATGAAAACGGAGTTTGTTTGCAAAATTGGCTATTTTTCTAAGCTCTAAATAACCTCATTTTAAACATAAATATATTTAAAAATAATTAAATCAAATATTAATAAATTAATATTATCGTATATATATTCACATACGATATCATACAGCTCCAATTGACTTGATATTCAAATCTCGGTTGAATCGATATTCAATTTATATTGGAAAATTCATTTATAATATAAATAAATCATTATAAATTATAAAGAAATTCCATATCGACTTTTTGAAAATTAGATTTGGACATAAATCAAAATCTACACGACGAAATATCGATTTTTCTCTTCCATTAGGAAAATATACTTCACCAGCTCCGAACGTTTCTTGTTTCACAGAAATCCGATTTAAAACGGACCATGTATATTAAGTTGAAGTTCCAATCGCTAAATAGCGAACTGCCACGCTATTTCTAGCTCGATTATAATTATATTATGATTATACGTTCAAACTTCATTTAAATAATATATTCATTATTCGAATTCAATTCCAAACTGAATTATATATATTTTAAATTGTCTAGTTCACACCATATCGCCATTTCAGTTAATTCTGATTATTCCAAAATTAAATATATTATTAAATTATTATATTAATTAAGTATTCAAAGTTATTTAATTAAACAACTATATAATTCTCTAAATCACGATTTAAATAATTAAATAAATTAATTACTATACCAAAAAATACGAGACATTACAAAAATAATTTAGGGAATTACATTATAATTGAAATTCATTTAAAAGTAACCAAAATGGAAATGAAAACCAATTGATTAGTGGAAGGAGTTTATGTACGGCTTTTGTATTTAAAACCCAAATTTTTATAACAAAGTTATAAAAGAAATTTCAAGTGAATACAATAGCTTGAAATAAATGTTACTTAATTATATAAATTAAGTCAAAGAAGATTGGGATAAAATGGTTTATATTAAACCAGAGTTAGATAAATGAAGTTTAAAGTGTTAAAGCGTAAATTTTACATTAACGTTACATAATAATGGGATTAAGTGAAAGTGAGGTTGAAAATGTGAATTTCAAGCGGAAAATGGCCCAAAGGATTTGAAAAGGAGTTGGAAAAAATGAACTTGATAAAAGTAGTGGGTCGTAGGATTTTGTAAATAAATCCGAATTAAAAAAATGAATTTGTTTAAAGAGGTCAAGGTTAAAATGTGGTATTTTATGGGAAATTATATAATTACTGAATTAAGGAATAATAAGGAAGAGATTTTCAAAAGGATAAGAAGGTTGTATGAAACCATATTTTGATTAAAATAGTTAAATGAAATTTGTATTTATATTAAAATGAAATGTGGGTTTGGATTACAACTCGTATTTATCTTAGGATATGAACGTTGCTGATCAAGGTCTGAGAGGTAATTAAAATACCCCAACTTGAACGGCATCAGGATTATCTACGAATGATATTAGTTGAAATAGTAAAAGAGGTTAGTAAATATGTATTATTTCCATTAGAGAAATAATAGTGCAACGATTAATGGAAATGCGGGGAATATATAACGAGAATTAGAAAGTAAAAGGGAAATAAAAAGGGGTTGCCGAAAATATAATGATATGTTCGAGTTAGAAAGGAAATGCAAAGTTGAGTTTTATAATATACGAATAAGCATGAGTACTGTCAAGAAATGAATAAAAGATATTTTGTAACGTTATTTTTATGAACAAATAAGTTGAACTGATTTTCCCAATATTAGATAATAATGTGGCTAATGTTTTGAAAGTGAAAATAGGAAAGTGGATATATAAAAGTGAATTTGGTTAAAGGAAAATCTTATGTTAAATAAGTAGCGAAAAACTATATTTATAATCTTGATATATTTAAGAGTTTAAAATTTACATTTGTTTTAAATTAAAAGGCCAATTGATGCTGAATACTGAACCAGTGAACTCATTGGATTATCATGATTGAATCACTGTTTATTTTGGTAGTTAAATCACCGACTATCAAATCTATCCAATACGATTGTTGGTATGGAAAGACCGGGATCGAATTCATATTCGAAAACCATTCCGACCAACAAATACGTGAAGATATCAGAAGATGATCGAGATAAAGAAATTGAAGACCGTGGATCTTCATAAAACGATAGAATTACTTTTAATCTCTGGTTTAGCGGCCAGAGATATACTATAACTCTGTCGTGGTTGGAATCTACGGATTGCAAGGACTACTCGCTACTAATTTATAAGGTGATTCCTAGGATGTGGTAGGTGGGTGCCTTCGGTTCATCCTGTTCTTGGATGACTTGTATGGATAGATGTCTGACTGAGTATTTCCAAAGGAGTTACGTACGTTGATTTCTTCAAATGTACCATAGTTGATGGCGAAGAAATGGTATTTCTCTAGCCAAATAACTAGAGTATTTTTGTGGACGTCAATTAGTGATATCTGGCGGATCTGATAATGTGGCATTCAAAGTGAATGGTGACCAGATGTTTCAAAAAGTAATTTAAACCTCAAGCCTCATCAACTGGGAAATGACAAAAATCGGGCAGGCAGCATGGCTATGTTGGTTGCTCCCATTAGGGTGTATAATCACCTATATAGAGAAAATCCTTTTGCTTATCTAATCTATTTCGATTCTGTCCCTTTCGGTAAACGGTGGTTTGAGCCCAATCGTTGGTGATATAAATTCGATACACTCAAGCGAAATGAGTGGTCGGTCATGTGTGGGCCAGGTTGCAAGACGTTCTTGTTGAACCCAGTGTATTCTCCTCTACAGATACACTATTGGCAGGTGGTTCCATACCTTGTCATAGTCGGAATCCAACCTCCAATAAGTGCCCGCGGTTTTTTTTGTATATTATATATGTGGAGCATGAGATGCAAGTGTTCTGCTAGATTCTATTTATTTGTATTTAGACACTATTATAATATCAGAAAAGATATTGATTTCAAAAATGTTTTAAGTCATCGTAAGGTAAAAATCCTTTCCTTTCGAAAAGATTTTTGAACTTTAAAATAAAGTTGTGTGATACCCTTAAGCTTAGTGTGTTTTTCTCACTCTGGTTCACCAGACTGACCCGGTGTTTTATAAATGCTCGGGTTAGACCGGGTTGAACAAGTTGAGGTTATCGAATGCTGTGAAGAGACGAGCTTGAGAATTTCAGATGTATTATTTATATGATGTGTAATCCGCTGTGTTGATGTATAGTGCGACTTGTCAGACATATTGCGTCATATGGAATTTCCCCATTTTCTCCTCCGATCGGCCATACATAACATAGAAATCACGCTTAGAAAGGGTGGACAATTAGCTGGAGCAGCGGGCGCTATAGCGAAACTGATCACAAAAGAGGGTAAATCAGCCACATTAAGATTACCATCCGGGGAGGCCCGTTTGATACCATGAGCGCTTTAGGACGTCCCCAAGATTTCACACTACACAATTACGCATTCCAGATTATCCAGATGCTTACGCCAGATGGAATGCTCTGAGCAGCTTCAGCTCTTATGTATCCGTAGTTGGGATTCGTTCTTTCTTCGTGGTCGTATGGGGAAGTTTATTATAACTATCCAGAGTTGTTGATGTACTCTGCTATTGTAGGTATTTTTAACGCTCTCAATAAAGATTTATTTCTGTATTATATTTTGTTCCGCTGCGCTGTGGGACTCTGTGTTGTGTTGTTTCTTCTTCTTCTTCTTCTTCTTTTATTATAATATTTCTTTCTTATCTCACCCTCTAATTTCTTTCTAATAACTATCCAGTGTTTTCGGTGTTTGGAAGGTCGGTATGAGTAACGGTAAATGTATTTATGTTGATTTCGGGGCCGAAAATCCTTGGGTCGTTACAGTGGTATCAGAGCTATTGGTTTAGTAATAACCTTGGCTCTGTGGTATAACTCAATAGAGATTGGGTTGGTAATACCCTAGATCGAGATAGAGTGTATATATATGAGAGCGTATTTGTAAATTTTATATACAAGTGTTTTGTATTGTGTTGGTTGATCGGTTCAAGTGTTGAGAAGCATTGAACTGGCAATGGATACAATATTATTTTGTAAAGAGGGTAAATGAAATAATTTTACCCAAATTATATTTTTGTATGGAAAAGGAATAATTTTTGTCAAATTATCGAGATACTGGTTTGTGTATTTGATTGATGTTAATGAAATTCAAATGGGATTGGAAAATTTGAATTGAAACATAACTTTGTTAAGTGTAGTTAAATAAATAATGTTATTGGAATTGAATTAAATAAATTGGAAATTAAATGAATAAATAATAACCAAATTGAAATCAATCGAATATTAATCGATTGATGTTCAAATATGTGAAAACAAAATAAAATGTTAATATTGAATGTAAATTCAATTGATTTGGTTGTGTATTGGTTGCTGATTGTGACTTGTTTGTCATTGGATGGTAGTTTGTTTGAATAGAAATAATCAACAATTTAAATGGAGCTAAATGTATTGGTTGCTGATATAGCTACTATTCCGCTGTGTGTTGCATATGGGAACAGGTTATTATAACTGTCCCATTGTGTGATGTGCTCTGATATTGTAAGTATTTTTAAAGCACTCAATAAAGATTTATTTCTGTATTATATTTTGTTCCGCTGCGATGTGAGACTCTATGTTGTGTTGTTTCTTCTTCTTCTTCTTCTATTCTAATATTTCTTTCTTTCTTATCTCACCCTCCAATTTCTTTCTAATAACTATCCAGTGTTGGTGTTCCGAAGGTCGGCATGAGTAACGGTAAATGTATTTATGTCGATTTTCGGGGCCGAAAATCCTTGGGTCGTTACATATATAATACAATACGCTAATAGTGTTTATGGTTAAATATAAAATATTAAAATAGCGTAAGCGGGATTACCATTATTACCCTTACACCATTTATAATACCGTAGTCTATACAGATACCATAAAGTCCACTATGAACTAGTGGCTATCGGAGGTCACGCCATAGGTACGGTACAAATCAAAGTCGTAGGGGGATCGATCAAGATAATATGACAAGGCACACGAGGAATGCCAAGAGTAGGAATATACTAGTTGCACGCCCGCCTAAAGGTAACGCATAGCCGCGATTACCGCCCACCTCAGACAACACTCCTAAATCAAGGACGCGCATCTTTCAAATAAAATCAACTGAGGGACTATAGTAATAAAGGAAGAAGTGCTGCTACAACAACCCGGAAAATCGGAACCAATTTAAAATTTTTATTTTAGCAATTTAAATGAATTTTGAATATTTAAAATGATTTATATTAAATAAAAATGACACGAAATTTATTTTGAATAGAATTAGAACGTATATATTTATTTGAATCGAAGTTAGAATATAAATATTTATTTTAATTATAAAAGTAATTGAAAATGACGCGGTAGTTTAAAAATTCGATTTCAAATTTCAAATAAATGTACAGGATTCAAAATAAACCGGATTTTAGTGAAACCAAAAATATAAGAATCTATTTCAAAATATCTTTCCAATGAATCTGAAAAATCGAAATTTCATAGCGGAAATAAAAAGTTATGTCCAGTTGAAAATTCAAAATAGTCGCTATGGAAATATAGTCCTTAAAAATAGCCATTTTGTAAACGACCTCTGTTTTCAATGAATACACTTTTATTGGATCCGGAATGTTGAATTATTGCTAGATTCATAATTTTTGGAATTAATATGTGAGCGTGGCTCAAGAAAACGTGTTTGAATAGTTTTAGTCAATTTGGATCGACCGGAAAATGACCATTTTTCAAACGGTCTCCAAATTTGACGAAATTAGTTTTTTAGGACAGTATCATCAATACGAAGCTAGAAATAATTTTTTTGGAATTTTTGGAGTCAGTATGTGGCCCCGGTAAATTAGAACGTGCATTTGAATTTAAAATACATTGATTTATATTTTAAATTTAACGAAAATTAATCATAACAGCTGAATTGGATTACGAAACATATCCCATTGTGTCCGGAATGGAGGTAATTAGCTAGGTATGATAGTCGGTAGGTTCGATTTGGGATTCAAATGAAAAAGTGACTTTATGGAGATTAAATTAAATAATAATAAAATATATAAAAATATACTTAAATCCCCCATTTCTCTTACCAGGTCAACGCCCAATCAAAGAAAATAAATAAATATATATATATATATAAACGCTCGACGCTAGGGGATCCACCGCCGCGCCCCTCTTCCCTAGGCGGATCCACCGCCTCCACCGCGCACCGACGAACCTCTCGCGACCCTCCCCTTTCTTCTCCTTCCTTCCCCTTTCCCCGTTCGATCACCTCAATCCCTAAACCCCGGAAAACCCCCTAAATCTTGAAACCGATGGAACCGTGCCTCCCCTTGCTGCTGCCGCCACTGACGCCGCTGGACCCTACTACAATGCGCCGGCGCCGCCCCTCTCAACCGCCACCTCCGACTGTAGACCCTCCTTCTCCCTTCCATAAGTAAATGTGAGTTTTGATTAGTTAATTCATTTGTATATATATAATGTTATGTAAAAGAAATCAGTTTTTTAACATTAGTTTATATAGAAAATGGATTGAAAAGAAAAATATGATTTTTATTTGTTTGAAATTATAAAGTTATGATTTTTAAAATAAAAAGATCAGATTTTTATAAACAGTAAAGATTAGATTTTTGAAATAGAAGAGATAAGATTTTTAAAATATAAAAATTTGATTTTTAAATATGAACTTTATTTTATATAAAGTGAAATAAAAATATGAAATTTATTTTATATGAAGTGAAATAAAAATATGAACTTTATTTTATATGAGGCGAGAATAAAAATATGATTTTTATCATGAAGTAGTGAGAATAAAGATTCCATTTTTATCATGAAGTAGCGAAAATAAAGATTCGATTTTTATCATGAAGTAGCGAGAATAAAGATTCGATTTTTACCATGAAAGCTAAGTAAAAATAAGATTTTTATTGTTTAAATGGTAAAGTAAAAATATAGTTTTTAGCGAAGTAAAAATATAATTTTTAGCAAAGTAAAAATATAATTTTTAGCTGTGGAAAAATTAGATTTTTATACAAATGAGAAGTGTTATAAAAATATGATTTTTATATATACAGTAGCGATATAAAAATGCGATTATTAAAATAAAAATCATATTAAAAATGTGATTTTTAATATGAACAGCGTAGAGAAGACCGCGTTGGAATTTCGGGCAAATCCAAACGGTTCAGAAATTCAGAATAGAATGGCGGAGTGGAACCCAAAGGTGAGAACTCCTCACTAAAATTACTTCTGTACAGTTATTGTAACAACCCGGAAATGCGAGCCAGTTTAAAATTTTTATTTTGGCAATTTTAGCGAATTTTGAACATTAAAAATGAATTATTTTAAACAATATCGACGAGAAATTTATTTTGAATGGAATTCGAACGTATATATTATATAGATCGTCGTTAGAATATAAATAATTATTTATAATTATAAAAGGAATTGAAAATGGCGCGGTAGTTCGATAATTCGATTTCAAACTTCAATTGAACATACCGGGTGCAAAATAAACCGGATTTTAGCGAAACCAAAAATAATAGGATCTATTTGGGAATATCTTTCCAACGAATCCGAAAAATCGAAATTTCATAGCGGGAATCAAAAGACATGTCCAGTTGAAAATTCTGAATAGTCGCTATGGAATTCAGGCCCTTAAAAATGGGAATTTTGCAAACGACCTCGGATTTCGACGAAACCACTTTTATTGGATCCGTGATGTCAAATTATTGTTAGATTTCAATTTTCATAATTTTTCGAATCAATATGTGAGCGTGGCGAAGGAAAACGCGTTTGACCAGTTTCAGTTGATTTTAATCGACTGGAAAATGGCCATTTTTCAAACGGTCTCAGAATTCGATGAAATTAGTTTTGTTAGGACCCTATCGTCAATACGAAGTTAGAAAATATTTTTCTGGAATTTTTCGAGTTAGTATGTGGCCCCGGTAAATTGAAATGTGCGTTCAAATTCAGTATATAGAGTTATATGTTGATTTTGACGAAAACTAATCGAAACGATCGAACCAGCTTACGATACATATCCCATTATGTTCGGAATGGGGGTAATTAGCTATGGACGACAGGCGGTGGATCTCGTTTGGAGGTCGAAATTAAAAGTAACTTTTAGGGAATTAAAGTAAATTAAAATTTTAATTATATAGCCAAAGTCAACTCCTTTTTCTCCCTTCACCCCCGTTACTTCTCAGATCCAAACAGAGAAAAAAAACTGAAACCCATCGTTGCCAGGCCCCCCATCCCCGTCGACGACCTGCCTCGCCCCCCCCCCCCAAGGTGGCGCCACCGCCGGCGGACCCCCCCAATCCCCTAGGCCGCGACCTCCCCTTCCCCTCCACCTTCCCTCCTATCGCTCCCCCTCCTAGCACAAAGACCAAGGCCGAGCGCCCCTTCCCCTGCAGCGCCCGACGCCCCGACGTCAGCACCACCCTCCAGCGCCCCTCAGCTCTGCCCTCCCTTCCCCTTTCGAATCCCTAGCGAGCTACCCCCTAATCCGTCCTCCTCAGTTCGAACACCTCGCCGGAGACCCCAAATCAGCCACCACTGCAAATGGACAGCCGCCTTGGCAGCCGTAGGCCCCTCTCCATCTGCAAATTGATTTTTTTAAAAAGGGAAAAGGTGAGTCTTTATTTCTAATTTTATTTATCTATGTAAATAAAATATGGTTTTCATAGGAAATGATTTTAGACATAAGAATAGGGTTTTTATATTATATCTTAGGAAAAATCGGATTTTTATGAAGAATATAACATTATAAAAATATTGGATTTTGAATTACAAAAGATTTGATTTTAATAATAAAAAAGATTTGATTTTTAATCTAAGAAAGACGATATTTTGATATAATGAAAGGCGTGATTTTTATATAACGTAAAAGTTAAAAATATAATTTTTATAATATAGGAAGAAGAAAAATATGATTTTTATTATTTTTGAAAAGGCGAAATCTTTATATAAAGAATAGCGTGACAAAAATGTAATCTTTATTATATGAACATCGATGTAAAAATAGAATTTTTATCTATATAGTAGCGATGTAAAAATAGAATTTTTATCTATATAGTAGCGATGTAAAAATAGAATTTTTATCCATATGGAGTGATTATAAAAATATGATTTTTATATACATGGCAACAATATAAAAATGTGATTTTTATATATGTAGTGGCTACGGGTAACGAAGGTGACGAAAGGCGAGAACGGCGAAGACTTCTACATTGGAAGTGTCGTGAAGTTGGGATAGCTTTGGTGAGAACTTCTCACTTTAAAATTTCTTTTTCTAGTTATAAATACATATACTAGGATCCAGACGGTGTATAGTAGCACCCGACACCCATCATCCACAGACCATGGATGGCTTGTATGTTTGATTGTTTGTTGTGATGAAAATTGATTGTGTGATGTGGAATAAAATAAAATATTTATATAGTTAAAAATATTTTATCGTTAAAAATATAATTTTTAACGTGAATATAAATCAATAAATATTCATTTACAAATCGAACGATTTGTTTATGTACACTGATTTGACTGACATTGATTGGGACGATAAATTTTACACATCGCCCAACTGCACAAATAAAATCTGTGTTTGATTGTTTGAAACCCCACACGGGTATTGGGATGAAATACGACATACACTAATCCCAGTAATTAGTTATATGTCGATCGATTGATTGACAGGCTGTTATAAGCGTTAAATATCTATATTTGATGCTTATACAGTGTAGTGCACTTTGGATGATGGTTGATTATTTATCGTTGCTATTATATACATGTGTTATATGGGATCCATATAATTAACTTTATATGGTGATTGATTGGGCCTCATTCCAATTTAGAAAATAAAGAATATAATAAAATAAAGGTTCATGTGTTGACCGTACTCATCCGTTGAGATTAGTCATGTGTTGAACAAAATATTTTAACAATAAAATTTACATCTTTATCATAATAAAATAAAGGTTCATGTGTTAACCGTACTCATCCGTTGAGATTAGTCATGTGTTGAACGAAATATTTTAACAATAAAATTTACATCTTTATTAGATATAAAATTAGAAACTAACTAGAAAATAGATAAGACGAGTGGTCTCCTGGTTATTGATCTGATGTTGGTTTCGGCCTTCGGGGTTAATATTCAGGGAATCGTTCTCTTACTAATTTACGGTTGGAGTCTGATTGAAATCAAACGATAGATACCATAATTTTTATAAAATATATTAAATAACAAAAATAGTCACACGTGGACAGTACTCATCCGTTGAGATTAGTCATGTGTTGACAAAAATATAGATTCATGTATTGAATAGAATAAATATTCATTTGTTGAATAGAATAACGGAATTATTGAAATATATAAAGCCGTGTTGATTAGAGATGCACTATTTTGACACGAACGATATTTATATCGATTATATTCGTTTTTAAATTGAATTGAATAGAAAACAAATTTGAATTGAATTGAATAGAAAACGAATTTGAATTGAATTGAATTGAATTGAATAGAAAACGAATTTGAATTGAATTGAATAGAAAACGAATTTGAATTGAATTGAATAGAAAACGAATTTGAATTGAATAGAATAGAAAATGAATATGAATTGAATTGAATAGAAAACGAATTTGAATTGAATATATAACGAATTCGAATTGAATTGAATATATAATGAATTCGAATTGAATTGAATATATAACGAATTCGAATTGAATTGAAAACGAATTGAAATAGAATAAAAATCGATTTGAAATGAATTCAAATTGAATCAAAATTTGAATTAAAATTGAAATGAATTTAAAACGAATTTATAAGGAAAAATTCAATTTTGATTTGAATTGGAAATGGAAGTTGAAATGTTTTTGAAACGAATTTAAAACTATTTATAAAATTCGTTTTAAATAGTAATCGACGAAATATATATTATATAATGGCCTGAATAGAACGCGCCGCGCCGCGATAGTTCGAAAATTTCGACCATTGACTTCGAACGGACATTACGGGAGATCCGACCGTCGGATTCTCCTAAAACCAGAACCGTTGGGTTCGTATCAAAAAGAGATTTCTAACGAATATTAGAAATTTGAAATCTAACGGTTGGATTTGGAGATACGTCCAAATCAAATTTGGAAAAGGTCGCTGTAAGTGCATGTAATAACCCGGAAAATCTGGGCCAGTTTAAAATTTTTATTTTGGCAATTTTAGCGAATTTTGAATATTTAAAATGGATTATTTTAAATAATATGGATGAGAAATTTATTTTGAATATAATTCGAACGTATATATTATATACGTCGTCGTTAGAATATAAATAATTATATATAATTATAAATAAAATTGAAAATGGCGCGGTAGTTCGATAATTCGATTTCAAACTTCAATTGAATGTACCGGGTGCAAAACAATCCGGATTTTAGTGAAACCAAAAACATTGGGATCTAATTGATGATATCTTTCCAACGAATCTGAAAAATCGAAATTTCATAGCGGGAATCAAAAGATATGTCCAGTTGAAAATTCTGAATAGTCGCTATGGAATTCAGGCCCTTAAAAATAGACATTTTGCAAACGACCTCGGATTTCGACGAAACCACTTTTGTTGGGTCCGTGATGTCAAGTTATTGCTAGATTCCAAATTTCATAATTTTTCGAATCAATATGTGAGCGTGGCAAAGGAAAACGCGTTTGACCAGTTTCAGTTGATTTTAATCGACTGGAAATTGGCCATTTTTCCAACGGTCTCAGAATTCGACGAAACTAGTTTAGTTAGGACCGTATCGTCAATACGAAGCTAGAAAATATTTTTCAGGAATTTTTAGAGTTAGTATGTGACCCCAGTAAATTGAAATGCGCGTTCAAATTCAATATATAGAGTTATATGTCGATTTTGACGAAAACTGATCGTAACGACCGAATCAGCCTGCGATACATATTCTATTGTGTTCAGAATGGGGGTAAAACGCTATGGACGACAGGCGGTGGGCCTCGTTTTGAGGTCGAAAATAAAAGTTGCTTTTTGGTGAAAAATAAAATAATTAAATAATAAAATATACCCCCCTTTCCCTCTCTATATTCTTTCTGGCCCCCCCCCCCCCTTCTCGTTTTCATTTCGAACAGGAAAAAAAAGGAAAAAAAGAAAAAGAAGAAGAAGACGACGAGGCGGAGAGGAGCCGCCGCCCTCCCCAATGACCACCGCGCCACCTCCAAACCCCCCCTCCTCGATCGATGCGTCGCAGCCCCCCCCCCCACCCACCCAGCTGTCGCTCGAATCCAAACCTCCCTTCCTTCTACCGCCGACCACCGCGAAGCCCCCCGAACTCGAACCGCCCCCTCCTCCATCCCCTGACCGACGCGAAGAGGCCCCCACATCCAGTTTTCGTCTGTAAGTTCTTTTAATTTTATTCTATTTATTTTTCAATTTTCAGTTATCGTTCTATTTGATTTTAAAACTGATTTTTATTTGATTTGAAAACTGAAATCTATTTGATTTTAAATTTGATTTTTAAAATAAAAAAGAGGAGGTTTTTAATTAGCTAAAGATACGATTTTTAATTGTTTGAAAATATAATTTTTATCGTATGTAAAGATAGAAAATATAATTTTCATATTAAATAGATAATAAAAATATAATCTTTCATATTGTAGAAGGATAAAAATATGATTTTTACATAATGAGAACTATAAAAATATAATCTTTATATGATAGAGAATCTAAAAATATCATCTTTGTATATGTAGCGAAATAAAAATCTGATTTTTATTATATATACGTTGAAATAAAGAGGTGATTTTTATAGTGATGAAATCTTTATATTTAAAAAGGTGAAATCTTTTTATATAGTAGTGTTGTAAAAATAGAATTTTTATCAATATAGTAGTGTTAAAAATTCGATTTTTACATTTCAGAAGAAGCGATAAAAATTCGATTTTTATATATTGAATAACGAAGTAAAAATTCGATTTTTATATATTGAATAACGAAGTAAAAATTCGATTTTTATATATTGAATAGCAAAGTAAAAATTCGATTTTTATATATTGAATAGCATAGTAAAAATTCGATTTTTATATATTGAATAGCATAGTAAAAATTCGATTTTTATATATGTAGCGGCTACGGGCAGCGAAAGACAAAAAGGCGAGAACGATGAAGATTTCTATCAATGAAGAGTCATGGTATTGGATAGCTATCGGTGAGAATTTCTCACTCTTCAATTTCTTTTCTAGTTATATATATATACTAGGATGCAGACGGTGTTTAGTAGCACCCGACACCCGTCATCCACAGACCATGGATGGCTTGTTTGTTTAACTGTTTGGTTGTCTAGTTGGTTAGATTATTTGGTTTGAATTGAATTGTTTGGTGAAATGAAATTGATTTGATTGATGTGTGAATGGCGTGGGCCTTCACTAGACCGGGGATAAGGCTAGGCCTCGTCCCGTTTCTAGTATCGTGCCGTTATGCCGCCGAAATTTCCTAAAATATGTTAGAAAAATAAAAATACCATTTTATTGAATAAATGAACTGAATAAAAATACATGTGTTAAAATATAATATTTTATCGTTAAAAATATAATTTTTAACGTGAATGTGAATAAATAAATATTCATTCACAAACCGGACGGTTTGTTTATGTTCACCTATTTGAATGACATTGATTGGGACGATAAATTTTACACATCGCCCAACTGCACAAATAAAAGTCTGTGTTTGTTGATTTGAAACCCCACACGGGTATTGGGATAAAATACGGCATACAATAATCCCAATAATTGGTTGTATGTCGATCGATGGATCGACAGGCTGTTATAAGCGTTAGATATCTATATTTGATGCTTATACAGTGTAGTGCACTTTGGATGATGGTTGATTATTTATCGTGGCTACTATATACATGTGTTGTATGGAATCCATATAGTTAACGCTATATGGTAATTGATTGGGCCTCATTCCAATTTAGAAAATAAAGAATATTATAAAGTAAAGGTTCATGTGTTGACTGTACTCATCCGTTGAGATTAGTCATGTGTTGAACGAAAGATTTTAACAATAAAATTTACATCTTTATCATATATAAATTTAGAAACTAACTGGAAAATAGATAAGATGAGTGGTCTCCTGGATATTAATCTGATGTTGGTTTCGGCCTTCGGGGTTAATATTCAGGGAATCGTTCTCTTACTAATTTGCGGTTGGAGTCTGATTTAATATCAAACGATAGATACCATAATTTTTATAAAATATATTAAATAACAAAAATAGTCACACGTGGACAGTACTCATTCGTTGAGATTAGTCATATGTCGACAAGAATAAATATTCATTTGTTGAATAGAATAACGGGATTATTGAAATATATAAAGCCGTGTTGATTAGAGATGCGCTATTTTGACGCGAACGATATTTATATTGATTTTATTCGTTTTTAAATTTGATTTGAATAGAAAATGAATTGAATTTGAACAGAATAGAAAATGAATTCGATTTGAATAGAAAATGAATTGAATTTGAACAGAATAGAAAATGAATTCGATTTGAATAGAAAATGAGTTGAATTTGAACAGAATAGAAAACCAATTCGATTTGAATAGAAAATGAATTGAATTTGAACAGAATAGAAAATGAATTCGATTTGAATGGAAAACAAATTGAATTTCAATTGAATATATAACGAATTTGATTTCAATTGAATATATAACGATTTGAATTCCAATTGAATAGAAAACGAAATGAATTCGAATCGAATTAAAAATCGATTTGAATTGAAATCAAATAGAAATGAAAGTAAAAAGGATTAATAATAGAAAATTCAATTTTGATTTGAATTTGAAATAAAGGTTGAAATTGTTTTTGAAACGAATTCAAAACTATTTACAAAATTCGTTTTAAATAGAAATCGATGAAATATATATTATATATATAATATAATGGCCTGAATAGAACGCGCGGCGCCGCGGCAGTTCGTGAATTTCGACCGTTTATTTCAAACGGACATTACGGGAGATCCGACCGTCGGATTCTCCTAAAACCGGAACCGTTGGGTTCATATCAAAAAGAGCTTTCTAACGAATATTAGAAATTCGAAATCTAACGGTTGGATTTGGAGATACGTCCAAATCAAATTTGAAAAAGGTCGCTGTAAGTGCAGTTCGATGGCCGTTGATGGAAATCGACTGTACGGGCCTTAATAAAATTATTAAAAATAGTAATAATTTGCGTAAAATCATAAGAAATGATTTGGGAAAAATTGGGATAAAAAACTCCATATTTGAAAAGATAAAAATAGATTTTTATCGAAGTGAACTAGTTTTGAACAAAAATTAAAACCCATTTATTTTTAAATAAATAAATTGGATTTGAAATGGGTTTTAAATAGAATTGATTAGTGGGTTTATCGTGAAGGGTGTTTTACATGACACTTGTTCTTTAACCCGATAAATAAATAGAATGTGATTTGGGTTTTTCGTGAACTGTGTTTTAAATGACATTAGTTCTTTAACCCAGTAAAAGGAGTTTTAATGAATCTGTAATTAGATTGAAATGTGAATTGATAATCTAAATTATCAAATTTAGAAAACGAGCGAGAATGGAGTATCACCAGTTTTGCTCCAAAGCGATAGTTAAATCTTTAATTAGATTTGAACGTGAAAGGGTAATTAATTTTACCGAGAACACTGTGGTGTTAGATATGGAGTATTACCAGTTTTGCTTCATGGGATGAATAGGTTGGGATTGGGAAATAAAATAAATAATTACTTCGATGTGGTTCGCTAATCTCGACTAGTTTAGAAAACCATAATTTGGTTTGAAACGACATCCAAAGGAAGATTAAGGGATAAATTTTAAAGAATTTATCTTGGAAAAAATTAATGGGAACCTTTCCCTAAGAATGTGATTTCGTGAATAAAAGGATATTCTGCATTGGAATGAGGCGTATGTTGTGTTTGTGTAACATTTGTTTTAACATACGCGGGTTGTTCGGAAAGTCCGGGTTTATACCCATTCTGAATAACCGATTCGACGATATGTCGAAGATGAAGACGGTGGTTGAAGACCGGAAGTCTTCACATCGTTTGGGTGATTACTGATGATCTTGATTGGGCTGTACACCCAAGATGAGGGAATCAGTTAGTGATCGTCCAGACGTACTTGGAGATCGATGGATATGCGAGGAAAGTGCCTCCGGTTTCGTTCAGACCCAGAACGAACTTGTAAATGGATTGTGTGTCTGACATTGGATTTTATTCTGTGTTGATTGATTTCTGTTAAATATATATCTGTTTGGCGGCGGAGAATTTATTCTCTTACTTAACGCCCTTCTCTGAGACGTACGAGCTTAGAGGTTATATATCGATAGATATCAATCGCATAGCATGAACTGCCTGTGTGGCACGCTGAGTTGCATGGATCAAGGCTTCTGTTGAAAAGCAAAGTCTTGTGGTTGATGATCAAAGCACAGCCTACGTGGCAGCTTTGTGTATAACGTGAATTCGCGAGCCTCACACCTCGGTATGAGTTAAAAAGGGGATACGGACTACAGGGAGAGCACGACGTTTCTTTCTAGCTTTGGTGGTGTCAGTGACTTACCAGCCCTGACATTTATATACTTTTCACCTATGTGGTTGTTGGATGAGGCACCTCGATTTTAGGTCTGTAAGGACCGGGAAACGTGTGTTCAGGAATTGCCAATCCTCAAACGTAAGAGAGGACCGGCCCTGAAGCATCCAAGGGTTACCCAAAGTGTGTAGTCCTGAGGCATTTGCTAGAGTGTCTCGAAGCGGAGAGGAGCTTGCCCCTTGCCTCGACTCATGACGGAAATCCAATTTCCAATACGAGATATTTCGGCTTTATTTGTAGAGCCTAGTATGGCGACATAGTAGCATGGGATGCTATGCTGTCTATGATAAAAAAAATTCTGACACTATACACTTATTATAGTATCAAATGATTTGTTTTAAAACGTACCAAGCATGTTTGGCTATTATAAGGGAAAACCCTATCCTCCGGCTTGCATTGCATTGTGTGATGGGACCTGGGTCTTATAATAGCTTCATTTTCGAAAAAGCATTGCGTTGTTTATTCTATGCACTAGTATTCTTGGGAGGAAACCCGTTCCGTGTTATACGGCGTGGCCCCTTGAATTACTCTCTTTTAAAGTAAAGCTTTAAATAACTGTTTTAGTTCTCACACCAGTCACATGACTGACCGGGAGTTTATTGTTTTAACCTAAACTCTGGGTGCCCCTATTTTCCGCACGGGCAGCTAGTAGGTTTGGTTTTGCAGATTTATATTCACAGGATCCTGATTTGCAGCTGGAATGATATCCGGAAAGCTCTGTATCCGTATATCACCTTCAGTTGTGCTTTGTATTATTTTCCGCTGCTATGTAATTTATTGTAATCTCTGATATTTATCGAATGTAATTTATTCATTTATACTCTGTATATTCTTGTATCTGATGGAATTGTTGTAATAGCAATGAAATGTTCTTCCGTCTGCGTTCTGATTTGTCTTGTCCTCAAACGATCAGGGGTTTCGAACGGTCTAGATCGGTTTAACAACTGATTCGGATCGAGCGAAATTCCTTGCCGTCACATTTGGTATCAGAGCTTTGGTTTACAGAGCTCGAGAACAAGGCACATTAGAACCATACGAAAGAATTCATCAGATATTGGATTAGTAATATCCAATTAGAATGACTCGTTAGAGATAGGGTCAGTAGTATCCTAGAACGGGTGTGAAGAGTATATTTTTCAAATGAAAACAAATTTTGTTTTGAAAATTAAATCGTTTTATACGTATTTGATTATTTATTTATTTTGAATTTGGACAATCCGATATATAAAGATTTTGCATATACGCGTCATGAACGTATATTCGAAGTTTTAATATACTGGATAGATATAGAGTCACATTCTAGTCGCCCGGAGATGGTACTGATAATTGTCATGACATCATCAATATTTATGTTCGTGTTTCGAAGGTGTGATATCTATATATTTCCATTAGACTGGTGTGAGAACCAAAACTTATATAGATAGATTTATTTGTTGTGATTTGGCATCAAAAACATGATTTTTGACTATATATCAAATTTATGAATTTGAAACGTTAATCCACTAATTGATTGATGTTTGTGTTGTTTGTTTATTTGTTTGATAATTTTGAACCATTATGCCTAATTGCATCAAATTTTGAACTATATTGAAAATTGGTCGCATTTGCTTGCATATACATATACTTACATTGAACAGGTCATAACAAGGAGGCTAGAGCCGAAGAATAAAATTTGTTTGCCCGACAAATAGGTACATGTTTACTATAATTTACTGTTTTGTTTGGGTGATGATGATTTTATGAGCCTATTGGCTTTTCCTTTTTTTTTTTGAGATCAGAAGGCCTGTATGGCAATTTCGGGATTTTCCCGTGGCTCCCGGTGCAGGGGAGGTTATGGCGAAATTTTTCGAAAATTTAGGGTGTTAGCCAAATTTTTGAAAATTTGAAAATTCTCAGAAACTGAAAAGTTAGAGAATGGAAGCCATATCGAACATAGAGTTGATTAATCAAACCACTTTCGGCTTTGTTCCTTTTTGGGGACGAAAAGTTTTAAGTGGGGGAGATTGTAATAACCCGGAAAATCTGGGCCAGTTTAAAATTTTTATTTTGGCAATTTTAGCGAATTTTGAATATTTAAAATGGATTATTTTAAATATTATGGACGAGAAATTTATTTTGAATATAATTCGAACGTATATATTATATACGTCGTCGTTAGAATATAAATAATTATATATAATTATAAATAAAATTGAAAATGGCGCGGTAGTTCGATAATTCGATTTTAAACTTCAATTGAATGTACCGGGTGCAAAACAATCCGGATTTTAGTGAACCAAAAACATTGGGATCTAATTGATGATATCTTTCCAACGAATCCGAAAAATCGAAATTTCATAGCGGGAATCAAAAGATATGTCCAGTTGAAAATTCAGAATAGTCGTTATGGAATTCAGGCCCTTAAAAATAGACATTTTGCAAACGACCTCGGATTTCGACGAAACCACTTTTGTTGGGTCCGTGATGTCAAGTTATTGCTAGATTCCAAATTTCATAATTTTTCGAATCAATATGTGAGCATGGCAATGGAAAACGCGTTTGACCAGTTTTAGTTGATTTTAATCGACTGGAAATTGGCCATTTTTCCAACGGTCTCAGAATTCGATGAAACTAGTTTAGTTAGGACCGTATCGTCAATACGAAGCTAGAAAATATTTTTCAGGAATTTTTAAAGTTAGTATGTGACCCCAGTAAATTGAAATGCGCGTTCAAATTCAATATATAGAGTTTTATGTTGATTTTGACGAAAACTGATCGTAACGACCGAATCAGCTTGCGATACATATCCTATTGTGTTCGGAATGGGGGTAAAACGCTATGGACGACAGGCGGTGGGCCTCGTTTTGAGGTCGAAAATAAAAGTTGCTTTTCGGTGAAAAATAAAATAATTAAATAATAAAATAAACCCCCCCTTTCCCTCTCTATATTCTTTCTGCCCCCCCCCTTCTCGTTTTCATTTCGAACAGGAAAAAAAAGAAAAAAAAAGAAGAAGAAGACGACGAGGCGGAGAGGAGCCGCCGCCCTCCCCAATGACCACTGCGCCACCTCCAACCCCCCTCCCCCTCCTCGATCGATGCGTCGCAGCTCCCCCCCCCTACCCAGCTGTCGCTCGAATCCAAACCCCCCTTCCTTCTACCGCCGACCACCGCGAAGCCCCCCGAACTCGAACCGCCCCCTCCTCCATCCCCTGACCGACGCGAAGAGGCCCCCCCCTCTCCAGTTTTCGTCTGTAAGTTCTTTTAATTTTATTCTATTTAATTTTCTATTTTCAGTTATCGTTCTATTTGATTTTAAAACTGATTTTTATTTGATTTGAAAACTGAAATCTATTTGATTTTAAATTTGATTTTTAAAATAAAAAAGAGGAGGTTTTTAATTAGCTAAAGATACGATTTTTAGTTGTTTGAAAATATAATTTTTATCGTATGTAAAGATAGAAAATATAATTTTCATATTAAATAGATAATAAAAATATAATCTTTCATATTGTAGAAGGATAAAAATATGATTTTTACATAATGAGAACTATAAAAATATAATCTTTATATGATAGAGAATCTAAAAATATCATCTTTGTATATGTAGCGAAATAAAAATCTGATTTTTATTATATATACGTTGAAATAAAGAGGTGATTTTTATAGTGATGAAATCTTTATATTTAAAAAGGCGAAATCTTTTTATATAGTAGCGTTGTAAAAATAGAATTTTTATCAATATAGTAGCGTTAAAAATTCGATTTTTACATTTCAGAAGCAGCGATAAAAATTCGATTTTTATATATTGAATAACGAAGTAAAAATTCGATTTTTATATATTGAATAACGAAGTAAAAATTCGATTTTTATATATTGAATAGCAAAGTAAAAATTCGATTTTTATATATTGAATAGCATAGTAAAAATTCGATTTTTATATATTGAATAGCATAGTAAAAATTCGATTTTTATATATGTAGCGGCTACGGGCAGCGAAAGACAAAAAAGGCGAGAACGATGAAGATTTCTATCAATGAAGAGTCGTGGTATTGGATAGCTATCGGTGAGAATTTCTCACTCTTCAATTTCTTTTCTAGTTATATATATACTAGGATGCAGACGGTGTTTAGTAGCACCCGACACCCGTCATCCACAGACCATGGATGGCTTGTTTGTTTAACTGTTTGGTTGTGTAGTTGGTTAGATTATTTGGTTTGAATTGAATTGTTTGGTGAAATGAAATTGATTTGATTGATGTGTGAATGGCGTGGGCCTTCACTAGACCGGGGATAAGGCTAGGCCTCGTCCCGTTTCTAGTATCGTGCCGTTATACCGCCGAAATTTCCTAAAATATGTTAGAAAAATAAAAATACCATTTTATTGAATAAATGAACTGAATAAAAATACATGTGTTAAAATAAAATATTTTATCGTTAAAAATATAATTTTTAACGTGAATGTGAATAAATAAATATTCATTCACAAACCGGACGGTTTGTTTATGTTCACCTATTTGAATGACATTGATTGGGACGATAAATTTTACACATCGCCCAACTGCACAAATTAAAGTCTGTGTTTGTTGATTTGAAACCCCACACGGGTATTGGGATAAAATACGGCATACACTAATCCCAATAATTGGTTGTATGTCGATCGATGGATCGACAGGCTGTTATAAGCGTTAGATATCTATATTTGATGCTTATACAGTGTAGTGCACTTTGGATGATGGTTGATTATTTATCGTGGCTACTATATACATGTGTTGTATGGAATCCATATAGTTAACGCTATATGGTAATTGATTGGGCCTCATTCCAATTTAGAAAATAAAGAATATTATAAAGTAAAGGTTCATGTGTTGACTGTACTTATCCGTTGAGATTAGTCATGTGTTGAACGAAAGATTTTAACAATAAAATTTACATCTTTATCATATATAAAATTAGAAACTAACTGGAAAATAGATAAGATGAGTGGTCTCCTGGATATTAATCTGATGTTGGTTTCGGCCTTCGGGGTTAATATTCAGGGAATCGTTCTCTTACTAATTTGCGGTTGGAGTCTGATTTAATATCAAACGATAGATACCATAATTTTTATAAAATATATTAAATAACAAAAATAGTCACACGTGGACAGTACTCATTCGTTGAGATTAGTCATGTGTTGACAAGAATAAATATTCATTTGTTGAATAGAATAACGGGATTATTGAAATATATAAAGCCGTGTTGATTAGAGATGCGCTATTTTGACGCGAACGATATTTATATTGATTATATTCGTTTTTAAATTTGATTTGAATAGAAAATGAATTGAATTTGAACAGAATAGAAAATGAATTCGATTTGAATAGAAAATGAATTGAATTTGAACAGAATAGAAAATGAATTCGATTTGAATAGAAAATGAGTTGAATTTGAATAGAATAGAAAACCAATTCGATTTGAATAGAAAATGAATTGAATTTGAACAGAATAGAAAATGAATTCGATTTGAATGGAAACCAAATTGAATTTCAATTGAATATATAACGAATTTGATTTCAATTGAATATATAATGATTTGAATTCCAATTGAATAGAAAACGAAATGAATTCGAATCGAATTAAAAATCGATTTGAATTGAAATCAAATAGAAATGAAAGTAAAATGGATTTATAATAGAAAATTCAATTTTGATTTGAATTTGAAATAAAGGTTGAAATTTTTTTTGAAACGAATTCAAAACTATTTATAAAATTCGTTTTAAATAGAAATCGACGAAATATATACTATATATATAATATAATGGCCTGAATAGAACGCGCCGCAGCAGTTCGTGAATTTCGACCATTTATTTCAAACGGACATTACGGGAGATCCGACCGTCGGATTCTCCTAAAACCGGAACCGTTGGGTTCGTATCGAAAAGAGCTTTCTAACGAATATTAGAAATTCGAAATCTAACGGTTGGATTTGGAGATACGTCCAAATCAAATTTGAAAAAGGTCGTTGTAAGTGCAATTCGATGGCCGTTGATGGAAATCGACTGTACGGGCCTTAATAAAATTATTAAAAATAGTAATAATTTGCGTAAAATCATAAGAAATGATTTGGGAAAAATTGGGATGAAAAACTCCATATTTGAAAAGATAAAAATAGTTTTTTATCGAAGTGAACTAGTTTTGAACAAAAATTAAAACCCATTTATTTTTAAATAAATAAATTGGATTTGAAATGGGTTTTAAATAGAATTGATTAGTGGGTTTATCGTGAAGGGTGTTTTACATGACACTTGTTCTTTAACCCGATAAATATATAGAATGTGATTTGGGTTTTTCGTGAACTGTGTTTTAAATGACATTAGTTCTTTAACCAAGTAAAAGGAGTTTTAATGAATCTGTAATTAGATTGAAATGTGAATTGATAATCTAAATTATCAAATTTAGAAAATGAGCGAGAATGGAGTATCACCAGTTTTGCTCCAAAGCGATAGTTAAATCTTTAATTAGATTTGAACGTGAAAGGGTAATTAATTTTACCGACAACACTGTGGTGTTAGATATGAAGTATTACCAGTTTTGCTTCATGGGATGAATAGGTTGGGATTGGGAAATAAAATAAATAATTACTTCGATGTGGTTCGCTAATCTCGACTAGTTTAGAAAACCATAATTTGGTTTGAAACGACATCCAAAAAAAGATTAAGGGATAAATTTTAAAGAATTTATCTTCGATAAAATTAATGGGAACCTTTCCCTAAGAATGTGATTTCGTGAATAAAAGGATATTCTACATTGGAATGAGGCGTATGTTGTGTTTGTGTAACATTTGTTTTAATATACGCGGGTTGTTCGGAAAGTCCGGGTTTATACCCATTCTGAATAACCGATTCGACGATATGTCGAAGATGAAGACGGTGGTTGAAGACCGGAAGTCTTCACATCGTTTGGGTGATTACTGATGATCTTGATTGGGCTGTACACCCAAGATGAGGGAATCAGTTAGTGATCGTCCAGACGTACTTGGAGATCGATGGATATGCGAGGAAAGTGCCTCCGGTTTCGTTCAGACCCAGAACGAACTTGTAAATGGATTGTGTGTCTGACATTGGATTTTATTCTGTGTTGATTGATTTCTGTTAAATATATATCTGTTTGGCGGCGGAGAATTTATTCTCTTACTTAACGCCCTTCTCTGAGACGTACGAGCTTAGAGGTTATATATCGATAGATATCAATCGCATAGAATGAACTGCCTGTGTGGCACGCTGAGTTGCATGGATCAAGGCTTCTGTTGAAAAGCAAAGTCTTGTGGTTGATGATCAAAGCACAGCCTACGTGGCAGCTTTGTGTATAACGTGAATTCGCGAGCCTCACACCTCGGTATGAGTTAAAAACGGGATACAGACTGCAGGGAGAGCACGATGTTTCTTTCTAGCTTTGGTGGTGTCAATGACTTACCAGCCCTGACATTTATATAATTTTCACCTATGTGGTTGTTGGATGAGGCACCTCGATTTTAGGTCTGTAAGGACCGGGAAACGTGTGTTCAGGAATTGCCAATCCTCAAACGTAAGAGAGGACCGGCCCTGAAGCATCCAAGGGTTACCCAGAGTGTGTAGTCCTGAGGCATTTGCTAGAGTGTCTCGAAGCGGAGAGGAGCTTGCCCCTTGCCTCGACTCATGACGGAAATACAATTTCCAATACGAGATATTTCGGCTTTATTTGTAGAGCCTAGTATGGCGACATAGTAGCATGGGATGTTACTCCGTCTATGATTGATATTTATGATAAAAATTGTTCTGACACTATACACTTATTATAGTATCAAATGATTTGTTTTAAAACGTACCAAGCATGTTTGGCTATTATAAGGGAAAACCCTATCCTCCGGCTTGCGTTGCATTGTGTGATGGGACCTGGGTCTTATAATAGCTTCATTTTCGAAAAAGCATTGCGTTGTTTATTCTATGCACTAGTATTCTTGGGAGGAAACCCGTTCCGTGTTATACGGCGTGGCCCCTTGAATTACTCTCTTTTAAAATAAAGCTTTAAATAACTGTTTTAGTTCTCACACCAGTCACATGACTGACCTGGAGTTTATTGTTTTAACCTAAACTCTGGGTGCCCCTATTTTTCGCACGGGCAGCTAGTAGTTTTGGTTTTGTAGATTTATATTCACAGGATCCTGATTTGCAGCTGGAATGATATCCGGAAAGCTCTGTATCCGTATATCACCTTCAGTTGTGCTTTGTATTATTTTCCGCTGCTATGTAATTTATTGTAATCTCTGATATTTATCGAATGTAATTTATTCATTTATACTCTGTATATTCTTGTATCTGATGGAATTGTTGTAATAGCAATGAAATGTTCTTCCGTCTGCGTTCTGATTTGTCTTGTCCTCAAACGATCAGGGGTTTCGAACGGTCTAGATCGGTTTAACGACTGATTCGGATCGAGCGAAATTCCTTGCCGTCACAGTGCAGTTCGATGGCCGTTGATGGAAATCGATTGTACGGGCCTTGATAAAATTATTAAAAATAGTAATAATTTGTGTAAAATCATAAGAAATGATTTGGGAAAAATTGGGATGAAAAGCTCCATATTTGAAAAGATAAAAATAGATTTTTATCGAAATGAATTAGTTTTGAACTAAAATTAAAACCCATTTATTTTAAATAAATAAATTGGATTTGAAATGGGTTGTAAATAGAATTGATTTGTGAGTTTATCGTGAAGGGTGTTTTAAATGACACTTGTTCTTTAACCCGATAATAAATAGAATGTGATTTGGGTTTGTCGTGAACTGTGTTTTAAATGACACTAGTTCTTTAACCCAGTAAAAGGAGTTTTAATGAATCTGCAATTAGATTGAAATGTGAATTGATAATGAAAATTATCAAATTTGGAAAATGAGCGAGAATGGAGTATTACCAGTTTTGCTCCAAAGCGATAGTCAAATCTTTAATTAGATTTGAACGTGAAATGGTAATTAATTTTACCGATAACTCCATGGTAGTAGATATGGAGTATTACCAGTTTTGCTTCATGGGATGAATAGGTTGGGATTGGGAAATAAAATAAATAATTACTTCGGTGTGGTTCGCTAATCTCGATTAGTTTGGAAAACCATAATTTGGTTTGAAATGATATCCAAAGGAAGATTTAAGAATAAATTCAAAGAATTTATCTTGGATAAAATTAATGGGAACCTTTCCCTAAGAATATAAAATTTAGAAACTAGCTGTAGGTTAGTTAAGAAGAATGGTTTCCTGGGTATTGATCTGATGTTGGTTTCGGCCTTCAGGGTTAATATTTGGGGAATTGTTCTCTTGCTAATTTACGGTTAGTGACTGATGAATTGGAATGAGGCGTATGTTGTGTTTGTGTAACATTTGTTTATTATATACGCGGGTTGTTCGGAAAGGCCGGGTTTATACCCATTCTGAATAATCGATTCGACGATATGTCGAAGATGAAGACGGTGGTTGAAGACCGGAAGTCTTCACATCGTTTGGATGATTACTGATGGTCTTGATTGGGCTGTACACCCAAGATGAGGGAAACAGTTGGTGATCGTATAGACGTACTTGGAGATGGATGGATATGCGAGGAAAGTGCCTCCGGTTTCATTCAGACCCAGAACGAACTTGTAAATGGATTGTGTGTCTGACATTGGATTTTATTCTATGTTGATTGATCTCTATTAAATATACATCTGTTTGGCGGCGGAGAATTTATTCTTTTGCTTAATGCCCTTCTCTGAGACGTACGAGCTCAGAGGTTGTATATCGATGGACATCAGTCGCATGGCATGAATTGCCAGTGTGGCATGCCTAAGTGGCAATTGATCAAGGCTTCTGTTGAAAAGCAAAGTCTTGTGGTTGATGATCAAAGCACGGCCTACGTGGCGTAGCTTTGTGTATAACGTGAATTCGCGAGCCTCACACCTCGGTATGAGTTAAAAACGGGATACAGACCGCTAGGAGGACACGACGTTTCTTCCTAGCTATGGTGGTGTCAGTGACCAACCAGCCCTAACATTTATATCTACTTTTCACCTTTGTGGTTGTTGGAATGCGAGGCGCCTCGATTATAGGTCTGTAAGGACCGGGAAACGTGTGTTTAGGAATTGCCAATCCTCAAACGTAAGAGAGGACCGGCCCAGCCGATCCAAGGGTTACCCAGTGTGCGTAGTCCTAAGCATTTGCTAGAGTGTCTCGAAAGCGGAGAGGAGCTTGCCCCTTGCCTCGACTCATGACGGAAATCCAATTTCCAATACGTGTATCTCAGTTTTATTTGTAGAGCCTAGTATGGCGACATGATAGATGGTACCCATGCCGTCAAGGATTGATATTTATGATTGAAATTGTTTTGACACTATACACTTATTATAGTATCAAATGATTTGTTTTAAAACGTACCAAGCATGTTTGGCTATTATAAGGGAAAACCCTATCCTCCGGCTTGCGTTGCATTGTGTGATGGGACCTGGGTCTTATAATAGCTTCATTTTTCGAAAAAGCATTGCGCTGTTTATTCTATGCACCGGTATTCTTGGGAGGAAACCCGTTCCGTGTTATACGGCGTGGTCCCTTGAATTACTCTCTTTTAAAGTAAAGCTTTAAATAACTTTTTTAGTTCTCACACCAGTCACATGACTAACCTGGAGTTTATTGTTTTAACCTAAACTCTGGGTGCCCTTATTTTGACACGGGCAGCTAGTAGTTTTGGTTTTGCAGATTTATATTCACAGGATCCTGGTTTACAGCTGGAATGTTATCCGGAAAGCTCTGTATCCGTATATCACCTTCAGTTGTGCTTTGAATTATTTTCCGCTGCTATGTAATTTATTGTAATCTCTGATATTTATCAAATGTAATTTATTCAATTATACTCTGTATATTCTTGTATCTGATGGAATTGTTGTAATAACAATGAAATGTTCTTCCGTCTGCATTCTGATTTGTCCTGTTCTCAAACGATCAGGGGTTTCGAACGGTCTAGATCGGTTTAACGACTGATTCGGATCGAGCGAAATTCCCGGCCGTCACATTTGGTATTAGAGCTTTGGTTTACAGAGCTCGAGAACAAGACACATTAGAACCATACGAAAGAATTCATCAGATATTGGATTAGTAATATCCAATTAGAATGACTCGTTAGAGATATGATCAGTAGTATCCTAGAACGAGTGTGAAGAGTATATTTTTCAAATGAAAACAAATTTTGTTTTGAAATTTAAATCGTTTTATACGTATTTGAATATTTATTTATTTTGAATTTAGGCAATCGAGTATATAAAGGTTTCGCGTATACACGTCATGAACGTATATTCAAAGTTTTAATATACTGGATAGATATAGAATCATGCTATAGTCGCCCGGATATGATTCTGATGATTGGAGCTACATCATCAGAATTTATGTTCGTGTTTCGAAGGTGTGGCTTCTATATATTTCCATTAGACTGGTGTGAGAACCAAAACTTATATAACTAGATACATTGTTGTGAATTGGCATCAAAAACATGATTTTCTGTATATATATCAAAATTATGAATTTGAAACTCTAATTCACTAATTGATTGATGTTGTTGTTTGTTTATTTGTTTGATAATTTTGAACCATTTAGCCTAATTGAATCAAATATTGAGCCTATTGGCTAGCCGCTTGGCCTTTTCTTTTTCTTTTTGAGATCAGAAGGCCTGTATGGCAATTTCGGGATTTTCCCGTGGCTCCCGGTGCAGGGGAGGTTATGGCGAAATTTTTCGAAAATTTAGGGTGTTAGCCAAATTTTTGAAGAATTTGAAAATTCTCAGAAACTGAAAAGTTGGAGAATGGAAGCCAGATCGAACATAGAGTTGATTAATCAAACTACTTTCGACTTTGTTCCTTTTCAGGGACGAAAAGTTTTAAGTGGGGGAGATTGTAACAAACCGGAAATGCGAGCCAGTTTAAAATTTATATTTTGGCAATTTTAGCGAATTTTGAACATTTAAAATGAATTATTTTAAATAATATCGACGAGAAATTTATTTTGAATGGAATTCGAATGTATATATTATATAGATCGTCGTTAGAATATAAATAATTATTTATAATTATAAAAGGAATTGAAAATGGCGCGGTAGTTCGATAATTCGATTTCAAACTTCAATTGAACATACCGGGTGCAAAATAAACCGGATTTTAGCGAAACCAAAAGTAATAGGATCTATTTGGGAATATCTTTCCAACGAACCCGAAAAATCGAAATTTCATAGCGGGAATCAAAAGATATGTCCAGTTGAAAATTCTGAATAGTCGCTATGGAATTCAGGCCCTTAAAAATGGGAATTTTGCAAACGACCTCGGATTTCGACGAAACCACTTTTATTGGATCCATGATGTCAAATTATTGTTAGATTTCAATTTTCATAATTTTTCGAATCAATATGTGGGCGTGGCGAAGGAAAACGCGTTTGACCAGTTTTAGTTGATTTTAATCGACTGGAAAATGGCAATTTTTCAAACGGTCTCAGAATTCGATGAAATTAGTTTTGTTAGGACCGTATCGTCAATACAAAGTTAGAAAATATTTTTCTGGAATTTTTCAAGTTAGTATGTGGCCCCGGTAAATTGAAATGTGTGTTCAAATTCAATATATAGAGTTATTTGTTGATTTTGACGAAAACTGATCGAAACGATCGAACCAGCTTACGATACATATCCCATTGTGTTCAGAATAGGGGTAATTAGCCATGGACGACAGGCGGTGGATCTCGTTTGGAGGTTGAAATTAAAAGTAACTTTTAGGGAATTAAAGTAAATTAAAAATATAATTATATAGCCAAAGTCAACTCCTTTTTATCCCTTCACCCCCGTTACTTCTCAGATCCAAACAGAGGAAAAAAAACTGAAACCCGTCGTTGCCAGGCCCCCCATCCCCGTCGACGACCTGCCTCGCCCCCCCCCCAAGGTGGCGCCACCGCCGGCGGACCCCCCCAATCCCCTAGGCCGCGACCTCCCCTTCCCCTCCACCTTCCCTCCCATCACTCCCCCTCCTAGCACGAAGACCAAGGCCGAGCGCCCCTTCCCCTGCAGCGCCCGACGCCCCGACGTCAGCACCACCCTCCAGCGCCCATCAGCTCCGCCCTCCCTTCCCCTTTCGAACCCCTAGCGAGCTACCCCCTAATCCGTCCTCCTCAGTTCGAACACCTCGCCGGAGACCCCAAATCAGCCACCACTGCAAATGGACAGCCGCCTTGGCAGCCGTAGGCCCCTCTCCATCTGCAAATTGATTTTTTTTTTAAAGGGAAAAGGTGAGTCTTTATTTCTAATTTTATTTATCTATGTAAATAAAATATGGTTTTCGTAGGAAATGATTTTAGACATGAGAATAGGGTTTTTATATTATAGCTTAGGAAAAATCGGATATTTATGAAGAATATAGCATTATAAAAATATTGGATTTTGAATTACAAAAGATTTGATTTTAATAATAAAAAAGATTTGATTTTTAATCTAAGAAAGACAATATTTTGATATAATGAAAGGCGTGATTTTTATATAACGTAAAAGTTAAAAATATAATTTTTATAATATAGGAAGAAGAAAAATATGATTTTTATTATTTTTGAAAAGGCGAAATCTTTATATAGAGAATAGCGTGACAAAAATATAATCTTTATTATATGAACAGCGATGTAAAAATAGAATTTTTATCTATATAGTAGCGATGTAAAAATAGAATTTTTATCTATATAGTAGCGATGTAAAAATAGAATTTTTATCCATATGGAGTGATTTTAAAAATATGATTTTTATATACATGGCAACAATATAAAAATGTGATTTTTATATATGTAGTGGCTACGGGTAACGAAGGTGATGAAAGGCGAGAACGGCGAAGACTTCTACATTGGAAGTGTCGTGAAGTTGGGATAGCTTTGGTGAGAACTTCTCACTTTAAAATTTCTTTTTCTAGTTATAAATACATATACTAGGATGCAGACGGTGTTTAGTAGCACCCGACACCCGTCATCCACAGACCATGGATGGCTTGTATGTTTGATTGTTTGTTGTGATGAAAATTGATTGTGTGATGTGGAATAAAATAAAATATTTATATAGTTAAAAATATTTTATCGTTAAAAATATAATTTTTAACGTGAATATAAATCAATAAATATTCATTTACAAATCGAACGATTTGTTTATGTACACTGATTTGACTGACATTGATTGGGACGATAAATTTTACACATCGCCCAACTGCACAAATAAAATCTGTGTTTGATTATTTGAAACCCCACACGGGTATTGGGATGAAATACGACATACACTAATCCCAGTAATTAGTTATATGTCGATCGATTGATTGACAGGCTGTTATAAGCGTTATATATCTATATTTGATGTTTATACAGTGTAGTGCACTTTGGATGATGGTTGATTATTTATCGTTGCTATTATATACATGTGTTATATGGGATCCATATAATTAACTTTATATGGTGATTGATTGGGCCTCATTCCAATTTAGAAAATAAAGAATATAATAAAATAAAGGTTCATGTGTTGACTGTACTCATCCGTTGAGATTAGTCATGTGTTGAACGAAATATTTTAACAATAAAATTTACATCTTTATCATAATAAAATAAAGGTTCATGTGTTGACCGTACTCATCCGTTGAGATTAGTCATGTGTTGAACGAAATATTTTAACAATAAAATTTATATCTTTATCAGATATAAAATTAGAAACTAACTGGAAAATAGATAAGACGAGTGGTCTCCTGGGTATTGATCTGATGTTGGTTTCGGCCTTCGGGGTTAATATTCAGGGAATCGTTCTCTTACTAATTTACGGTTGGAGTCTGATTGAAATCAAACGATAGATACCATAATTTTTATAAAATATATTAAATAACAAAAATAGTCACACGTGGACAGTACTCATCCGTTGAGATTAGTCATGTGTTGACAAAAATATAGATTCATGTATTGAATAGAATAAATATTCATTTGTTGAATAGAATAACGGAATTATTGAAATATATAAAGCCGTGTTGATTAGAGATGCACTATTTTGACGCGAACGATATTTATATCGATTATATTTGTTTTTAAATTGAATTGAATAGAAAACGAATTTGAATTGAATTGAATAGAAAACAAATTTGAATTGAATTAAATAGAAAACGAATTTGAATTAAATTGAATAGAAAACGAATTTGAATTGAATTGAATATATAACGAATTCGAATTGAATTGAATATATAACGAATTCGAATTGAATTGAATATATAACGAATTCGAATTGAATTGAATATATAACGAATTCGAACTGAATTGAAAACGAATTGAAATAGAATAAAAATCGATTTGAAATGAATTCAAATTGAATCAAAATTTGAATTAAAATTGAAATGAATTTAAAACGAATTTATAAGGAAAAATACAATTTTGATTTGAATTGGAAATGGAAGTTGAAATGTTTTTGAAACGAATTTAAAACTATTTATAAAATTCTTTTTAAATAGTAATCGACGAAATATATATTATATATATAATATAATGGCCTGAATAGAACGCGCCGCGCCGCGGTAGTTCGAAAATTTCGACCATTGACTTCGAACGGACATTACGGGAGTTCCGACCGTCGGATTCTCCTAAAACCGGAACCGTTGGGTTCGTATCGAAAAGAGCTTTCTAACGAATATTAGAAATTTGAAATCTAACAGTTGGATTTGGAGATACGTCCAAATTAAATTTGGAAAAGGTCGCTGTATGTGCAGTTCGATGGCCGTTGATGGAAATCGACTGTACGGGCCTTGATAAAATTATTAAAAATAGTAATAATTTGTGTAGAATCATAAGAAATGATTTGGGAAAAATTGGGATGAAAAACTCCATATTTGAAAAGATAAAAATAGATTTTTATCGAAATGAATTAGTTTTGAACTAAAATTAAAACCCATTTATTTTAAATAAATAAATTGGATTTGAAATGGGTTGTAAATAGAATTGATTTGTGGGTTTATCGTGAAGGGTGTTTTAAATGACACTTGTTCTTTAACCCGATAATAAATAGAATGTGATTTGGGTTTGTCGTGAACTGTATTTTAAATGACACTAGTTCTTAACCCAGTAAAAGGAGTTTTAATGAATCTGCAATTAGATTGAAATGTGAATTGATAATGAAAATTATCAAATTTGGCAAATGAGCGAGAATGGAGTATTACCAGTTTTGCTCCAAAGCGATAGTCAAATATTTAATTAGATTTGAACGTGAAATGGTAATTAATTTTACCGATAACTCCGTGGTAGTAGATACGGAGTATTACCAGTTTTGCTTCATGGGATGAATAGGTTGGGATTGGGAAATAAAATAAATAATTACTTCGGTGTGGTTCGCTAATCTCGACTAGTTTGGAAAACCATAATTTGGTTTGAAATGATATCCAAAGGAAGATTTAATAATAAATTCAAAGAATTTATCTTGGATAAAATTAATGGGAACCTTTCCCTAAGAATATAAAATTTAGAAACTAACTGCTGGTTAGTTAAGAAGAATGGTTTCCTGGGTATTGATCTGATGTTGGTTTCGGCCTTCGGGTTAATATTTGGGGAATTGTTCTCTTGCTAATTTACGGTTAGTGACCGATGAATTGGAATGAGGCGTATGTTGTGTTTGTGTAACATTTGTTTATTATATACGCGGGTTGTTCGGAAAGGCCGGGTTTATACCCATTCTGAATAATCGATTCGATGATATGTCGAAGATGAAGACGGTGGTTGAAGACCGGAAGTCTTCACATCATTTGGGTGATTACTGATGGTCTTGATTGGGCTGTACACCCATGATGAGGGAAACAGTTGGTGATCGTCTAGACGTACTTGGAGATGGATGGATATGCGAGGAAAGTGCCTCCGGTTTCGTTCAGACCCAGAACGAACTTGTAAATGGATTATGTGTCTGACATTGGATTTTATTCTATGTTGATTGATCTTTATTAAATATACATCTGTTTGGCGGCGGAGAATTTATTCTTTTGCTTAACGCCCTTCTCTGAGACGTACGAGCTCAGAGGTTGTATATTGATGGACATCAGTCGCATGGCATGAATTGCCAGTGTGGCATGCCTAAGTGGCAATTGATCAAGGCTTTTGTTGAAAAGAAAAGTATTGTGGTTGATGATCAAAGCACGGCCTACGTGGCTTAGCTTTGTGTATAACGTGAATTCGCGAGCCTCACACCTCGGTATGAGTTAAAAACGGGATACGGACCGCTGGGAGGACACGACGTTTCTTTCTAGCTATGGTGGTGTCAGTGACCTACCAGCACTGACATTTATATCTACTTTTCACCTTTGTGGTTGTTGGAATGCGAGGCGCCTCGATTATAGGTCTGTAAGGACCGGGAAACGTGTGTTTAGGAATTGCCAATCCTCAAACGTAAGAGAGGACCGGCCCAGCCGATCCAAGGGTTACCCAGTGTGCGTAGTCCTGAGCATTTGCTAGAGTGTCTCGAAAGCGGAGAGGCGCTTGCCCCTTGCCTCGACTCATGACGGAAATCCAATTTCCAATACGTGTATCTCGGTTTTATTTGTTGAGCCTAGTATGGCGACATGATAGATGGTACCCATGCCGCCTAGGATTGATATTTATGATTGAAATTGTTTTGACACTATACACTTATTATAGTATCAAATGATTTGTTTTAAAACGTACCAAGCATCATTGGCTATTATAAGGGAAAACCCTATCCTCCGGCTTGCGTTGCATTGTTTGATGGGACCTGGGTCTTATAATAGCTTCATTTTTCGAAAAAGCATTGCGCTGTTTATTCTATGCACTGGTATTCTTGGGAGGAAACCCGTTCCGTGTTATACGGCGTGGTCCCTTGAATTACTCTCTTTTAAAGTAAAGCTTTAAATAACTGTTTTAGTTCTCACACCAGTCACATGACTGACCTGGAGTTTATTGTTTTAACCTAAACTCTGGGTGCCCTTATTTTGACACGGGCAGCTAGTAGTTTTGGTTTTGCAGATTTATATTCACAGGATCCTGATTTACAGCTGGAATGTTATCCGGAAAGCTCTGTATCCGTATATCACCTTCAGTTGTGCTTTGTATTATTTTCCGCTGCTATGTAATTTATTGTAATCTCTGATATTTATCGAATGTAATTTATTCAATTATACTCTGTATATGCTTGTATCTGATGGAATTGTTGTAATAACAATGAAATGTTCTTCCGTCTGCATTCTGATTTGTCCTGTTCTCAAACGATCTGGGGTTTCGAACGGTCTAGATCGGTTTAACGACTGATTCGGATCGAGCGAAATTCCCGGCCGTCACAGTTATTTATTTTATAACTGCATATATGAACTGCTCCCCATCGTCCACAGACCATGGATAACTTATTTGTTTGATTGTATTGTGTTGTTGAAATTGATTGTGATGTGAAATAGATTGTATAAAATATTCATGAGTTGAATAAAATATTTTATCATTAAAAATGTAATTTTTAACGTGTATATGAATAAAATAAATATTCATTTTGTTTATGTACACCCATTTGACTGATATTGTTTGGGACGATAAATTTTACACGTCGCCCAACTGCACAAATAATAATCAGTATTTGTTGTTTGAAAACCCCACACGGGTATTGGGATGATATTGGATATACACTAATCCCAATTGTTTAGTTGTATGTCAATAGATGAGTTGACAGACAGTTGTAAGCATTAATTATTCATATTTAACGCTTATACAGTTGTGTAATGCACTCTGGATAATGGTTGACTGTGTTTGATTATTGTTGTGTATATATGTGTACGAAATCCATATAAATAAAATTATATGATAATTGATTGTGTCAGATTTCAGTTGAGAATTAACAAATATTTTAAAATAATATTCAGTGAATATTGAAATGTGAAGCCGTGTTAAGTAGTTAGACGCCATTTTAACACGAACGGCAATTTTGTCGATTTTATTTATTTTATAATGAATGTCGAAAAGTGATTCCATTATTTCATATTTTGAAAATATTATCATTTTAATATTAAAATGATATGGAATATTCAAATTTGATTTGAAATTTGAAATGAAATTGAAATCGCTTTAAAATGAATTTAAAACGAATTTACAAGGGAATGTTCAAATTTGATTTGAAATTTGAAATGAAGTTGAAATCGTTTTGAAAATGAATTTAAAATGATTTATAAAATACGTTTTAAATGGAAATCAACGAAATATATGAAACGACCCGCAAATCCGTACCCTTTGAGTCGATTAATAACACCACACGTCCAACTCAAATTGCACAGAAATACGAACCATTCTTAGAAAGAAGTTAGAGGATGAGAAATAGAAAGAAAGAAATATTAGAATAGAAGAAAACGAAGATCACAAACTCACAGTGGAACGAATAAAATATATTAGATAACATAACTTTGAAGCACAAATCAGTACTTGTATATATATACATACCATTATCAGAGCACAACGATTATCTTTGGAACAGTTATAAACACCTGTTTCCAGATACAACAAAGTATACAGCGGAAAATATGATAGTCTATAGCTAAGTGGTGAAGCCTCCTGCTTCAAACTCCTCCAAGTGCATCTGTAAAATCCCGACTACTTGACTGCCCGTACAAATTTGGGCACCCAAGAGTTTAGGGAAAACAAACAAAATAAACTCTGGGTCAGTCATGGGACTGGTGTGAGTAAACTCCAATCATTTGTTTAACTTTCAAAATCCTTTCGAAAGAAAAGATAATCGTAAGACCGATCCACACATAAACACGGATGGTTTTTACCTTACGATAACCCAAAACACTTTGGAAATCATATATTATCTGATATTATAATAATGTCTAATCACAAGTAATTAGAATCTAGTAGAACGCTTGCATCTCACGCTCTACATATATAATATACAAATCAAAACTCGCAGGCACTTATTGGAGATTGGATTCCAACTTGACAAGGTATGGGACCACCTTCCGAACGTGTATCTCTAGAGGCAAATACACTGGGTTCAACAAGAACATCTTGCAACCCGGCCCACACATGACCGACCACTCATTTCGCTTGAGTGTATCGAATGTATACCACCGACGGTTGGGATCAGCAACCGCCTCCCGATAAGGGACAGCATCGATAGATTAAAGAACAAATGGAATTTCTCTAGATAGGTGATCATACATCCTAATGGGTGCGACCCACATAGCCATGCTGCCTGCCCGATTTTTGTCCACTTCCGGGTTGTGAGGCTTGAGGTTTTCATTATCTTCCAGCACATCTGGCCATCATTCACTTTGAATGCCACATCGTCAGATCCATCGGAAATCACTAATTGATTCCCACAAAAATACTCAGATTGTTAGGCTAAAGAAGTTTCCCTTCTATGCCACCAACTTCGTACGTTTGAAGGAATCAACGTACGTAACCCCCTTTGGAAATACTCTGTCAGACACTCGTCCATACAAGTTGTTCTGGGTCTGGACAAACCGAAGGCACTAACCCGTAAACAGGATAGCCCTTGCATAACTCCGTCTTCAATTTCCTTCAGCATACTTGATTCGCAACGCTTATGCCAATACGGAGTGGTTCTCTGGATAATAATCCAACCGGTCTCTCCATATTAACAACGTTAAAATGGTCAAAACTTTGATAGTCGGTGATTTAACTATCAAATGAAAACATGTCGGTGTGCAAACAATGATATTATTTCCAGGAGGAAATTCTATCGACCAAACATCATTCAACACTGGGCCCTTTTTATATTAGTTCTTTATTCCATTATCATTTCCCATTCCCATTTCCCATCTTTCGTGTTCTTTCAAAGCACTATTTTCCCTCTCGATCATTGGAAAACATTTCCAATATTATAATTCCTTTCTTGAGAAAATATCCTTTTTCTCCGGTTAGAAAACATTTCTAAGTCCTTTGAATTTACTGATGTTATAACATCGTTATTATGACCTAAATCATAAATCATTCGTTAATTAACGATATCACTAACCAACCCTTTCTATCATTCACTTTGAAATATTCAGAGCTCACAACTTTAAACCAAACATTGCTTTCAACAACAGCGTTAAAACCGCTATCTAGCATTATAAAACACTTATCATAACCGTAGCATTAAGATTGCTATTAAAACAGTTATTATAACGGCAGCGTTAAAATTGCTATTTAGATTTACCAAGACATTTATTATAACAGCAGCGTCTAAAATTGTTGTATAGATTTTCAACATCTATTATAACAACAGTGCTAAAATCGCTATTTAGTTTTATAAAAGCATTCCTTACAAAGACAGCGTTAAAATCGCTGTTTAAAATTATAGAAGCATTTCTTATGACAACAGCGTTATGATTGCTGTTTTGAATAAAATACCGTGTGCGGCGCACACGCTTCCGTTGTTCATTTATAAACTCTGTTTATTTTAAACAATTCAAGTGTTCCTTTAAACATAATTATAACCTATACATTCTTCTAACCACTTAATATAAATCCCCTTTTTATATACATTTTATTTGCAAAATATTTCCTTGTTTAAAACTATTTATTCTTTTTCTTCTAAGCATTGAAAATCCTTCTTTAAAATTTCTCTATACTTTGCTAAATTCAAATCTATTTCCAAATATTGGTTTCAGAACCGATATTTACTTTCAATTAAACATTTATATTTGAACTTAGATTTTAATCATCCAATGGTCCATGATCCACTTAATCTATATCTTTATTTATAACATTTTCCTTGGTTTACCCAATGGAATAGGTTTCCATTTGCAACTCAATGAAAAAGGAATTATTTCTAATTTGGAAATAAACTCTGCTTTTAAATTCTAATTTTCTTTTTCACATTCGATGATATTTTACGGTATCTAAAATACCAGGTTCCTAAGGCCAGGGTAAATCAAACACACAAATTCAACCATGGATAATGTAGCATAACATATATCACCATTAAATAAAACAGTAAATAAAATGTTGAGGGATCCAGTTGGATCCCTCCAACCTGTTTCCCTGCATCCACAGATGTTAGTAACATCAAAAATATCGCATTAATGAAAAAATCAATCAACGATGATTATATCAACCAATTTATCAACTATTCAACCAAGCAACCATTTCACATTATAAAATAATTTTAAACGAGTGAGTTTACTCACCTTGCTTTGCAGTTGACGGTTCTGCTTTTGGTTTTGATTTAAAACCGAACAGGCATTTGATTCCTATCACAAAATTCCAAATGTTCTGTTTCCCAGTCACGTCGGTGTCACAACATAGATTTTGTTATTACGATCCCAACGTGGCATGTTTTGTTAACTTCCTTAGCATAAACTTTGTCGCTTTTAACTCTTCTTCCCCACTACCCAGTAAACTCCGAATTCCAGGACCAAGCTTCGCAACATCGCTGCTAACACTTCATCGTAAAAACAAAACAACTCTACTGTATTTTGCTTTTTCATCACCCATTCTACTTCCTTAAAACTCCTTGTTAACCTCACTTGTCCCACTCGAACCTTTGTACATCTATGTCAATTCAAACCACTTTCTGTCTCCTGAGGAACCTGATTGCTCAATGCACCAACAACTTGTTGAAACGCAACAGTACTTCCCATAACTGTTCTTCACGGATTCAACCAAAGATTTGATAACATTTTCCATGTAAATTGCAAGCTGAAAGTGGCGTTTATGTATATGGAAATCATCCCAAAATTTGCAAGCTGAAATCACGTGTCCTCTTTAATCCATTATTACTTCCCTCATATAATTCCTAGTACCTGGTTCCATTCATGCGCTCATGCACACCCTCCGCACAAATCCTTCCAACTTCATCCCTTAACATTTTCTTCTACCCGTAACAAAACCCGTTACTTCTTACTGCTCACCGGACTTCCTCTAACCGCGACCAAAAACTTGGCCTCCTCCTCACGAACCCCATGCCGGTCTCGAAACGACCCGGCTCCGCCCCTCGCGTTGGTTCTCTGATGCCCTAGTAGCGCATGTTTTCAATCAGCACCAAGAAAGGAGATCTCTTTATCTGTTTCTGGTAGAACGATTTTCTACTGAGTGATCGATTTTAAATCGATTTCAGAAGTGGAGTTTTCCACTGGAAGGAATATGATTCGAATGAGATTTAAGGCTTACGCGACTGCAAATTGGAAGGATTAAATCGATTTTTTATTTACCAGTGGATTTTATATTAATTTTTTTCCCTGTATTTAATTTCTGGAAGAAAATGGTCTACTGTGGCCTTGTTTATATAGAAACGAAAGCTTGGCATCCACGAAATTTAGCATAGCTGTAGAAATAGGGGTAGATAGGCTTGGGATTTTGATTACTTTGTCGGCAAGGTGTTTGAAAATAGATGGACAACCTGTACATGCTATACTGTAGGTTTGTACATTATGTTTAAGAGCTACAGAGGTTTTCATGTATCGAAATTTAGATGTGAAGTAGAAAATTCAATGTGACAAGTCACTGTATAAACTAGAGGAAAGGACAATACTACGACGAAAGATTTAATTTAATGTACGATGCAGTTTTTCCCTTGTTACGGTACTTGAAAATAAAAGTGGCTTCTGTTTACTGATAAAAAAGCTAATCTTGGTGTAAAAAGGTATTCTAAACCCAATGGGACAAGTTTCGTCGCATTCTGACATCGTTTGAAAAAATTTCCTTTATAAAACCAGAAATGAACACGCGTTTAAATTTTTCACGATCACCAGATAAATCAAATCAACTCGAAACTGCGAACACTGACAATAACTTTTCGATACGAACCTAACGGCACTAGTTTGGTCGCATTCTGAGACTGTTGCCCCGGTAGGCTGTTTTTGGCGCGTACCGCACTGCCCTTCTGAACACCAAATTTGCCGATCTCTAAAAATAACAAACTATATACCTATCCTGACTATATCCGACGCTACGAATTCACTGGAACTGGTTTCGTGGCCTGATTTGATCGTCTGTTCAAGTTACACTCTAATATCCCTTTATTCCGTTGAATTAATTTAATTGCACTGAATGAGCGTTTACGGCTGCCGTGGTCACATACGACATCGGTTTGCCCCGCAATTCAACACCGTACAATAATCTAACGATACGGTCCCAATGAAACTGATTTCGTCGAAATCTGAGTCCGTTTTGCAAAACGGCTATTTTAACGCGTATATTTTAAATAACGATTTCCACAGCGACTATTTCAAAATTTGATTTGACCATAACTAACAAATTATAACACGAAATCTGGATTTTTCTCTTTCATATGAGAATTATAATCAATATGGTTCCAACGTGTCTTGTTTCACAGAAATTCGACTTATATCGGATCCTGTATCCTCAGTTGAAGTTCAAAACTCTATATTACGAACTGCCGCACGTTTTCGAGCTCGTTTTATAATTATATTATAAATTAACGTTCAACTTCGTTTTTAATAAATAAATTCATTATAAACCCCTATATATAATTCAATAAAATATTTAAAATAAATTTAAATATCCAGAATTCGACGGCTGAAAATCCGGGTCGTTACATTCCTTCCCCCTTAAAATAATTTCGTCCTCGAAATTGCTAAGGTAGGAAAAGATGCTACGTACCCTATTAACTAAGTCCAAAATCCCTTTTTGTTCACTTCTTAATTTCAGCTTAACTGAACCAATTTATTCCAATTAAAATATTAATTTATTCTTACTAACGAAAATTTTCAAAAATTCTGAAAATTTTCTAATACTTTAATTTCTGAAAAATTTCGGCAGCATCTCCACTGCACGGCTCAATCGGTACAACCACAACTCGCCTTTCTAGGCCTTCTCCAATCCAAAAGAAAATCAAAAAGCCAAGTGGCTTGCCTCATAGGCTCATAAAATCATCAACCCAAACAATATTGTAAACATGTACCTTTTTGTCGGGCATAATTCTATCTCTTGCACTTTCTTCCATTCAATATCTGCTCAGCATACATATATCATTTCCACTTGGTTTCAAATCAATCCAACTTCCAATTGTCAGATCTCTAATCAACTTCTGATTAGTCACTTCCATTCTATCAATTCAAATCTGATTTCTATTTAAATCAATCCACTTATTATCCTTGAATCCAATTCAATCCCATTCAACAACATCCAATATATTCAACTTTCTTATTCATAAGTCGAGTTCACTTTATTAATTCCAATTCCAAGCCTTCTCTTTGTTTAATTCATTCTGGATTATCTCTAATTTAATCCAACTTTATTTATCTAAAGTTAAATTTCAATTCATTGATTTACTTCCACCATTTCAATTTCTACAACTTACACAAGTTAAACTTGAATTCAGGATTCAAATTCCCGAGTTTTATTTCAAATTAGTTTGAAAATCATATATATTTATATACATTATAATCAACTCAATTCAAAACATTTGAATTTCTAAAACAACTTGTCCTTTTCAAACATATTTTCATTTCCAAATTACTATGGTAGCAATCCGTCACTCAGAAACTTGAAAATGAATACCGATAATGTCGCGACCCATTATCAGAATTATTTTCTCGCCACTGAAGTGATTTCAGTGCTTAATCACTTTTAAAATCCATTAAAATCATTCTTATTCAAAAATACTTTAAAGTAATGTTATATTAGAAAATATTTTCTAAACACCCGGGATTTAAATCCACAATTTTGGTTTTAATCCAATTCCAGTTTAGCTTATTTGTATATCTCATTCATATACAAATTCAATTTGGTTTTACATAACCATTTCAATATTTCATAATTTCATTTGATTGTAATAATAATCAACACATTCATATACATAATAATTCAGAAATTATTCTTTTTATAGCAAAATAATTTTTGGCCAAAATTACTTCATTTACCCACTTTAAAACAATACTGAGTCGATTTGTTCTGTTCGAGAGTTTAGAAACACCTATCGATACGGTTGTACTTCCTGCATCGACCAGAATTTATAAACCACTCAACAAACCAGCCAACACAATATAAAACAATTTTATATCAAATCCACAAATACGCGCTCATATATATACACTCAAACTCAATCTAGGATATTACTAACCCCATCTCTATTGAGTTACGCCACAGAGCCAAGGTAATCACTCAACCTTCAGCTCTGATACCAACTGAAACGACCCGCAAATCCGTACCCTTTGAGTCGATTAATAACACCACACGTCCAACTCAAATTGCACAGAAATACGAACCATTCTTAGAAAGAAGTTAGAGGATGAGAAATAGAAAGAAAGAAATATTAGAATAGAAGAAAACGAAGATCACAAACTCACAGTGGAACGAATAAAATATATTAGATAACATAACTTTGAAGCACAAATCAGTACTTGTATATATATACATACCATTATCAGAGCACAACGATTATCTTTGGAACAGTTATAAACACCTGTTTCCAGATACAACAAAGTATACAGCGGAAAATATGATAGTCTATAGCTAAGTGGTGAAGCCTCCTGCTTCAAACTCCTCCAAGTGCATCTGTAAAATCCCGACTACTTGACTGCCCGTACAAATTTGGGCACCCAAGAGTTTAGGGAAAACAAACAAAATAAACTCTGGGTCAGTCATGGGACTGGTGTGAGTAAACTCCAATCATTTGTTTAACTTTCAAAATCCTTTCGAAAGAAAAGATAATCGTAAGACCGATCCACACATAAACACGGATGGTTTTTACCTTACGATAACCCAAAACACTTTGGAAATCATATATTATCTGATATTATAATAATGTCTAATCACAAGTAATTAGAATCTAGTAGAACGCTTGCATCTCACGCTCTACATATATAATATACAAATCAAAACTCGCAGGCACTTATTGGAGATTGGATTCCAACTTGACAAGGTATGGGACCACCTTCCGAACGTGTATCTCTAGAGGCAAATACACTGGGTTCAACAAGAACATCTTGCAACCCGGCCCACACATGACCGACCACTCATTTCGCTTGAGTGTATCGAATGTATACCACCGACGGTTGGGATCAGCAACCGCCTCCCGATAAGGGACAGCATCGATAGATTAAAGAACAAATGGAATTTCTCTAGATAGGTGATCATACATCCTAATGGGTGCGACCCACATAGCCATGCTGCCTGCCCGATTTTTGTCCACTTCCGGGTTGTGAGGCTTGAGGTTTTCATTATCTTCCAGCACATCTGGCCATCATTCACTTTGAATGCCACATCGTCAGATCCATCGGAAATCACTAATTGATTCCCACAAAAATACTCAGATTGTTAGGCTAAAGAAGTTTCCCTTCTATGCCACCAACTTCGTACGTTTGAAGGAATCAACGTACGTAACCCCCTTTGGAAATACTCTGTCAGACACTCGTCCATACAAGTTGTCCTGGGTCTGGACAAACCGAAGGCACTAACCCGTAAACAGGATAGCCCTTGCATAACTCCGTCTTCAATTTCCTTCAGCATACTTGATTCGCAACGCTTATGCCAATACGGAGTGGTTCTCTGGATAATAATCCAACTGGTCTCTCCATATTAACAACGTTAAAATGGTCAAAACTTTGATAGTCGGTGATTTAACTATCAAATGAAAACATGTCGGTGTGCAAACAATGATATTATTTCCAGGAGGAAATTCTATCGACCAAACATCATTCAACACTGGGCCCTTTTTATATTAGTTCTTTATTCCATTATCATTTCCCATTCCCATTTCCCATCTTTCGTGTTCTTTCAAAGCACTATTTTCCCTCTCGATCATTGGAAAACATTTCCAATATTATAATTCCTTTCTTGAGAAAATATCCTTTTTCTCCGGTTAGAAAACATTTCTAAGTCCTTTGAATTTACTGATGTTATAACATCGTTATTACGACCTAAATCATAAATCATTCGTTAATTAACGATATCACTAACCAACCCTTTCTATCATTCACTTTGAAATATTCAGAGCTCACAACTTTAAACCAAACATTGCTTTCAACAACAGCGTTAAAACCGCTATCTAGCATTATAAAACACTTATCATAACCGTAGCATTAAGATTGCTATTAAAACAGTTATTATAACGGCAGCGTTAAAATTGCTATTTAGATTTACCAAGACATTTATTATAACAGCAGCGTCTAAAATTGCTGTATAGATTTTCAACATCTATTATAACAACAGTGCTAAAATCGCTATTTAGTTTTATAAAAGCATTCCTTACAAAGACAGCGTTAAAATCGCTGTTTAAAATTATAGAAGCATTTCTTATGACAACAGCGTTATGATTGCTGTTTTGAATAAAATACCGTGTGCGGCGCACACGCTTCCGTTGTTCATTTATAAACTCTGTTTATTTTAAACAATTCAAGTGTTCCTTTAAACATAATTATAACCTATACATTCTTCTAACCACTTAATATAAATCCCCTTTTTATATACATTTTATTTGCAAAATATTTCCTTGTTTAAAACTATTTATTCTTTTTCTTCTAAGCATTGAAAATCCTTCTTTAAAATTTCTCTATACTTTGCTAAATTCAAATCTATTTCCAAATATTGGTTTCAGAACCGATATTTACTTTCAATTAAACATTTATATTTGAACTTAGATTTTAATCATCCAATGGTCCATGATCCACTTAATCTATATCTTTATTTATAACATTTTCCTTGGTTTACCCAATGGAATAGGTTTCCATTTGCAACTCAATGAAAAAGGAATTATTTCTAATTTGGAAATAAACTCTGCTTTTAAATTCTAATTTTCTTTTTCACATTCGATGATATTTTACGGTATCAAAAATACCAGGTTCCTAAGGCCAGGGTAAATCAAACACACAAATTCAACCATGGATAATGTAGCATAACATATATCACCATTAAATAAAACAGTAAATAAAATGTTGAGGGATCCAGTTGGATCCCTCCAACCTGTTTCCCTGCATCCACAGATGTTAGTAACATCAAAAATATCGCATTAATGAAAAAATCAATCAACGATGATTATATCAACCAATTTATCAACTATTCAACCAAGCAACCATTTCACATTATAAAATAATTTTAAACGAGTGAGTTTACTCACCTTGCTTTGCAGTTGACGGTTCTGCTTTTGGTTTTGATTTAAAACCGAACAGGCATTTGATTCCTATCACAAAATTCCAAATGTTCTGTTTCCCAGTCACGTCGGTGTCACAACATAGATTTTGTTATTACGATCCCAACGTGGCATGTTTTGTTAACTTCCTTAGCATAAACTTTGTCGCTTTTAACTCTTCTTCCCCACTACCCAGTAAACTCCGAATTCCAGGACCAAGCTTCGCAACATCGCTGCTAACACTTCATCGTAAAAACAAAACAACTCTACTGTATTTTGCTTTTTCATCACCCATTCTACTTCCTTAAAACTCCTTGTTAACCTCACTTGTCCCACTCGAACCTTTGTACATCTATGTCAATTCAAACCACTTTCTGTCTCCTGAGGAACCTGATTGCTCAATGCACCAACAACTTGTTGAAACGCAACAGTACTTCCCATAACTGTTCTTCACGGATTTAACCAAAGATTTGATAACATTTTCCATGTAAATTGCAAGCTGAAAGTGGCGTTTATGTATATGGAAATCATCCCAAAATTTGCAAGCTGAAATCACGTGTCCTCTTTAATCCATTATTACTTCCCTCATATAATTCCTAGTACCTGGTTCCATTCATGCGCTCATGCACACCCTCCGCACAAATCCTTCCAACTTCATCCCTTAACATTTTCTTCTACCCGTAACAAAACCCGTTACTTCTTACTGCTCACCGGACTTCCTCTAACCGCGACCAAAAACTTGGCCTCCTCCTCACGAACCCCATGCCGGTCTCGAAACGACCCGGCTCCGCCCCTCGCGTTGGTTCTCTGATGCCCTAGTAGCGCATGTTTTCAATCAGCACCAAGAAAGGAGATCTCTTTATCTGTTTCTGGTAGAACGATTTTCTACTGAGTGATCGATTTTAAATTGATTTCAGAAGTGGAGTTTTCCACTGGAAGGAATATGATTCGAATGAGATTTAAGGCTTACGCGACTGCAAATTGGAAGGATTAAATCGATTTTTTATTTACCAGTGGATTTTATATTAATTTTTTTCCCTGTATTTAATTTCTGGAAGAAAATGGTCTACTGTGGCCTTGTTTATATAGAAACGAAAGCTTGGCATCCACGAAATTTAGCATAGCTGTAGAAATAGGGGTAGATAGGCTTGGGATTTTGATTACTTTGTCGGCAAGGTGTTTGAAAATAGATGGACAACCTGTACATGCTATACTGTAGGTTTGTACATTATGTTTAAGAGCTACAGAGGTTTTCATGTATCGAAATTTAGATGTGAAGTAGAAAATTCAATGTGACAAGTCACTGTATAAACTAGAGGAAAGGACAATACTACGACGAAAGATTTAATTTAATGTACGATGCAGTTTTTCCCTTGTTACGGTACTTGAAAATAAAAGTGGCTTCTGTTTACTGATAAAAAAGCTAATCTTGGTGTAAAAAGGTATTCTGAACCCAATGGGACAAGTTTCGTCGCATTCTGACATCGTTTGAAAAATTTTCCTTTATAAAACCAGAAATGAACACGCGTTTAAATTTTTCACGATCACCAGATAAATCAAATCAACTCGAAACTGCGAACACTGACAATAACTTTTCGATACGAACCTAACGGCACTAGTTTGGTCGCATTCTGAGACTGTTGCCCCGGTAGGCTGTTTTTGGCGCGTACCGCACTGCCCTTCTGAACACCAAATTTGCCGATCTCTAAAAATAACAAACTATATACCTATCCTGACTATATCCGACGCTACGAATTCACTGGAACTGGTTTCGTGGCCTGATTTGATCGTCTGTTCAAGTTACACTCTAATATCCCTTTATTCCGTTGAATTAATTTAATTGCACTGAATGAGCGTTTACGGCTGCCGTGGTCACATACGACATCGGTTTGCCCCGCAATTCAACACCGTACAATAATCTAACGATACGGTCCCAATGAAACTGATTTCGTCGAAATCTGAGTCCGTTTGCAAAACGGCTATTTTAACGTGTATATTTTAAATAACGATTTCCACAGCGACTATTTCAAAATTTGATTTGACCATAACTAACAAATTATAACACGAAATCTGGATTTTTCTCTTTCATATGAGAATTATAATCAATATGGTTCCAACGTGTCTTGTTTCACAGAAATTCGACTTATATCGGATCCTGTATCCTCAGTTGAAGTTCAAAACTCTATATTACGAACTGCCGCACGTTTTCGAGCTCGTTTTATAATTATATTATAAATTAACGTTCAACTTCGTTTTTAATAAATAAATTCATTATAAACCCCTATATATAATTCAATAAAATATTTAAAATAAATTTAAATATCCAGAATTCGACGGCTGAAAATCCGGGTCGTTACATTATATATATATATTATATATATATTTAATGGCCTGAATAGAACACGCCGCGGTAGTTCGCGAATTTCGACTATTTACTTCGAATGGACATTACGGGAGATCCGACCGTCGGATTCTCCTAAAACCGGAATCATTGGATTCATATTGAAAAAAGATTTCCAAGAATGTTAGAGATTTGAAATATAACGGTAGGATTTGGAATTATGTCCAAATCAAATTTGGAAAAGGTCGCCGTAAGTGCAGTTCGATGACCGTTTATGGAAATCGACTGTACAGGCCTTGATAAAATTATTAAAAATATTAATAATTTGTGTAAAATCATAAGAAATGATTTTGAAAGAATTGGGATGAAAAAATCCTTATTGAAAGGATAAAAATATATTTTTATCAAAATGAACTAGTTATGAACTAGAATTATAGTCCAATATTTTTAAATAAATAACTTGGATTTGAAATGGTTTTAAAAATAACCAGAATTTCCAATATATGAATTGGAATGGATTTGAATCGAAATTATCTTCGGAATATTTTGATATTGGATTCCATGATTATATGGACATTGCGGTGGAATTTGGAAGGTGTATATATCGTTATTCCAATACGATGTTTGTTGATTTCAGAATTTGATATTGAATATAAGCCGATATATTTTTTATCCAGAGCCTTGTATTTAATATCAAATGGGATTTTGGGTTTGTCGTAAACAGTGTCTTCACTAACACTGTTCTTAAACCCAGTGGAGAAAAGATTAAATCTTTTTATTAAGATTTAATGAAGTTTAACAATTAATTAACATCTAGTTGGAATTAAATTGAAATTGGTTTTTAGGTTTATCGTGGACGGTGTTTTAAATAACGCTTGTTCTTTAACCTGATTAACAATGGAATGAGATTTTGGGTTTGTCGTGAATGGTATCTTTAATAATACCGTTCTTAAACCCAATGGAGTTAAGAACATTAGAAACTAACAGGAGATTAGCTAAGTTGAATGGTTTCCTGGGTATTGATCTGATGTTGGTTTCGGCCTTCGCGATTAATACTTAGGGAATTGTTCTCTTACTAATTTACGATTAGAGACTGATGGGATGGGGTCTTCAGTAACACTGTTCTTAAATCCAGTATGAAAAGAATAAATCTTTTAATTCAGATTATTAGAATTTCCGGTTATATTTAGTAATTGGAATAAAATGGAATGTGATTTTGGGTTTATCGTGAACCGTGTTCTAAATGACATTGGTACTTTAACCCAGTTAAAGATAAGATAAATTTCTTAGCTTTGAATAATAATTAATATTGATTTTTGGGAAGATTAAAACTAAATGGAGTTTTAATGAATCTTTGATTAGATTGAAAAGTGAATGTTATAATTAAAATTATCAATTCAAGAAAATGATCGAAAATGGAGTATCACTAGTTTTGCCCCAAGCGATAGTTAAATCTTTAATTAGATTTGAACGTGAAATGGTAATTAATTTTACCGATAACACCATGGTGTTAGATATGAAGTATTACCCGTTTTACTTCATGGGATGAATAGATTGGGATTGGGAAATTAAACAAATGATTACTTCGATAAGGATCGCTAATCCCGACTATTTTGGATAAACCATAATTTGGTTTGAATTGATATCCAAAGGAAGATCAAAGAATAAATTTTAAAGAATTTATCTTTGATAAAATTAATGGGAACCTTCCCTAAAGGATATGAATATTTAAATAAAAAAATATTCAGAATTGGGATGAGGCGTATGTTGTGTTTTTATAGCACTTGTTTATTATATACGCGAGTTATTCAGAAAAACCGGGTTTATCCCACTCTGGATAACTGAATCGGCAATGGTCAAAGACGAAGACGATGTTTGAAGACTGGAGGTCTTCACATCGTTTGGATGATTATTGATGTCTTGATTGAGTTGTACACCCATGACAAGGTAATAAGTGGTAATCGTCCAGACGTACTTGGAGATCGACCGGATATGCGAGGACCTCTCTCTTGTATTGGGCATATGGGACGAGGAATAAGGTGCCTCCGGTTTCGTTCAGACCCAAAACGGACTTGTCTGGATGTGTGTCTGACATTGGACTTCATTCTGTGTGATTGATGGACATCAGTTGCATGGCGTAAATTGCCAGTGTGGCATGCTAAGATGCAAATGATCAAGGCTTCTGTTGGAAAGCAGAGTCTTATGGTTGATGATCAAAGCACGGCTTTAATATACCATATCTTTGTGTATGGCGTTAATTCGCGAGCCTCTCACCTCGGTGTGAACCAAAAACGGGAGAGGACCTCAGGGAGGGCATGCATTTCCTTCCAGCTGGGAGTGGTGTCTGGGTTTTGCACACCTAGATGTTTTTCTTATGTGGATGATGGATAGCGAGGCGCCTCGGCTATATCGACACTACGGGGCCGATGGATGGCATGATCTTTATACAGACCAATCTTACGCCCCGTAGGGCGGGGAAACGTAGTGTTCAGGCATTTTAATCCACATCGAGTGGACCGGCCCTGACGATCCAAAGGCTTGACTGAGTACATGCCTGAGACATGGGCTAGATTGTCTTGAAGCGGGAAGGACGATCCCTTGCCTTGGTTCACAGACGAAAATAAAACTTCCAATACGTGACATTTCGGTTTTAATTGTAGATCCTAGTATGGCGACATAGTAGGATGGAGCACTATGCCGTCTATGGTTGACACATTTATATTTGAAGTTGTTTTCATACACTTTACACTATAATAGTATCAAAATGATTTGTTTTAAATATACCAAGCATGTTTGTCTATTATAAGGTAAAATCCTATCCTTCGACTTGTGTTGCATTGTGTGATGGGACCTGGGTCTTATAATAGCTTCCTTGTTCTTTATTGAGCATGGCGCTGATTGTTTTTATGCACTGGTATTCTTTGGAGGAAACCTATTCCGTGTTATACGGTGTGGTCCCTTAATTTACCTAACTTTAAAATAAAGATTAATAACTGTTTTAGTTCTCACACCAGTCACATGACTGGCCCGGAGTTTATTGTTTTAACCTAAATTATGGGTGCCCTTATTTTCCACATGGGCAGCTAGTAGTTGGGTTTTGCAGATATTATATACACAGGATCCTGGTTTACAGCTGGAACGATATTTGGAAAGCTCTGTATCCAGTTATCTCTTTCAGTTGTGTTTTGTATTATTTCCCGCTGCTTTGTAATTTGTAAATCTCTGATATTTATCAAATGTATATGATTCATTCATACTTTGTTATATTCTTGTATTCTGATGGATTTGTTGTAATAAATAGTGAAATGTTCTTCTATTTGTGTTCTGATTTGTCATGTTTTCAACTCAATCCAGGCTTTCTTTTACGGGGAAGTTCGGGTTGTTTCATTTTGGTATCAGAGCTTTGGTTTACAGAGCTCGAGAACAAGACACATTAGAACCAAATGAAAGAATTCATCAGAGATTAGATTGGTAATATCCAATAAGAATGACTCGTTAGAGATAGGACCTGCAGTATTCTAGAACGAGTGTGAAGAGTGTTATTTTTGAAATAAAAATGAAAACAAGTTTTTTTTTTAAATTTAAATCGTATTATACATATTTGAATATTTATTTTAGATTGATTTGGACAATCGAGTATACGGAGATTTTGAATATATGCGTAATTAACATATATTCGAAGTTTTAATATACTGGATGGATATAGAATCACACTCTAGTCGCCCGGTGATGGTTCTGATGATCGCTATAGTACGTACATCATCAGAATTTATATTCAGGTTTCGAAAGTGGGATTTCTGTATATTTCCAATTGACTGGTATGAGAACCAAAATTGGATAGGATTTAATTGTTGTGACTTGGCATCAAAAATATGATTTTTGAACATATATTAAAGTTATGCATTTGAAATCCTAATCCACTAATTAATTGATGGTTGTGTTGTGTGATTATTCATTTAAACCATTATGTGAATGTAAGGTAAATTTAGCCAAATCGAATCAAAATATTGAACTGGATTGAATTTTTTTGGAAATTGCATACATGTTTATTGAACAGGCCATAGCAAGGAGGCTAGAGAAAAGGAATAAGATTGTATGCCCGACAAATAGGTACATGTTTACTAATTTTTTTTGGGTTTATATTATTTTATGAGCCGATAGGCCAGCCGCTTGGCTTTTTCCTCTTCTTTTTGAGATGAGAGGGCCTATGTGCCAGTTTGGGGATTTTCCAGGTGCTCCCCGTACAAAGGAGGTTATGGCGAATTTTTTCGAAAATTTAGGGTGTTAGACAAATTTTTGAAAAATTAGAAATTCTTAGAAACTGAAAAGTTGAAGAATGAAAGCCAGAAAGAAAGTTGAGTTGATTAGTTAAACAACTTTCAGCTCTGTTCCTTTTTTAGGACGACAAGATTTTAAATGGGGGAGATTGTAACAACTCAGAAAATCGGAACCAATTTAAAATTTTTATTTTGGCAATTTTAATGAATTTTGAATATTTAAAATTATTTATATTAAATAATAATGACAAAAAATTTATTTTGAATAGAATTAGAATGTATATATTTATTTAAATCGAAATTAGAATATAAATATTTATTTTAATTATAAAAGAAATGGAAAATGGCGCGGTAGTTTGAAAATTCGATTTCAAATTTCAAATGAATGTACAGGATTTAAAATAAACCGGATTTTAGTGAAACCAAAAATATTAGAATCTATTTAAAAATATCTTACCAATGAATATGAAAAATTGAAATTTCATAGCGGGAATAAAAATTTATGTCCAGTTGAAAATTCAGAATAGTCGCTATGGAAATATAGCCCTTAAAAATAGCCATTTTGTAAACGACCTCCGTTTTCAACGAAACCACTTTTGTTGGATCCGGAATGTTAAATTATTGCTAGATTCCAATTTTTATAATTTTTGGAATTAATATGTGAGCATGGCTCAAGAAAACGTGTTTGAACAGCTTTGGTCAATTTGGATCGACCAGAAAATGACCATTTTTCAAACGGTCTCCAAATTTGACGAAATTAGTTTTGTTAGGACTGTATCATCAATACGAAGCTAGAAAAAAAAATTTGTAATTTTTGGAGTCAGTATGTGGCCTTGATAAATTAGAATATGCGTTTGAATTTAAAATATATTGATTTATATTTTAAATTTAACAGAAACTAATCATAACAGCCGAATTGGGTTACGAAACATATCCCATTGTGTCTGGAATTGGGATAATTAGCTAGGTACAACAGTCGGTAGGTTCGATTTGGGATTCGAATAAAAAGTGACTTTATGGAGATTAAATTAAATAATAATAAAATATATAAAAATATACTTAACTCGCCCTTTCTCTTACCAGGTCAACGCCCGATCAAAGAAAAAAACGCTCGATGCTGGGGGATCCATCGCCGTGCCACCCCCTCCCCCCCCCCCCAGGCGGATCCACCGCCTCCACCGTGCACCGACGAACCTCCGGCGACCCTCCCCCTTCTTCTCCTTCCTTCTCCTTGCCCCGTTCGATCACCTCAAGCCCAAACCCCGGAAAACCCCCTAAACCTTGAAACCGATGGAATCGCGCCTCCCCTTGTTGCTGCCGCCACTGACGCCGCTGGTCCCTACTGCAACGTGCCGGCGCCGCCCTCTCAACCCCCACCTCCGACTGTAGACCCTCCTTCCTCCTTCCATAAGCAAATGTGAGTTTTTATTAGTTAATTCATTTGTATATATATAATGTTATGTAAAAGAAATCAGTTTTTTAACATTAGTTTATATAGAAAATGGATTGAAAAGAAAAAAATGATTTTTATTTGCTTGAAATTATGAAGTTATGATTTTTAAAATAAAAAGATTAGATTTTTATAAACAGTAAAGATTAGATTTTTGAAATAGAAGAGATAAGAATTTTTAAAATATAAAAATTAGATTTTTAAATATGAACTTTATTTTATATGAAGTGAAATAAAAATATGAACTTTATTTTTTATGAAGTGAAATAAAAATATGAACTTTATTTTATATGAGGCGAGAATAAAAATAGGATTTTTATCATGAAGTAGCGAGAATAAAGATTCGATTTTTATCGTGAAAGCGAAGTAAAAATAAGATTTTTATTGTTTAAATGGTAAAGTAAAAATATAATTTTTAGCTATGTAAAAATTAGATTTATATATATATGAGAAGTGTTATAAAAAATACGATTTTTATATATACATTATCGATATAAAAATGTGATTATTAATATAAACATCATATTAAAAATGTAATTTTAATATGAACAGCGTAGAGAAGACTGCGTTGGAATTTCGGGCAAATCCAAACCGTTCAGAAATTCAGAATAGGATGGCGGAGTGGAATCCAAAGATGAGAACTCCTCACTAAAATTACTTCTGTACAGTTATTTATTTTATAACTGCATATATGAACTGCTCCCTGTCATCCACAGACCATGGACGACTTGTTTATTTGATTGCATTGTGTTGTTGAAATTGATTGTGATGTGAAATAGACTGTATAAAATATTCATGAGTTGAATAAAATATTTTATTGTTAAAAATGTAATTTTTAATGTGTATATGAATAAAATAAATATTCATTTACAAATCGGACGGTTTGTTTATGTACACCCATTTGACTGATATTGATTGGGACGATAAATTTTACACATCGCCCAACTGCACAAATAATAATCAGTGTTTGTTGTTTGAAAACCCCACACGGGCATTAGGATGATATTGGACATACATTAATCCTAATTGTTTAGTTGTATGTCAATCGATGGGTTGACAGACTGTTGTAAGCGTTAATTATTTATATTCAACGCTTATACAGTTGTGTAATGCACTCTGGATGATGGTTGACTATGTTTGATTATTGTTATGTGTATGTGTGTATGAAATCCATATAAATAAAATTATATGGTAATCGACTATGTCTGATTTCAGTTCAGAATTAACAAATACTTTAAAATAATATTCAGTGAATATTGAAACGTAAAGTCGTGCTAAATAGTTAAACGCCACTTTAACATGAACGGTAATTTTGTCGATTTTATTCATTTTATAATCAATATCGAAAAGTGTTCCAATATTTGATATTTTGAAAATATTATCATTTTAATATTAAAATGATATGGAATATTTAAATTTGATTTGAAATTTGAAATGAAATTGAAATCGTTTAAAAATGGATTTAAAACGAATTTATAAGGGGATGTTCAAATTTAATTTGAAATTTGAAATGAAGTTGATATCATTTTGAAAATGAATTTAAAACGAATTACAAAATACATTTTAAATGGAAATCGATGAAATATATATATATATATAATATATATTATATATATTTAATAGCCTGAATAGAACGCGCATCGCCGCGGTAGTTCGCGAATTTCAACCATTGACTTCGAATGGACATTACGGGAGATCCGACCGTCGGATTCTCCTAAAACCGGAACCGTTGGGTTTGTATCGAAAAGAGCTTTCCAAAGAATATTAGAGATTTGATAGTTGGATTTGGAATTATGTCCAAATCAAATTTGGAAAAGGTCGCCATAAGTGCAGTTCGATGACCGTTTATGGAAATCAACTGTATGGGCCTTGATAAAATTATTAAAATTATTAATAATTTGTGTAAAATCATAAGAAATGATTTGGAAAGAATTGGGATGAAAAATTCCTTATTTGAAAGGATAAAAATATATTTTTATCAAAATGAACTAGTTATGAACTAGAATTATAATCCATTATTTTTAAATAAATAAATTGGATTTGAAATGGTTTTAAAAATAACCAAAATTTTCAATATATGAATTGGAATGGATTTGAATCGAAATTATCTTTGGAATATTTCGATATTGGATTCCGTGATTATATGGACATTACGGAGGAATTTGGAAGATATATATATATATATCGTTATTCCAATACGATGTTTGTTGATTTCAGAATTTGATATTGAATATAAGCCGATATACTTTCTATTCAGAGCCTTGTACTTAATATAATTTGGGTTTGTCGTGAACGGTGTCTTCACTAACACTGTTCTTAAACCCAGTGTAGAAAATATTAAATCTTTTTATTAAGATTTAATGAAGTTTGCCAATTAATTAACATCTAATTAGAATTAAATTGAAATTGGTTTTTTGGGTTTATCGTGGACGGTGTTTTAAATAACGCTTGTTCTTTAACCCAATTAACAATGGAATGAGATTTTGGGTTTGTCGTGAATGGTATCTTTAATAATACTATTCTTAAACCCAATGGAGTTAAGAAAATTAGAAACTAACTGGATATTAGCTAAGTTGAATGGTTTCCTGGGTATTGATCTGATGTGGGTTTCGGCGTTCGGGATTAATACTTAGGGAATTGTTCTCTTACTAATTTACGGTTAGAGACTGATGGGATGGGGTCTTCAGTAACACTGTTCTTAAATCCAGTATGAAAAGAATAAATCTTTTAATTAAGATTATTAGAGTTTCCGGTTATATTTAGTAATCGGAATAAAATGGAATGTGATTTTGGGTTTATCGTGAACCATATTTGTAACAACTCGTTATTTTAACGATTTAAAATTCGATTTTTTTTCAAACACTTTCATTTTATTTTGAAAATTTAGCATAAAAATTTTAACACCGAGAATTTAATATTTGAAATGCGCTCATTTAGACATAGCAGTCGGTCGAGTTTCATCGGAAAATAAGAAATTCGTCGATTGTGAAATTTTTGTGCATATCAGTTCAAATTTATGCGTCCGTAAAGTTTTGTCCAAAATACTGACGGTTGAGTTTGTAACGACCCGGATTTTCGGCCATTGAATTCTGAATATTTAAATTTGTTTTAAAAATTTTAATTGAATTACATATAGGAATTTATTAATTAAAAACGAAGTTTGAACGTTAATTTATAATATAATTATAAAACGAGCTCGAAATCGCGCGGCAGTTCGTAATATAGAGTTTTGAACTTCAACTGAGGATACAGGATCCGATATAAGTCGGATTTCTGTGAAACAAGACACGTTGGAACCGTATTGATTATAATTTTCATATGAAAGAGAAAAATCTAGATTTCGTGTTATAATTTGTTAGTTATGGTCAAATCAAATTTTGAAATAGTCGCTGTGGAAATCGTTATTTAAAATATACGCGTTAAAATAGCCGTTTTGTAAACGGACTCAGATTTCGACGAAATCAGTTTCATTAGGACCGTATTGTTAAATTATTGTACGGTGGTGAGTGGCGTGGAAAACCGATGTCGTATGTGACCACGGTAGCCGTAAACGCTCGTTCAGTGCAATTAAATTAATTCAACTAAATAAAGGGATATTAGAGTGTAATTTGAACAGACGATCGAATCAGGCCACGAAACCAGTTCCGGTGAGTTCGTAGCGTCGGATATAGTCAGGGTAGGTATATAGTTTGTTATTTTTAGAGATCGGCAAATTTGGTGTTCAGAAGGGCAGTGCGGTACGCGCCAAAAACAGTCTACCGGGGCAACAGTCTCAGAATGCGACGAAACTAGTGTCGTTGGGTTCGTATTGAAAAGTTATTGTCGGTGTTCGCAGTTTCAAGTTGTTTTGATTTAACTGGTGATCGTGAAAATTTTAAACGCGTGTTGATTTCTGGTTTTATAAAGGAACTTTTTTCAAACAATGTCGGAATTCGACGAAACTTGTCCCGTTGGGTTCAGAATACCTTTTTACGCCAAGATTAGTTTTTTCATCAGTAAACAAAAGTCAACTATGGTTAGTTTTACTTGATACTTCACCGTGAAGTTTCGTTATAATATAAAATAATAATAGAAGAAGCTTTCACCCTAAGTTAAAGTTTTTGCACTAGCCTATCCTATCAGCATTAAACGTGCTGCCACCCTAAGTAATAGTTGTACATGCTATGACTGCTCGTTGCCCTTTCTTTCTTCTTTTAAGTCCCATTCGAATTAAAAATATATTCGCTGTAGCTTCACGAATGAGACATCACTGCTCTCTTTTGCTGGTGGGCCCAAACAATGCATTTCTTTGTCTACCTATCTAGAAACACCGTGCCGACCAAGGTTTATCTCGATAATCCCTCAACAATAGCTAACCTATATTACTCCAGACTTATACTCCAGAATTACTTGGCAACCACGGTCCTTCTTCACTATTTAAACATGCTGCTCCATCATTTTTTTCCTTCCTCGCGTTGGTACTGAAAATGACTCCACTCTTCCATTTTAAAAACTCGTTACTTCTTCTACCTGAACACCATTGGAGCTGATGCATGTCCGCTAGTAACGACCCCCATTTCTTCCTATTTACATCAAACAACTTCTCCATTTTCCACGCAAAAAGCTCGGCAGACATTATCATCAGCTATGTTGTACAATGGAAAATGCCTACCCACATGCTCTACGGCTTCGGACTTCACTTTAGTAATCTCGACATGGTACGGTTGTTGATGTCCATGGACGGTAAAGGCAGGTGCCTTGTTAAAAGATCCGAGTGGTAGCGTGATACTGTAGGGGTTACCGCGATCAAATTTCGAGGCTTCGAGTATATCATCGAGGTGGTGAAATCGTGGAGAGCGGGAGGACAGCAGGGAGAAAGGACAACCATGGAAGTCTGCTATGTGCATATTAACTGTAACAGAGATCACAGTCGTATTCGTGAGATCGTCCAACACCTTGGTGCGAATGCAAGATGGAAGTAACATGCGAGCTAGTCCTTTTAGTGCAGCGAGGTGGAGTATTTTGCTTTTAAAACGTATTGAATGTATGGAAAAGGAGGAGGGGATTGGCGTGGGTTCTGTTGTTGGAAGTGGGTAGGGTATGGAAGGGAGGTACTGACAATTGTTTGGATGGAGGAGCAGCAGCATCAAGTGGAACGTGAGTTTCTCCTTGTCTTGCTTTCGATGTATGTTGGGTTTTTGGGAGACACGGAAGTTCTGAAGGGTGCTAGAAAGGTGGTGACCAATCAGAGCGGAAGGGGGGGTCGAGTGCGAGGTTGACACTTCAATGAGAGACTGCGATGGTTGTTGGACAACGGTGGTCAGCGTTTGAGTCAGTGGCAGTTTTTCTGTTAAATTGAGTTTCAGGCAAGGTAGGGTATCGTCGGAGGTAGCGGTTTCAGGTGATGGGTGCTGACAGTGGAGTGGTTCTGGTGGAGATGTCGACGTGGAAGCCGTTGTTCTGGTTCCGGCGATTATAGGCGGGTCCGACGATTGAAAACCGTGATGGGTGTCTGGTTATTTTTGCGGTCCAGGATTTAATCTGGAAGAAGAAGGCTAACTGCCTAATGACGTGTTAACTAAGGTTAATATATATTTTTAATTATTTAAACAAGATTTTTATATATTTTCATACATAAATTTCAATAGCTTATAAAATGGATAACCATCTCATATGGAAACAGAACTAGATGGAACTGGTCACGATGGAATCGAAATAACGAGATCTACATTGTGGCACTAATATGGCGGAGAATAGAATTACTGGAATTTTGTAGAAAAATCAATCGTGCGCCTGTTTGTTTTAAAAGAAACAAAAGCAGAACCGTCAACTGCAAAACAAGGTGAGTAAACTCACTAACTCTTCTTCGTTTATATTTTTACATAAACGAGTTTTTAAATTTATTTTATACTGTGTGATGGTTGCTTGGTTGAATAGTTGATAAAATTGGTTGATAGGATTACATCGTTGATCGATTATTAGTTCTGACATTTCATATTGATGTGAAATAATATTATTGATGTTATTAACATCTGTGGATGCAGGGAAACAGGTTGGAGGGATCCAACTGGATCCCTCAACATTTATATTACCGTTTGTTATTTATGGTGGTGTGTATACGATGATGGATTGTACTATGTTGAATCACCCTGACACTGGAAATTTAGTTATTTTAAATACCGTAAAAGATTTTCGAATATAGAAAAGAAATTGAGGTTTAAAAAGAGAACTTATTTCCAAAAGAGAAATTAAATTTTGAATGGAATTAAAAAGTAGAAACTTGTTTTATTAAAAGAAGAAGGTGTTTTTAAACGAGTTTATAATCATTGAATAAATTGAATATAAATGCTTTATTTAAATTTATATGGAAAAGCGGAAATTAGATTTGAAATCAATATTTGAGATGGGATTTGAACTTAGCAGAGTATAAAGCAAATCATAAACAAGATTTTTAACGATTGGAATAAAAATCAGATTTGTTTGCAAGACTCAGAATAGAAGTTATAAATAGAATTTGGGGTTTAAGAGAATATGTATAAGTACGAAATCAAAAGATTATATATAAAAGAAATATATTCAGGATTAAAGTGGATAATGGTTCAAAGGAAGTATTTTGCAAGTGAAATATTTATAAGGGAAGAACACAGCAGACGGTTTTGTGTTAAACATTTTGGATTTTTGGAATAAGAATCCAAGGAAGAAATCTTGTTGTAAAGAAGGTGGAAACCGGATTTTTATCCTTATATACTCTTTATCTTATGGGTTTCGACAAATAGAATGATAAATGTCTGTATTGTTTAAATCCAGACATTTTGACTATCTTTTAAAATGAACAACGGAAGCGTGTGCGTCGCACACGGTATTTTATTCCAAATAGCAATCATAACGTTGTCTTTGTAAGAAATGCTTTTATAAAACTAAACAGCGATTTTTGCGCTGTTGTTATAATAGATGTTGTAAATCTATACAGCAATTTTAGACGCTGCTGTTATAATAAATGTCTTGGTAAATCTAAATAGCAATTTTAACGCTGTCGTTATAATAACTGTTTTAATAGCAATCTTAATGCTATGGTTATGATAAGTGTTCTATAATGCTAGACAACGGTTTTAACGCTGTTGTTGAAAGAAATGTTTTATAAACCAAACATTTGAAGACAGCGATTATAACGCTACCGTTATAATCAATATTTTTATAAAGAAGGTGTGTTCGTAGATCAAATCCGAGAGTCGCGTAAGCAATGTTTGGTTTAAAGTTGTGAGCTCTGACTATTTCAAAGTTAAGAATGTCGTTCAGTTAAGGTCTGAGAGGTAATTATACCCCAACTTGACTGACTGCATTATTGACGGAGAAATGGTTAAGACTCGATAGAAAGGGTTGGTTAGTGATATCGTTAGTTAACGAATGATTTATGATTGAGTTATAATAACGATGTTTATAACATCAGTTAATCCAAAGGATTTAGAAATGTTTGCTAACTGGAGTAAAAGATATTTTCTCAATAAAGGAATTATATATATTGGAAATGTTTCCCAATAATCAAGAGAGAAAATAGAGCTTTGAAAGAACACGAAAGGTGGAAAATGGGAATTGGAAATGATAATGTAATAAAGAACTAATATAAAAAGGGCCCAGTGTTGTTTGATGCTTGATTGATAGAATTTCCATTTGGAAATAGAACCGTTGATTGTATGGATGTTTCTTTGATAGTTAAATCACCGACTATCAAAGTTTTATTTTTTTTTATTTTTTTTATACCTCCGTTGTCAATATGGAGAGACCGGGATCAGATTTGATATCTGAAAACCACTCCGTATTGGCGTAAGCATTATGAAGCAACTTATGCTGAAGAAAATTGAAGACAGAGTTATGCAAGGGCTATCCTGTTTACGGGATAGTGCCTTCGGTTTGTCCAGACCCAGGACAACTTGTATGGACGAGTGTCTGACAGAGTATTTCCAAAGGGATTACGTACGTTGATTCCTTCAAACGTACGAAGTTGGTGGCATAGAAGGGAAACTTCTTTAGCCTAACAATCTGAGTATTTTTGTGGGAATCAATTAGTGATTTCCGATGGATCTGACGATGTGGCATTCAAAGTGAATGGTGGCCAGATGTTCTGGAAGATAATTCAAACCTCAAGCCTCATCAACCGGGAAATGACAAAAATCGGGCAGGCAGCATGGCTATGTGGGTCGCACCCATTAGGATGTATAACCACCTATCTAGAGAAATTCCTTTTGCTTCTTAAATCTATCGATGCTGTCCCTTTTTGGGAGGCGGTTGCTGATCTCAACCGTCGGTGGTATACATTCGATACACTCAAGCGAAATGAGTGGTCGGTCATGTGTGGGCCGGGTTGCAAGATGTTCTTGTTGAACCCAGTGTATTCGTCTCTAGAGATACACCATCGGAAGGTGGTCCCATACCTTGTCATGTTGGAAATCCAATCTCCAATAAGCGCCATGCGGTTTTTGATTCAATATTATATATGGAGCGTGAGATGCAAGCGTTCCGCTAGATTTTATTTATTTGATGTAGACATTATTATAATATCACTGGATTTGATATCAAAAATATTTTGGTTATCGTAAGGTAAAAACCGTCCATGTTTATGTGTGGATCGGTCTTACGATTATCATATCTTTCGAAAGGATTTTGGAAGTTAAACAAATGGTTGGAGTTTACTCACACCAGTCCCATGACTGACCCAGAGTTTATTTTGTTTTGTTTTTCCCTAAACTCTTGGGTGCCCAAATTTGTACGGGCAGTCAAGTAGTCGGGATTTTTTTCAGATTTACTTGGAGGAGCTCGAAGCAGGAGGCTTCACCAGTTAACTATAGATTATCTCACTTTCCGCTGTGTATTTTGTTGTATATGGAAACAGGTATTTTTAACTGTTCCAGAGATAACTATTGTGCTCTGATGATGGTATGTATATATATACAGTTACTGTTTTATATTTCAAAAGTATGTTATCTAATATATTTTACTCGTTCCGCTGTGAGTTTGTGATCTTCGTTTTCTTCTATTCTAATATTTCTTTCTTTCTATTTCTCATCCTCTAACTTCTTTCTAATAATGATTCGTATTTCTGTGCAATTTGAGTTGGACGTGTGGTGTTATTAGTCAACTCAAAGGGTACGGATTTGCGGGTCGTTTCATTTGGTATCAGAGCTGAAGGTTAAGTGATTACCTTGGCTCTGTGGCGTAACTCAATAGAGATGGGGTTAGTAATACCCTAGATTGAGTTTGAGTATATATATATATGAGCGCATATTTGTAGATTTGATATAAAATTGGTTTATATTGTGTTGGCTGGTTTGTTGAGTGGTTTATGAATTCTGGTCGATACAGGATGTACAACTGTATCGATAGGTGTTTCTAAACTCTCGAACAAAACAATTCGACATGGTATTGTTTTAAAAATTGGTGGGTAAAATAATCTGCCTAAAGATTATTTTGGTATAAAGGATTAATTTCTGAAATATAATTATATGTGAATGTGTTGGTTGTTATTACAATAAAATGAAATTATGAAATATTGAAATGGTTATATAACCAAGATAAACTAGAAAAAAAATTCAAACCATAAATTGGAATTTAAATCCCGGATATTTTGAAAATATTCCTTGAAGTATTTTAAAGGTGATATAGCATTGGTTTGAAGAGATTTTTGATTTAGAATGGTTTTAAATGGATTTTTAAAGGGATTAAGCACTGAAATCACTTCAGTGGCGAGGAAATAGTACTGATAATGGGTCCCGACATTATCGGTATTCATTTTCAAGTTTCTGAGTGACGGATTGCTACCATAGTAATTTGAGAGTGAAAAATTTTGTTTGAAAAGGAAATGATGATTTAGAAATTCAAATGTTTTGAATTGAGTTGATTATAAATATGTGTATAAATATATATATGATTTCAAACTAATTTGAAATAAAACCCGGGAATTTGAATTTTGAAATTTTTAACTTGAAAGAGTTGAATAGATTGAAAATGGTCAAAATGTATCAAATGAATTAGGATTTAACTTAAGTTAAATAAAACTGGATTGAATTAGAAGTAATCCCGAATGAAATTAAGTATAGAGATGTTGAAATTCGAAATATTAAAATAGATTCGACTTATACTAAACAAGTTGAATACTTATATTGTATGTCGTTAATTGGAGTTAAGTTATTTTTTAGCCCAAGCAGAATAAGAGGGTTGACTTTGGAAAATAGAACTCAGTTTGGATTAGTGAATAGAAGTGATCCAATCAGAAGTTAAAGATCAAAGGTTGGATTGATTTTAAACCAACTGGAAATGGATATATGTATGCTGAGCAGAATGGAAGAAAGTGCAAGAGATAGAATTATGCCCGACAAAAAGGTACATGTTTACAATATTGTTTGGGTTGATGATTTTATGAGCCTATGAGGCAAGCCACTTGGCTTTTTGATTTTCTTTTGGATTGAAGAAGGCCTAGAAAGGCGAGTTGTGGGTGTACCGATTGAGCCGTGCAGAGGAGATGCTGCCGAAATTTTTTAGAATTTAAAGTGTTAGAAAATTTTCAGAAATTTTTTTCGTTAGTAAGAATAAATGAATATTTTTATTGAAATAAATTGGTCCAGTTAAACTGGAGTTAAGAGGTGAAAAAAAACAAAAAGGATTATTGGACCTAGTTAACAGGGTACGTAGCATCTTTTCCTACCTTAGCAATTTCGAGGACGAAATTATTTTAAGGGGGAAGGAATGTAACGACCCGGATTTTCGGCCGTTGAATTCTGAATATTTAAATTTGTTTTAAAAATTTTAATTGAATTACATATAGGAATTTATTAATTAAAAACGAAGTTTGAACGTTAATTTATAATATAATTATAAAACGAGCTCGAAATCGCGCGGCAGTTCGTAATATAGAGTTTTGAACTTCAACTGAGGATACAGGATCCGATATAAGTCGGATTTCTGTGAAACAAGACACGTTGGAACCGTATTGATTATAATTTTCATATGAAAGAGAAAAATCTAGATTTCGTGTTATAATTTGTTAGTTATGGTCAAATCAAATTTTGAAATAGTCGCTGTGGAAATCGTTATTTAAAATATACGCGTTAAAATAGCCGTTTTGTAAACGGACTCAGATTTCGACGAAATCAGTTTCATTAGGACCGTATTGTTAAATTATTGTACGGTGGTGAGTGGCGTGGAAAACCGATGTCGTATGTGACCACGGTAGCCGTAAACGCTCGTTCAGTGCAATTAAATTAATTCAACTAAATAAAGGGATATTAGAGTGTAATTTGAACAGACGATCGAATCAGGCCACGAAACCAGTTCCGGTGAGTTCGTAGCGTCGGATATAGTCAGGGTAGGTATATAGTTTGTTATTTTTAGAGATCGGCAAATTTGGTGTTCAGAAGGGCAGTGCGGTACGCGCCAAAAACAGTCTACCGGGGCAACAGTCTCAGAATGCGACGAAACTAGTGCCGTTGGGTTCGTATTGAAAAGTTATTGTCGGTGTTCGCAGTTTCAAGTTGTTTTGATTTAACTGGTGATCGTGAAAATTTTAAACGCGTGTTGATTTCTGGTTTTATAAAGGAATTTTTTTCAAACAATGTCGGAATTCGACGAAACTTGTCCCGTTGGGTTCAGAATACCTTTTTACACCAAGATTAGTTTTTTCATCAGTAAACAAAAGTCAACTATGGTTAGTTTTACTTGATACTTCACCGTGAAGTTTCGTTATAATATAAAATAATAATAGAAGAAGCTTTCACCCTAAGTTAAAGTTTTTGCACTAGCCTATCCTATCAGCATTAAACGTGCTGCCACCCTAAGTAATAGTTGTACATGCTATGACTGCTCGCTGCCCTTTCTTTCTTCTTTTAAGTCCCATTCGAATTAAAAATATATTCGCTGTAGCTTCACGAATGAGACATCACTGCTTTCTTTTGCTGGTGGGCCCAAACAATGCATTTCTTTGTCTACCTATCTAGAAACACCGTGCCGACCAAGGTTTATCTCGATAATCCCTCAACAATAGCTAACCTATATTACTCCAGACTTATACTCTAGAATTACTTGGCAACCACGGTCCTTCTTCACTATTTAAACATGCTGCTCCATCATTTTTTTCCTTCCTCGCGTTGGTACTGAAAATGACTCCACTCTTCCATTTTAAAAACTCGTTACTTCTTCTACCTGAACACCATTGGAGCTGATGCATGTCCGCTAGTAACGACCCCCATTTCTTCCTATTTACATCAAACAACTTCTCCATTTTCCACGCAAAAAGCTCGGCAGACATTATCATCAGCTATGTTGTACAATGGAAAATGCCTACCCACATGCTCTACGGCTTCGGACTTCACTTTAGTAATCTCGACATGGTACGGTTGTTGATGTCCATGGTCGGTAAAGGCAGGTGCCTTGTTAAAAGATCCGAGTGGTAGCGTGATACTGTAGGGGTTACCGCGATCAAATTTCGAGGCTTCGAGTATATCGTCGAGGTGGTGAAATCGTGGAGAGCGGGAGGACAGCAGGGAGAAAGGACAACCATGGAAGTCTGTTATGTGCATATTAACTGTAACAGAGATCACATTCGTATTCGTGAGATCGTCCAACACCTTGGTGCGAATGCAAGATGGAAGTAACATGCGAGCTAGTCCTTTTAGTGCAGCGAGGTGGAGTATTTTGCTTTTAAAACGTATTGAATGTATGGAAAAGGAGGAGGGGATTGGCGTGGGTTCTGTTGTTGGAAGTGGGTAGGGTATGGAAGGGAGGTACTGACAATTGTTGGATGGAGGAGCAGCAGCATCAAGTGGAACGTGAGTTTCTCCTTGTCTTGCTTTCGATATATGTTGGGTTTTTGGGAGACACGGAAGTTCTGAAGGGTGCTAGAAAGGTGATGACCAATCAGAGCGGAAGGGGGGGTCGAGTGCGAGGTTGACACTTCAATGAGAGACTGCGATGGTTGTTGGACAACGGTGGTCAGCGTTTGAGTCAGTGGCAGTTTTTCTGTTAAATTGAGTTTCAGGCAAGGTAGGGTATCGTCGGAGGTAGCGGTTTCAGGTGATGGGTGCTGACAGTGGAGTGGTTCTGGTGGAGATGTCGACGTGGAAGCCGTTGTTCTGGTTCCGGCGATTATAGGCGGGTCCGACGATTGAAAACCGTGATGGGTGTCTGGTTATTTTTGCGGTCCAGGATTTAATCTGGAAGAAGAAGGCTAACTGCCTAATGACGTGTTAACTAAGGTTAATATATATTTTTAATTAATTAAACAAGATTTTTATATATTTTCATACATAAATTTCAATAGCTTATAAAATGGATAACCATCTCATATGGAAACAGAACTAGATGGAACTGGTCACGATGGAATCGAAATAACGAGATCTACATTGTGGCACTAATATGGCGGAGAATAGAATTACTGGAATTTTGTAGAAAAATCAATCGTGCGCCTGTTTGTTTTAAAAGAAACAAAAGCAGAACCGTCAACTGCAAAACAAGGTGAGTAAACTCACTAACTCTTCTTCGTTTATATTTTTATATAAACGAGTTTTTAAATTTATTTTATACTGTGTGATGGTTGCTTGGTTGAATAGTTGATAAAATTGGTTGATAGGATTACATCATTGATCGATTATTAGTTCTGACATTTCATATTGATGTGAAATAATATTATTGATGTTATTAACATCTGTGGATGCAGGGAAACAGGTTGGAGGGATCCAACTGGATCCCTCAACATTTATATTACCGTTTGTTATTTATGGTGGTGTGTATACGATGATGGATTGTACTATGTTGAATCACCCTGACACTGGAAATTTAGTTATTTTGAATACCGTAAAAGATTTTCGAATATAGAAAAGAAATTGAGGTTTAAAAAGAGAACTTATTTCCAAAAGAGAAATTAAATTTTGAATGGAATTAAAAAGTAGAAACTTGTTTTATTAAAAGAAGAAGGTGTTTTTAAACGAGTTTATAATCATTGAATAAATTGAATATAAATGCTTTATTTAAATTTATATGGAAAAGTGGAAATTAGATTTGAAATCAATATTTGAGATGGGATTTGAACTTAGCAGAGTATAAAGCAAATCATAAACAAGATTTTTAACGATTGGAATAAAAATCAGATTTGTTTGCAAGACTCAGAATAGAAGTTATAAATAGAATTTGGGGTTTAAGAGAATATGTATAAGTACGAAATCAAAAGATTATATATAAAAGAAATATATTCAGGATTAAAGTGGATAATGGTTCAAAGGAAGTATTTTGCAAGTGAAATATTTATAAGGGAAGAACACAGCAGACGGTTTTGTGTTAAACATTTTGGATTTTTGGAATAAGAATCCAAGGAAGAAATCTTGTTGTAAAGAAGGTGGAAACCGGATTTTTATCCTTATATACTCTTTATCTTATGGGTTTCGACAAATAGAATGATAAATGTCTGTATTGTTTAAATCCAGACATTTTGACTATCTTTTAAAATGAACAACGGAAGCGTGTGCGTCGCACACGGTATTTTATTCCAAATAGCAATCATAACGTTGTCTTTGTAAGAAATGCTTTTATAAAACTAAACAGCGATTTTAGCGCTGTTGTTATAATAGATGTTGTAAATCTATACAGCAATTTTAGACGCTGCTGTTGTAATAAATGTCTTGGTAAATCTAAATAGCAATTTTAACGCTGTCGTTATAATAACTGTTTTAATAGCAATCTTAATGCTATGGTTATGATAAGTGTTCTATAATGCTAGACAACGGTTTTAACGCTGTTGTTGAAAGCAATGTTTTATAAACCAAACATTTGAAGACAGCGATTATAACGCTACCGTTATAATCAATATTTTTATAAAGAAGGTGTGTTCGTAGATCAAATCCGAGAGTCGCGTAAGCAATGTTTGGTTTAAAGTTGTGAGCTCTGACTATTTCAAAGTTAAGAATGTCGTTCAGTTAAGGTCTGAGAGGTAATTATACCCCAACTTGACTGACTGCATTATTGACGGAGAAATGGTTAAGACTCGATAGAAAGGGTTGGTTAGTGATATCGTTAGTTAACGAATGATTTATGATTGAGTTATAATAACGATGTTTATAACATCAGTTAATCCAAAGGATTTAGAAATGTTTGCTAACTGGAGTAAAAGATATTTTCTCAATAAAGGAATTATATATATTGGAAATGTTTCCCAATAATCAAGAGAGAAAATAGAGCTTTGAAAGAACACGAAAGGTGGAAAATGGGAATTGGAAATGATAATGTAATAAAGAACTAATATAAAAAGGGCCCAGTGTTGTTTGATGCTTGATTGATAGAATTTCCATTTGGAAATAGAACCGTTGATTGTATGGATGTTTCTTTGATAGTTAAATCACCGACTATCAAAGTTTTATTTTATTTTTATTTTTTTTATACCTCCGTTGTCAATATGGAGAGACCGGGATCAGATTTGATATCTGAAAACCACTCCATATTGGCGTAAGCATTATGAAGCAACTTATGCTGAAGAAAATTGAAGACGGAGTTATGCAAGGGCTATCCTGTTTACGGGATAGTGCCTTCGGTTTGTCCAGACCCAGGACAACTTGTATGGACGAGTGTCTGACAGAGTATTTCCAAAGGGATTACGTACGTTGATTCCTTCAAACGTACGAAGTTGGTGGCATAGAAGGGAAACTTCTTTAGCCTAACAATCTGAGTATTTTTGTGGGAATCAATTAGTGATTTCCGATGGATCTGACGATGTGGCATTCAAAGTGAATGGTGGCCAGATGTTCTGGAAGATAATTCAAACCTCAAGCCTCATCAACCGGGAAATGACAAAAATCGGGCAGGCAGCATGGCTATGTGGGTCGCACCCATTAGGATGTATAACCACCTATCTAGAGAAATTCCTTTTGCTTCTTAAATCTATCGATGCTGTCCCTTTTCGGGAGGCGGTTGCTGATCTCAACCGTCGGTGGTATACATTCGATACACTCAAGCGAAATGAGTGGTCGGTCATGTGTGGGCCGGGTTGCAAGATGTTCTTGTTGAACCCAGTGTATTCGTCTCTAGAGATACACCATCGGAAGGTGGTCCCATACCTTGTCATGTTGGAAATCCAATCTCCAATAAGCGCCATGCGGTTTTTGATTCAATATTATATATGGAGCGTGAGATGCAAGCGTTCCGCTAGATTTTATTTATTTGATGTAGACATTATTATAATATCACTGGATTTGATATCAAAAATATTTTGGTTATCGTAAGGTAAAAACCGTCCATGTTTATGTGTGGATCGGTCTTACGATTATCATTTCTTTCGAAAGGATTTTGGAAGTTAAACAAATGGTTGGAGTTTACTCACACCAGTCCCATGACTGACCCAGAGTTTATTTTGTTTTGTTTTTCCCTAAACTCTTGGGTGCCCAAATTTGTACGGGCAGTCAAGTAGTCGGGATTTTTTTCAGATTTACTTGGAGGAGCTCGAAGCAGGAGGCTTCACCAGTTAACTATAGATTATCTCACTTTCCGCTGTGTATTTTGTTGTATATGGAAACAGGTGTTTTTAACTGTTCCAGAGATAACTATTGTGCTCTGATGATGGTATGTATATATATACAGTTACTGTTTTATATTTCAAAAGTATGTTATCTAATATATTTTACTCGTTCCGCTGTGAGTTTGTGATCTTCGTTTTCTTCTATTCTAATATTTCTTTCTTTCTATTTCTCATCCTCTAACTTCTTTCTAATAATGATTCGTATTTCTGTGCAATTTGAGTTGGACGTGTGGTGTTATTAGTCGACTCAAAGGGTACGGATTTGCGGGTCGTTTCATTTGGTATCAGAGCTGAAGGTTAAGTGATTACCTTGGCTCTGTGGCGTAACTCAATAGAGATGGGGTTAGTAATACCCTAGATTGAGTTTGAGTATATATATATGAGCGCATATTTGTAGATTTGATATAAAATTGGTTTATATTGAGTATATATATATATTCGGACATTTCGACCTTCGTTTTATTTTATTTGTACGATTTTCTGTGTTAAAAGGTATCCGTAATGGATTTTTGATCGAAGTGTTCTGACACTGATATTTTTATACCATTGTGTCTGTATCGTCGCGATGATCAACATAGTATATTCATTTATTAGTTTTGGGCGTCCGGTTTGCGTTGAAAAATTAAAATAGATGCGTAATAAATTTTGATACCGGTCCATTTAGTGTTGAATTGTTCCTTTTGTGTTCATGCGGTTGAATTATTATTACATATGGATTTATGAATCAGTTCTACGCATGCAACCGGAGAGTCTTCAAAAATCATCAATGGACACAACTCTTGGTTTTTCTCACCAGCGGCATCTCTTCGTTTTCTACTGTTTGCATTTATACCGTTCCTCTTCATACTACTCCTTCATCTTCACCCTCTTCTTTTCCTTTTAACGCCATTTTCTCTATTATTAAAAAAAATGAAAAGAAAAAGGAACAAAATGGAACAAAAAAAAAGGTGGTGCCTTGCATCCATTCTCCAACGTGAAGCTTTCTTCTTTCCTGTAGCCAATATTCCCCTCCCATAGCATTTCATCCATTCCATCCTTGCTGGTGAGGCTTCCTCCTTCTTCTTTCTCTCTTCTGATTGCGTGCATGCTTGTATATATATATATATATATATATATATATATATATATATAAATGCCAGACGTGAGTTCTCTTCTTTTGCATCCATCCTTTTTTTTCCAATTTTTTTGTTTCTCTTCTTTGTTGGAAACATATGTTGCATGCTTTATGCATATTAAAGAAAAAAAAAGAGGATTTTTGTAAAGTTTTGCATTTTGTCCGCATTATATATATATATATATATAGTTTATTTATTTGTTTACAAACCTTCCGCATGTTGAAGTCTAGTTTCCGGACTGTTGCAAAGTTTTTGTTTGAACTGAATATACAATCATTTTTCTCTGAATCAGTTCACTATAGCTTGGACTTTGGGCTTGTCAAGTGTATTATATTCGGGTTTTGGAAAAAAAATTGTAAAAAAATAAAATAAAATAAAATAAAATAAATCCGTATTATATATGTAAGTGCGTATGTCCTTTCTCCGTTATTATTTGTATTTGGTTTTCTTCCCTTGAAGCATGCGTTTGCATGTTTATATTATTATTATTATTATTATTATTATTATTATTATTATTATTATATATAAAGTTTTAAGTTCGCATTTTTCCTATTGCGGTACACATCGGCTTTTCAAAACAAGTATGTGTACTGTATGCATGTACACTGTTGTGCAGACTAATATAAAAAAATTTAAAGTTTGGATTTTTGTTTTTGTCAAGCGCGTTATATGCGGGTTTTGACAAAAAAATACAAAATTGAGTTTTATTGTATTTATGAAAATTTTAAATTTTTATGTATTTTGCTTCTAGATCTGGAAATTAAGCAATAAACAAAAAAGTGTACATTGGTTATTAATATAATATGCAAGATTTAAAATTTTATTATTTTTGTTTCCAGTCAGTGAAGTTGGTAATAGAGGGAAATAATAAAATCTGTTTGTTGCTCGCTTCAAATTCTCCTTCACGTCTTCTTCATTTCTATTTGCTACGAAAGGTGAGACCCCTCACTCACGATTAACATTTTTATTTAAGTGTACAAACCTGTGAATTTGTTATCTGAATTGCTAGGATTGCTATAGAGATCACATTATTGTACACTGTCAACATGTTATTGACATCATTGATGCACATGATATTATTTGGTTGTTTGTATGAATTGGTGATACACGATATATATATTGATCGGCGTATGTGATAATCGACACGTGTTGGTTACATATATGTTGATATGACGTGTAAATATGTTGGACACGTAAAATGAAATCTATATGGACATAATACGTTCAGTGTAGCGTGCATGTTATTTGATACATGTGAATGTGACGTGCACGATAGTGTACGTGGCATACACACGGATACGCGCACGAATATACTCTACGTATGTATGCCTAAATAAATGACATTTGACGTGTACGACGGATATTTAGACGTAATATGAACATGTACGAACGTGTCCTTATGACATGTACGGATCTATATTATATGCCGATGATTGTTTTGTTATGTCCTGACTTTCACATTGCAAGTTCCAATAGTTTAGAAAATCACCATGGGTTGAAATGATACATGCCCGAACGACTTGATAGAATAGGGGAAAATCGTTATGGGTTGAAATGATAGACCCAATCGATTTTTATTGAATTTGGGATTTCGGGTTGAAATGATATATACCCGTACTTGAAATTAAACGGATTGAAATGATACATATCCGTATCACTTGACCATAGGATAGAAAATTTTATACGGACATCGTTGGTCATATTCTAAAATCATAATTATATTTTAATTGAAATTATTGATTTTTGGAATTATAATTCAAGTATTTTCTATAATAATAATAATAGTTAAATTTCAAATGATAAACTTATATTTTGGAAATGTTTTGAAAGCTAATTTATAAGAAGTATGGATTTAAATGATATTTGAGATTTTACTTATATTTTAATTGTTTTAAAAGTTTACAAAGGTTTTAATAACAAAATAAGTACCTATTTTATATACAGTATTTCTATAAATTTTATTATTTAATATTTTTTATATTATGTTTTATTTTATAAACTTATATATTTTATAAACTTTAAATAGTGAAGAGTATAAGATGTGATTTTTAAAGTATTTGATATTTTGATAGTTATTTTGAGTAAAAATTATAAAACGACCACGGTGTGAAAAATGTAAGCGATTGGTTGTTAAAGAGACCGGGATCGGATTTGTCATACTCTCTGCCAATTCCGAAAACCACTTTAACAACTGTGTACGCGGTGGAGTTCCAAAATGAAGTAGGATGGCTTGGCGATCGACTCTATTTTCTATTTCATATCAACTACGAGACCCTGACTACCTTGAGTCAGCTTGATGTGGGTAAAACAGGTGCTACACCGAGACCAAGTGAGGTCATTCCTCCTATCGAGCATGCTTCTTCGAAACCATTCTATTACTTTTGTGATTCGATTGGTGCGCACCCTTGATATGGGAGTGTGTTTCGAGGTGGGCGGTAGTTGCTGCTATGCGTTACCACCAGTCCGGTTATGCAAACGGTGAATCCACCCTGGCATTCCTCGTGTGCCTTGTCACATGCCTTATACGAGCCCCATACGATTTTGTTTTGTACCATTTTATATGGAGTGCCCTCTAATAGCCCTTCAGTTTACGGAGGAATTACGGTACTGTATATACTATGGGAATATATAAACGGTGTAAGGGTAATCATGGTAACCCCGCTTACGCTATTTTGATATTTACTTTACTGATAGACACTATTGTATATAGCGTATTATAATATATAGTATTAGTTTGACGGATCCTTAAAGGATGGTCATCCCAACATCATTTAAGTTACTTTGCATTTCGGTAATCGATACACTTGAGTTATCATTTAAATAAGAATGTTAATCCTGACTCGAGTGTGTTTGTTTTACATGGATACTCGGGTCAGCTTGAGGATATCAGCTTTCTTGGTTCACCTGGAGCTTGGAGCTTTGCTTGGATCTATCTATCACTTATTCAGTCGTTGCAGTTATTTCAGCCTTCCAGTTATTTCAGTTATTTCCTATTTCAGACTCTATTATTTTCTTATGCATTAACAGACTTATCTATGTTTGGCACTCTATTGTATTTGCTTTAGACTCTATGGTTATGTAGTAGCTTATGGAGTACTATTCTATCTATTCCGCTGTGTAGTATTTTATTACTCTGTGTCTGTGATCTGTGATTGATTTATTTACTATATATGCTGTTATTTGCCAATTTTTATTAACAATCTATCGTTTTGAGCAATTCAAGTCTGACATGTGTGGATTATTGTCGATTTGAATGGTTCGAAATGGTGGGTCGTTACAAGTGGTATCAGAGCTCTGGTTTTAGGCAAATTTCAGCATATGGAGTAAAACTCATTAGAGATGGAGTATTGATACTCTAGAATGAGATAAATTAATTATGGAATCATATTCGTTCGATCTTTAGATACCTTATTAGGATTCCTTTCGATTAGTATCTCTTTTGAATATTCTATCTTTTTATTCGTCTAAACCCGTTTGAATCTTTCCAGATGAGTAACCGAAGGAATACTAGGGGAAGAGGTCATGGTAATGCCCCAGTTGCACCACCAGTAGTTCAGCCCGTTCAGCCGATTAGGTTCACTAAACTTTGCAAGGAGTACACTCAGCTTGGAGGTACCAAGTTCACCGGATCTGGAGGTATTGTTGAAGCCGAGCAGTGGTTGGAGAACCTTGAGAGGATTTTCACTGGTCTTGAGATCACCGATGCTCAGAAGCGTCAGTTGGCCGCCTGGCAATTACATGATGATGCTCTTCATTGGTGGCGGTCAGTTACCGCTAATACTATCGAGACGAACATTACCTGGCAGCAGTTCAAGTAAAAATCCTTAAGACTGTTCTTTCTATCTTTGTTTTCCTTCCTTGAATCTCTCTTGAAAAAAAAATCGTCTCTTTTAGGGATACCTTTGTTGCTAAGTGGATACCCGATTCAGGAAAATCTCAGCTTTATAGGAAATTTATGGACCTTGAGCAAGGTGATATGACATTTGCTGAGTACGAGAGGAAATTCAACGAGCTTTCTAAGTATGGGCCTAATCTGATCCAGACCCCACTCCAGAAGAATGAGAGGTTTATTTATGGAGCACGTCCAGAGTATTTTGATCGTTTGACTAACCATGTGCGTGGCACTTTCACTGATCTCGTCGATATGACTATTAGATTTGAGAATCCCAACATTAGAGGGAAACAGAAGCAAGCTATACATGCATCTCAGTCTCAGGGTACTTCTAGTAGTTCAAAGAAGAGGAAGCCTAATTTTCAGCAGCAAAAGGAGAACTGGCAGAAGACCCAGGGTATTGCTTATTCTTCTCAGAGTCAGCCGATCGACTTATCTCACATTACCTGCTTCAACTGCAATCAGAAGGGTCATTATTCCAATAGTTGTCCAAATAAATCTGGAGCCGCTACTCCTCCTGCTTCTAGTGATAACCAAGGTACCCTTTAGAGTATCTTTTTCTTTACTCCATTTTCCTATTCCTGTTCTATTCAATACTAGAGCTTCCTATAGCATTATTTCTATAAACCATTGTGATAAGTTGCGCATTTCTTACATCCACAAGTAGCAAGTGAACCCTTATGTGTATCAAATCCTATTGCTGGTCCCACTAATATCAGTCTTTGCGATCAACGTAAGCATAACCACCTTTATTCTTTCGAATCTATTTTGTTGTTCTGCACATTCTCTTTCTTATTTTCGTTACTTTTCGAGGACGAAAAGTTTTGAGTGGGGGAGAATGTAACAACTCGTTATTTTCAACGATTTAAAATTCGATTTTTTTTCAAACACTTTCATTTTATTTTGAAAATTTAGCATAAAAATTTTCACACCGAGAATTTAATATTTGAAATGCGCTCATTTAGACATAGCAGTCGGTCGAGTTTCATCGGAAAATAAGAAATTCGTCGATTGTGAAATTTTTGTGCATATCAGTTCAAATTTATGCGTCCGTAAAGTTTTGTCCAAAATACTGACGGTTGAGTTTTAGTAAATTCTCTTCATTATTCTGAGTTCGCCGGCGCAATCCGTTTCGCGAAATTCGGACATTTCGACCTTCGTTTTATTTTATTTGTACGATTTTCTGTGTTAAAAGGTGTCCGTAATGGATTTTTGATCGAAGTGTTCTGACACTGATATTTTTATACCATTGTGTCTGTATCGTCGCGATGATCAACATAGTATATTCATTTATTAGTTTTGGGCGTCCGGTTTGCGTTGAAAAATTAAAATAGATGCGCAATAAATTTTGATACCGGTCCATTTAGTGTTGAATTGTTCCTTTTGTGTTCATGCGGTTGAATTATTATTACGTATGGATTTATGAATCAGTTCTACGCATGCAACCGGAGAGTCTTCAAAAATCATCAATGGACACAGCTCTTGGTTTTTCTCACCAGCGGCATCTCTTCGTTTTCTACTGTTTGCATTTATACCGTTCCTCTTCATACTACTCCTTCATCTTCACCCTCTTCTTTTCCTTTTAACGCTATTTTCTCTATTATTAAAAAAAAAACGAAAAGAAAAAGGAAAAAAATGGAGCAAAAAAAAAGGTGGCGCCTTGCATCCATTCTCCAATGTGAAGCTTTCTTCTTTCCTGTAGCCAATATTCCCCTCCCATAGCATTTCATCCATTCCATCCTTGCTGGTGAGGCTTCCTCCTTCTTCTTTCTCTCTTCTGATTGCGTGCATGCTTGTATATATATATATATATATAGAGAGAGAGAGAGATATATATATATATATATATAAATGCCAGACGTGAGTTCTCTTCTTTTGCATCCATCCTTTTTATTTTCCAATTTTTTTGTTTCTCTTCTTTGTTGGAAACATATGTTGCATGCTTTATGCATATTAAAGAAAAGAAAAAGAGGATTTTTGTAAAGTTTTGCATTTTGTCCGCATTATATATATATATATATATATATATATATATATATATATATATATATATATATAGTTTATTTATTTTTTTACAAACCTTCCGCATGTTGAAGTCTAGTTTCCGGACTGTTGCAAAGTTTTTGTTTGAACTGAATATACAATCATTTTTCTCTGAATCAGTTCACTATAGCTTGGACTTTGGGCTTGTCAAGTGTATTATATTCGGGTTTTGGAAAAAAAATTGTAAAAAATAAAATAAAATAAAATAAATCCGTATTATATATGTAAGTGCGTATGTCCTTTCTCCGTTATTATTTGTATTTGGTTTTCTTCCCTTGAAGCATGCGTTTGCATGTTTATATTATTATTATTATTATATATATATATATATATATATATATATAAAGTTTTAAGTTCGCATTTTTCCTATTGCGGTACACATCGGCTTTTCAAAACAAGTATGTGCACTGTATGCATGTACACTGTTGTGCAAACTAATATAAAAAAATTTAAAGTTTGGATTTTTTTTTTGTCAAGCGCGTTATATGCGGGTTTTGAAAAAAAAAATACAAAATTGAGTTTTATTGTATTTATGAAAATTTTAAATTTTTATCTATTTTGCTTCTAGATCTGGAAATTAAGCAATAAACAAAAAAGTGTACATTGGTTATTAATATAATATGCAAGATTTAAAATTTTATTATTTTTGTTTCCAGTCAGTGAAGTTGGTAATAGAGGGAAATAATAAAATCTGTTCGTTGCTCGCTTCAAATTCGCCTTCACGTCTTCTTCATTTCTATTTGCTACGAAAGGTGAGACCCCTCACTCACGATTAACATTTTTATTTAAGTGTACAAACCTGTGAATTTGTTATCTGAATTGCTAGGATTGCTATAGAGATCACATTATTGTACACTGTCGACATGTTATTGACATCATTGATGCACATGATATTATTTGGTTGTTTGTATGAATTGGTGATATACGATATATATATTGATCTGCGTATGTGATAATCGACACGTGTTGGTTACATATATGTTGATATGACGTGTAAATATGTTGGACACGTAAAATGAAATCTATATGGACATAATACGTTCAGTGTAGCGTGCATGTTATTTGATACATGTGAATGTGACGTGCACGATAGTGTACGTGACATACACACGGATACGCGCACGAATATACTCTACGTATGTATGCCTAAATAAATGACATTTGACGTGTACGACAGATATTTAGACGTAATATGAACATGTACGAACGTGTCCTTATGACATGTACGGATCTATATTATATGTCGATGATTGTTTTGTTATGTCCTGACTTTCACATTGCAAGTTCCATTAGTTTAGAAAATCACCATGGGTTGAAATGATACATGCCCGAACGACTTGATAGAATAGGGGAAAATCGTTATGGGTTGAAATGATAGACCCAATCGATTTTTATTGAATTTGGGATTTCGGGTTGAAATGATATATACCCGTACTTGAAATTAAACGGATTGAAATGATACATATCCGTATCACTTGACCATAGGATAGAAAATTTTATACGGACATCGTTGGTCATATTCTAAAATCATAATTATATTTTAATTGAAATTATTGATTTTTGGAATTATAATTCAAGTATTTTCTATAATAATAATAATAGTTAAATTTCAAATGATAAACTTATATTTTGGAAATGTTTTGAAAGCTAATTTATAAGAAGTATGGATTTAAATGATATTTGAGATTTTACTTATATTTTAATTGTTTTAAAAGTTTACAAAGGTTTTAATAACAAAATAAGTACCTATTTTATATACAGTATTTCTATAAATTTTATTATTTAATACTTTTTATATTATGTTTTATTTTATAAACTTATATATTTTATAAACTTTAAATAGTGAAGAGTATAAGATGTGATTTTTAAAGTATTTGATATTTTGATAGTTATTTTGAGTAAAAATTATAAAACGACCACGGTGTGAAAAATGTAAGCGATTGGTTGTTAAAGAGACCGGGATCGGATTTGTCATACTCTCTGCCAATTCCGAAAACCACTTTAACAACTGTGTACGCGGTGGAGTTCCAAAATGAAGTAGGATGGCTTGGCGATCGACTTTATTTTCTATTTCATATCAACTACGAGACCCTGACTACCTTGAGTCAGCTTGATGTGGCTAAAACAGGTGCTACACCGAGACCAAGTGAGGTCATTCCTCCTATCGAGCATGCTTCTTCGAAACCATTCTATTACTTTTGTGATTCGATTGGTGCGCACCCTTGATATGGGAGTGTGTCTCGAGGTGGGCGGTAGTTGCTGCTATGCGTTACCACCAGTCCGGTTATGCAAACGGTGAATCCACTCTGGCATTCCTCGTGTGCCTTGTCACATGCCTTATACGAGCCCCATACGATTTTGTTTTGTACCATTTTATATGGAGTGCCCTCTGATAGCCCTTCAGTTTACGGAGGAATTACGGTACTGTATATACTATGGGAATATATAAACGGTGTAAGGGTAATCATGGTAACCCCTCTTACGCTATTTTGATATTTACTTTACTGATAGACACTATTGTATATAGCGTATTATAATATATAGTATTAGTTTGACGGATCCTTAAAGGATGGTCATCCCAACATCCTTTAAGTTACTTTGCATTTCGGTAATCGATACACTTGAGTTATCATTTAAATAAGAATGTTAATCCTGACTCGAGTGTGTTTGTTTTACATGGATACTCGGGTCAGCTTGAGGATATCAGCTTTCTTGGTTCACCTGGAGCTTGGAGCTTTGCTTGGATCTATCTATCACTTATTCAGTCGTTGCAGTTATTTCAGCCTTCCAGTTATTTCAGTTATTTCCTATTTCAGACTCTATTATTTTCTTATGCATTAACAGTCTTATCTATGTTTGGCACTCTATTGTATTTGCTTTAGACTCTATGGTTATGTAGTAGCTTATGGAGTACTATTCTATCTATTCCGCTGTGTAGTATTTTATTACTCTGTGTCTGTGATCTGTGATTGATTTATTTACTATATATGCTGTTATTTGCCAATTTTTATTAATAATCTATCGTTTTGAGCAATTCAAGTCTGACATGTGTGGATTATTGTCGATTTGAATGGTTCGAAATGGTAGGTCGTTACAATATTTTAAATGACATTGGTTCTTTAACCCAGTTAAAGATAAGATAAATTTCTTAGCTTTGAATAATCATTAATATTGATTTTTGGGAAGATTAAAACTAAATGGAGTTTTAATGAATCTTTGATTAGATTAAAAATTGAATGTGATAATTAAAATTATCAATTCAAGAAAAGGATCGAAAATGGATTATCACCAGTTTTTCTCCAAGTGATAGTTAAATCTTTAATTAGATTTGAACGTGAAATGGTAATTAATTTTACTGATATTACCATGGTTTTAGATATGAAGTATTACCAGTTTTACTTCATGGGATGAATAGGCTGGGATTGGGAAATTAAACAAATGATTACTTCGATAAGAATTGCTAATCCCGACTAGTTTGGATAACCATAATTTGGTTTGAATTGATATCCAAAGGAAGATTAAAGAATAAACTTCAAAGAATTTATCTTTGATAAAATTAATGGGAACATTTCCCAAAGGATATGGCTATTTAAATAAAAGAATATTCAGAATTGGAATGAGGCGTATGTTGTGTTTTTATAGCACTTATTTATTATATACGCGAGTTATTCGGAAAAATAGATTTATCCCATTCTGAATAACTGAATCGGCGATGAGTCGACGATGAAGACGGTGGTTGAAGACTGGAGGTCTTCACATCGTTTGGATGATTACTGATGTCTTGATTGGGCTGTACACCCGGGATAAGGTAATAAGTGGTGATCGTCCAGAGGTACTTAGAGATCGACTGGATACGCGGGGACCTTTCTCTTGTATTGGGCATATGGGACGAGGAATAAGGTGCCTCCAGTTTCGTTCAGACCCAGAACGGACTTGTATGGATGTGTGTCTGACATTGGACTTCATTCTGTGTGACTGATGGACATCAGTTGCATGGCGTGAATTGCCAATGTGGCATGCTAAGATGCAAATGATCAAGGCTTCTGTCGAAAAGCAGGGTTTTGTGGTTGATGATCAAAGTACGGCATTAATATTGCATAGCTTTGTGTATAGCGTTAATTCGCAAGCCTCACACCCCGGTGTGAACCATAAACGGGAGAGGACCTCAGGGAGGGCATACGTTTCCTTCTAGCTGGGAGTGGTGTCTCGGTTTTGCACGCCCAGATGTTTTACTTATGTGGATGATGGATAGTGAGGCGCCTCGGATATATCGGCACTGCGGGGCCGATGGATGGTATGGTCTTTATACAAACCAATTTTACGCCCTATAGGGCGGAGAAACGTAGTGTTCAGGCATTTTAATCCACATCGAGTGGACCGGCCCTGACAATCCAAAGGCTTGACTGAGTACTTGCCTGAGACATGAGCTAGATTGTGTCAAAGCGGGAAGGACGATCTCTTGCCTTGGTTCACAGACGAAAATCCAACTTCCAATACGTGACATTTCGGTTTTAAATGTAGAGCCTAGTATGGTGACATAGTGGGATGGGGCACTATGCCGTCTATGATTGATACATTTATATTTGAAGTTGTTTTCATACACTTTACACTATAATAGTATCAAAATGATTTGTTTTAAACGTACCAAGCATGTTTGGCTATTGTAAGGTAAAACCCTATCCTCCGGCTTGTGTTGCATTATGTGATGGGACCTGGGTCTTATAATAGCTTCATTGTTCTTTATTTAGCATGGCGATGTTTGTTTTTATGCATTGGTATTCTTGGGAGGAAACCCGTTTTGTTTTATACGGCTTGGTCCGTTGATTTATCTAACTTTAAAATAAAGATTAATAATTGTTTTAGTTCTCACACCAGTCACATGGCTGACCTGGAGTTTATTGTTTTAACCTAAACTCTGGGTGCCCTTATTTTCCACATGGGCAGCTAGTAGTTGGGTTTTGCAGATATTATATACACAGGATCCTTGTTTACAGCTGGAACGATATTCAAAAAGCTCTGTATCTAGTTATCTCTTTCAGTTGTGTTTTGTATTATTTTCCGCTGCATTGTAATTTGTAAATCTCTGATATTTATCAAATGTATATGATTTATTCATACTCTGTTATATTCTTGTATTCTGATGAAATTGTTGTAACAAACAGTGAAATGTTCTTCTGTTTATGTTCTGATTTGTCGTGTTCTCAACTAAATCCGGGCTTTCCTTTATGGGGAAGTTCGGGTTGTTTCAATTGCCGATGAGGGTAGCTAACCTCACTTCGTTCGGTATAGCCCCGTTTTAGGTGTTTTAATTATGGCCTGAAGGTCAAGGACATCCATCATCGTTCTCTTACTTCATTCCAGTAGCGTTCGCCAAACCAACCTGCTTCATTCTAGATTCTCCACCACGTACACAGTTTTTAAAGTGGTTTCAGTATTGGCAGATAGTATGACAATATCCGATCTCGGTCTCTTTAACAACCAGACATTTACATTTTTCACACTAGTCAGATCCTTTACATGAGATTCATACTTCATATCAAAATATCGGATTTTTCTTTAAAACCTTTTCAACAGTCAAGATAGAATGTTATCCATAATAAAATCTTCATTTCATAATCTTGAAACAATTCCAGTTCTAATATAATTTGAATATTAAAATAGTTGAAAGGTACAATAAGTTAGATTAGAAATATACATATTTTTTAGTAGTTTGAAAATAGATAGTTAGGATAATAAAAGTTTAAATGCTAGGTTTGAATATAAAATATATATTTATCAAAATTTAATTATATATATAGTTAAATATTAAAGAAGTTTATGAAATGGACAATAGATTTTTTTTAAAGAAATATATATTATTTAATAAAATTTTAAAATAGATTATTTAAAATAAATAATATATATAAGTAAAAAATAGTTTATAAAGTAAAAATAGTTTAAAATAGTTACAATATATAAATTAAAAATGAAATAGTTTATAAGAAAAATAGATATTTACCAAAATAGTTTATATAATGCTTTAAAAATACTATAGTTGGAACTAGAGTTGTTTCATCAAAATTTCAATTAGACTTGAAGTCATATTCCACTTTCAATTCAAACAACCTCAATTTCAATATTTCAATCGATTAAATTTCCACTTTACATTCATTTCAATCCAATCAATTTAATTCAATAGTTAAGTTACAATCAAATTCTCATTTTCAATTATTTCTATTCATAACAAATATTGAGTTTACAAAGTCAGATATCGCATTAAATCAATGTTAATTGAAATAAATTTCAACGTTTTAAATTTCAATGGGTTTAATTCATATTCATATTCAAATTCAATGGAAATTGGGTTATAAAACATGATTTATATTGTCTTAAACAATATTTCAAGATTCAAGGTTTAAATAAATTTCATTTAACCAACCATTGTCCGTATATAATTTTATATCCTATGACCAAGTGATACTTAAAATTTAATTTGTACTAGTTTAGGAAAGGATATATATCATTTCAATCCAAGTCAGGGTCATAGGTATTTACCATTTCAACCTACATTCTTAATTCATTTCAATGATTAATCCCAAGTTATTTGATGCCCATAACATCTAAGGTAAATGGTTGGGATTAATCAACATAAACAATGGTTATATATAAACAAGGTGAATAACAAGATAAATTACACATCAATACATTAAATATGTAAATCCAAGGCATCCATGAAAATCAATACATTCAAACAGTTCAAGATAAAACCAGTTTACTAGTCATCAGATATGAAGTTTTTAAACTAGTAATTAAATTATAACTGTACAATTTTTATTAACAAAAATTTAATTATACTAGATGCAGATTAACACAAATAAGCAATTAAACAATCAAACAACAAGCAATACAAACATATCACAACATGAATTTAATTTAACTAACAATTAAATATTTTAGTTAGGTGTGAGTGAGTTTAATCACTTATCCTTAATTTCAAACACATTTGAAATTCAATTGTAGGCCCAAAAATCAACAGTCTCAAAATAGTCCACGACAACAACATGTTGTCCGAAATTTCGATACGATCCCAACGGATCCAACTACGTGTCAAACTGAATTCGTATGCAAAGGTTATTATCGTTTAAACATTTGAATTCCAAACTATATTATATAATATAAAAATCTCACCCCCTAAAACACTGCCACGTCACCTTCTTTTCCCCTCTCCTTCTTCTTAAAACACACTACAAGTTTTGTTAAAACCCACCATGGACGCACTTCTTCTGCTCATATCTCCCTCATCTCTCCATTATTTTACAAACCGATTGCACCGCCAGACTTCTCTTCCCGAATGCTCCCTCTCCATTACCAACATACACAACTCGAACTCCCTTATGAAAACCCGACCTCACGCCGCACCCCACAAGTTGCGAAAAAAATTGTCACTGAATTCTTTCAAACTTGGTCATTCGTTGCTATTTTCCACCATGAACTCAAATACGATGTCTGATTCGCGCAATAATCTCTATGTAAATCTTAACCTACTTTATTTCATTTACTGTAAAAAAATTAGAGCGACATAAATTTTGTTAGAAACTTCTAATTTGCATACCCAGATGAAGCTCTTGTCTATATGAGTTGAATGAATCTGAAATCAAGTGATTTCGTTGAGTATTGTGGAAGATTTTTTTTTTTTGAAGATGAAATGGTGTCGTGTCTTTTGTTTTTCATGTTGTCATTTGAGAGGAAATGGCGCCATTGAATAAATGAATCAGCAAACATAAATGAGGTATGCTAAGGTTTCAGAATTAAAGATTATTTATACCTTAGATTCCCAAATTTTCCATCTCTATTACTTATTATAAGTTACCAAAAATTTAGCCTTTATTTACATATATTACATTCATATCTTGTAGTCATCATCTTAACCATACAAATTTATTTCAATTGATTTAGGCTAGGTTCCCTATATATATAAACACACACACACATGTATGTATGTATGTATATGTATATATATATATATATTACTTAGACCTTTACTATAATTTTTAAAACAAATTAACATATTTATTTATATAATAAAATATTCATTTTACAAAACTATATATGGATGGTTTTGCAACCTGATGCGTTTTTATCTGTCCATTTATTTGCTACATTACATTAAATATCAACAATAATTTAGCCCATCGTAAAAGGAAGTAAAAGATTTGTTGGCGTATGAATATGAATGTTCCATTTTTTTTAATCTATGTGTTATTTCATTGAAATTTCAAATAATACAATGTGCATGACAATTCAAACATTTACAACAATCAATGATATCAAAATATTACCAAACTATATATATACATATGAAAAAGTAAATAAAAGATATATCATTAAATCATACCAAAAATCAAAGATCATATTAAATTGGATATAGAAATTAAACCGAGCAATTAAATTTAAAAACAATCAATTCATTTTAACTCTTAATAACTTGCTATAAATTCCCAATTACATTTCTAAACAATTTAAACCACTTTCTTCTAATTAACATTTATTTTCAATTAAATTTCAAAATATGTTAATTTCACACAAATGAAAATAATTTCAAACTAACTTTGTAAATTGATTTTATTTGTATTTAATTCCAACATTGATTATTTACCAACTCAATTGAATTTCAACTATAAATTCTTTAACTCGATTCCATTCAATTTCTTTAAGATTTCAATGTTAATTAGTACCACCAAAATCATAGTTAAGTTTACGATCAACGCAGCTTATTATTATAATAAGTCAAAATTCATTACTTAGTTCTCTTTAACTAAGTTCACATCATAAAATTTATATAATTAAATCAATGAATTTTATTTATAGCCATAAGACATTCAAAAGTCATATTAAATTTAATAATCTAAACTATCGAAAAATATGGGTCGCTACACTCTCCCCCACTCAAATCTTTTCGTCCTTGAAAAGGCGCAGTAAGAAATTTGTCAATTTATATATTTAATTACATAATTTCTTATTCAACTTAGAAACAATTACCTATACAAAAGTTTAATATAGGTTTGAAAACTCAAATTTTACAAAATTTTCTAAGTCATAAATTCACGAAAAACTTCCGCAAAGCCTCTTTTTTACGATTAGGTCCGGGAAACAATAATATATATATAATCATAAATATACATCTCATATCGGTGATGAGGCATCCCACAAAAGGGAAACAATATGCAATGCCAAAATATGGTATACAATTCAATATTAGTACCTTTCATTTGTGTTATTAGCGATTTAGCTTATTTTTATGAAATTGTTATTGATGCTCCAAATATTGTTAAGGGGAGGCCAATTTTTTTTCTTTCAAAAATTGTTAAGGAGAGTACCAATGAGGAAAGCAACCCCTTAACAAATGAAGGTAATTTTACCTTATTACCCATTTAGCCCCTTAACTAATAAAGGTAATTTTACCTTAACAAATACTACAAGGGCCATAGTATTTTTTTTCGATTCACATATATCGATATTTTTAAACCTTAAATGGTAAGCGTTTTCAGAGGAATAAGATCGAACTATTTTTTTGGTCGACATAAATATGCCGAATATTATAATTACAGAGGTAATGCACCAAAATGGTTATTAATTTTCAACATATCACTGTCGAATACATATATAATTGGTTACATGATGCATTCGGTGCAATGGTGACGAACTGCTTATTTTAATTCAGTTTCCCTTATCCAATAAGCTTTTATTTAATCCAATTTGAAAGAGCAATCCAAGAATATTGAGTGGTGTGAAATAATATGTTTGTGTAGCCCCTTAACAATTTTTTTGACACGATCCAAACTCGCCCTTATGGGAAAGCCCGGATTGAGTTGAGAACACGACAAATCAGAACGCAAACAGAAGAACATTTCATTGTTATTACAACAATTTACATCAGAGTACAAGAATATAACAGAGGATGAATGAATGTTATACATTGAAAAAAATTAGAGATTAAAATACATTACATAGCAACGGAAAAATAATACATAACACAACTGAAAGAAATACACCGATACAGAGCTTTCCGAATATAGTTCCAGTTGTAAATCCAGGATCCTGTGAAAATAATATCTGCAAAAACCAAAACTACTAGCTGCCCGCGTGGAAAATATGGGCACCTAGAGTTTAGGTTAAAACAATAAACTCCAGGTCAGTCATGGGACTAGTGTGAGAACTAAAAACAGTTATTAAATTGATTTTACAATTAAGTAAATCACGGGACCACACCGTATAACACAGAACGGGTTTAACCCTAAGAATACCAGTGCATAAAATAAACAGCGCAATGCTAATTAAAGAAAATGAAGCTATTATAAGACTCAGATCCCATCACATAACGCAACGCAAGCCGGAGGATAGAGTTTTACCTTATAATAGCCAAATAATGGTTGATACACGAAACTTCATCTTTTATTATTACTATAAGTAAAGAAATCAACATCAAATATAAATGTATCAATCATAGACGACATGGTATCCCATGCTACTATGTCGCCATACTAATTCTACAATTAAAACCAAAATGTCACGTATTGGAAATTAGATTCCATCTATGAACCAAGGCATCGTCCTTACCGAATTCGAGACAATCTAGCCTACCATGTCTCAGGAACAGAATGCATCGTCCCTTAGATCTTCAGGGCCAGTCTACACTAAGTGGATTAATAATCCCTGAGCAATACGTTTCCCCACCCTATGGGGCGTAAGTCTGGTCAGTATGTCGACCATATCCATCCATCAGCCCCATAGTGACCGATATAACCGAGGTACCTCGATTTCCATCATCCACATAAATAAAAATGTCTAGGCTCCATACCATGACACCACTCCTAGCTAGAAAGAAACGTATGTTCTCCCTGTAGTCCTCTCCTGTTTCTGGTTCATAACGGGGTGTGAAGCTCGCGAGTTAACGCTATATACAAAGCTATGTTATTTGAAGTCGTTCTTTGATCATCAACCACAAGACTCTGCTTTTCAACAGAATCCTTGATCATTTGCATCTCAGCATGCCACACTGACAATTCACGCCATGCGTGTAACAACCCGCAAATTCCGAACCAATTTAAAAAAATTATTTTAGAAAATTTTAATGAATTTTGATAATATAAAATAATTTATTTAAATAGTAATGGGTAAAATTTATTCTAATTGAAGTTAAAACGAATAAATTTAATTTAATTATAAAAGGAGTTAGAAATAGCGCGGTAGTTTGAAATTTTAATTTTAAACTTTGACTGAATGTACAGGATTCAAAATAAATCAGAATTGAGTGAAATAAGAAATATTTAAATCTGTTTAATCATATCTTTCTAACGAATCTGAAAAATTGAAATTTCGTTTTAAAAATCAAGAGTTATGGCCAATTCAATTTTTAGAAGGGTCGCTGTAGAATTTAATTATATATAATTTATGGCCCAAAAGGCTACTTTTCGCATACGAAGGAATTTGGACTCGAGACCACTTCAATTGAGTCCGGAATGATGTTTCTGCATTTAAAAAGTATAAACACTTATATATTTCGAGTTTCGGAAATTATTTGTTTAAAAATGTATTTTTAATATTAAATATATAGCCCTTGAAAATAGTCATTTTACAAACGACCTCCATTTTCGATGAAACCACTTTTGTTGGATCCGGAATGTCAAAATATTGTTAAGTTTAATTTTTCATAATTTTTGGAATTAATTTGTGGTCGTGGTAAAAAGATTTCTGTTTTGTCAATTTACAGTAAAAATTAAACGACTTGAAAAAGACCATTTTTCAAACAGTCTCAGAATTCGACGAAATTGGTCTCGTTAGAACCGTATCGTCATAAGAAAGCTAAAAATATTTTTTTTAGAATTTTCGGAGTCCGTATGTGGCCCCGGCATATTTAAATGTACGGCAGAAATTAAATTATTTATATAATATTGTATTTTTCAATTAAAACCGAAAAAAAATGTATAGACATCAGAATTGGAGCCCGGGACATAGCCCATCGCGTTCAGAAGGCCTCAAAACCTTAAGAACGACAGTAAGCAGGCCCAAATCGGAGAAAGTCCGAAAATCCACCTTTTTAGCACATTTTTCAAGATTAAAATATTATTTAATTCCGGAAAAACCGAAACCCTAATTCTACAGGCCAGCCGCCGCTTGCTGTCAATGGCCAGAATTCGTCCAACTTCAAACATCAATATCTCTCAATCCGTTCAACGAAAATTGACGTATGATATACCAAATCGAAGAGAATTCAGAGAGATTTCCATCCATACGGTCAAGATCGGGTTTTGATTCACGGATTTTGCGGATTTTGGCTGAAAATGTGGCAGTTTTGGGTGGGTTTTGGTGAACGATGGGGAGGCCGAGCGGCAAGGGGTTGGTGGTGCTAGTAGGTGTTGGCATGAGCTTCGGTGTGGTGCAATCTGATCGGTGCTAAGATGAACGGAGAGAGGTGCGTTTTTGGCCAAGGAAGGGGGTGATGGGTTTCGGCCGTGAATGAGAATCACGACGGGAAGAAGGTCCGTTCCTTTTTTTTATATTTTAATTTTCTGGTCTTTAAAAATACATAACTCTTTCATACGAGGTCCGTTTTACAAACCGTAAGTTGCGTTGGACTCGTCTTTCTGAGAGCTTCGCGATGGCGCAGATCGCAGCTGAAACGGGGACAGTTGATTTTCGGCCAAAATTTCAATGTGAGAATTCTAATTTTAATCATTTAATTAATTATTAATTATTTTCTCGCATTAAAGAAAATTGTATTGTCATATATATTCAGATTTGGATCTCATGTGTTGTTTGGATTGTAGATTGTTGCTTGTTGTATGTTTGTTGTTCATGATATGCTAAATCCGCATTGGAATTGTATGTATTATTGAATTTTAATTGCGGTTGGAGGATTGGATCTAAAATTAGATCTAAAACATATTTTATTCAGACTTAAATAATATTTATTCAGATCTAATTGAAAAAAAAAATTATTTTATGTTATTAATTTTTTTTATTCTGGATTCAATAATAGAACTTGAACGACAAATAAATATTTATATTTATTTGTTGATTTAACAATGGAATTTGGTCGACAAATAAATATTTATTTTTATTTGTTGATTTCACAATAGAAACTAAACGACAAATAAAAACTTTTTTTTATTTGTTGATATTACAATGCAAATTGGACGACGAATAAAATCTCATTTTTATTTGTTTATATTGTAATGGAAATTGGTTGACAAATAAAACCTTATTTTTATTCGTTTGCTTTTCAACAGTATTTGGACGACAAATAAAGTATTATTTTTATTTGTCTATTTACAATAGAATTTAAAAAAAAAACGAAAAGTAAATCAACATTTTCATTGTAAAATGTTATATTAAAAGTAAATCAACATTTTCATTGTAAAATGTTATATTAAAAGTAAATCAACATTTTCATTGTAAAATGTTATATTAAAAGAAAATCAACATTTTCATTGTAAAATGCTACATTAAAGTAAATTAACATTTTTATTTGAAATGAACATGTATATTTTTATACATTAAAAATTAAGAAAATAAAAATTAACATCTTTGTCAACTAGATTATAAAGAAATTTTTGTTAACATTAAAAAGGATTTGTCCAAAATTTCATTTTTGTTACATTAAAAGGATTTGTTCAAAATTGCATTTTTGTTCCAATTAAATGGATTTGTCAAAATCATCATATTTTATTATGTTGATAAGCATAAGCAAAGTTATCATATTTTGTTACTTGAAAGGATTAAACAAAAATTTACATTTTTGTTTATTTTAAAAGAATTAGACAAAATTGTCATATTTTATTATATTAAAAAATATATATACATTTTTATTTGTGTTCCCCAACGCAGATATAACATGATTCTAAAGTAGCACATTTTTATTTGCATTTTTCAATGCAAATATAATATGAATCTAATGGTTCACATTTTGTTTACATTCCACAATGCAAACAATATATGAAAATAAAAATTACATTTTTGTTTGCATTCTACAGTGCAAACGAAATGTAGAAAATAGGAAATACATTTTTATTTGCATCCTATCATGCAAATAAAATAAAGAGATAAAAATTATATTGTTGTTTGCAACTTTAGTTGCAAACAAACAAGAAGATAAAAATTACATTTTGTTTGCAAATTTAGATGCAAACAAATTTATTAAAAACAAAAGTTACATTTTTGTTGAAATTTTTAAAATGCGAACAAAGCATTAAAATAAAAGTTACATTTTTATTTATTTATTTACTTCACTTGATGTAAATAAACATAAAATAAAGAGTTGTTCTTTTATTTACATTTCTTGATGTAAATAAAACTAGAAATTTAATATTACACTTTTATTTGCATTACTCAACGCAAATAAAACATGAGGATAAAAAGATATATTTTTATTTGCAGTCATTAATGCAAATAAATTATGAAATGAGAAGTTACAATTTTTATTTACATTCTTCTATGTAAATAAACATCAAAGTAAAAAAGCTGAATCTTTATTTGCATTCTCTATTGCAAATGAAGCATAAAATGAAAAGTTATATATTTTGTTATTATTTGTATTCCCTATTACAAATGGGATTAAAGATTTTATTCTTCTTCTCATTTATTTACAATGAAAAGTACTGAAATAAAAGATTGTATTTTTATCGACATTTTACATGTGATAAAGGAATAGAAATAAAGAATTCATTCTTATTGACATTTTACAGGCAATAAAAGGAATATAAATAAAAGAGACATTTTTATCATCGTGTTATATATTGTGTATTGCACTGCCATAGGCAAGTTACCTGACTTGTTTATGTGATTGGGTCGATTATTTTCACACATCACCCAAGTGCACAAATAATTTATTATTTGTTTGCTGGTTGAAACCCCACACGGGTGTTGGGATGAAAATTAACATACACTAATCCCAATATTTAGTTGTATGTTGATCGTTAGATTGACAGGCTGCGATGAGCGTTATTATTTAATTTTAACGCTTACGCAGTGGAATTTACACTTTGGATGAGATGGATGATTTTACTGTTATTAATATATATGATATGTGTGAAATCCATATAATCCAAAATTATATGGTAAAAGTTTGAGTCGCTTTCCGATTCAGGTGTTCTTTTAAATAAGAACATTCTTACATTAGAAATTCTTTTTATATAAAGGATATATTTTCATAAATATATATATTTTCTATTAAATATGTTAAAACAAAGAATATTTGTAAAAGATAAAAATCTTTTATATAAAAGAATATTTTTTAATGATTATTTCTAAAATATGTTTTTCTTATAATGAATTAATATTTAAAGAGAAATCCTTTAATTAAGATTATTAGAATTTGCAATCTTATTTTATGATATGAAATAAATTGAGAAGTGAAATGGATTTATCGTGGACAGTGTTTTTAAACGACATTTGTCCTTTAATCCAATTTACATCGAAATTATTATTTGGAATTTATAAATCTATTTTATAGATTTAAAAAGGCATTTTCTAAAAATCTAGTTTTCCAATTTAATAAAATAAATTGGAATTAAGTGGAAATTCGATTGGTAATAATCGAGATGGGCTTCTGTAATAGAAGACCGATATTATATATGGAATTTAAGAGGCTTTGCCGTTATTCCATGTATATTGTTAGTCCGATACAGAAATTCACATCGATTATGTATTGATTGATTTCTGTGGAATTCCATATTTTGGAAATTGATTTGTGGGTTTATCGTGAACTGTATTTTAAATGACACGAGTTCTTTAACCCGTTTAAAAGAAGATTTATTCTTTAAAATAAATGATCTGTGAAAATGATTTTTGATATTAAATCAAATTGAGATTTTTTTTTTTATAAATCTTTTAAGGAAGATTTATGATAATTTATCTTTGATATAATTAATGAAAATCTTTTAATATGAATATCTTATTAAAAGAATATTCGGGGTCGGAATGTGACATAATGTGTGATTTTCCAATATTTGACTTTTAATCACAAAATACGCGAGTTATTCAGAAAGACCGGGTTTAACCCATTCTGAATAATCATCACGACGATCAAGAGTCGAAGAAGAAGACGGTGGTTGAAGACCGAAGGTTTTCACATCGTTGGGATGATGATGACTGGTATCTTGAATTGGGACAGTACATTCTAAGGCAAGATATTTGGTAATGATCGTCCAAACGTATTTGGAGATCGACGGACACGTTGTTTCGCTCAGACCCAGAGCGGACTTGTAAATGGATTGCGTGTCTGACATTGTATTCTTTTCTACTGTATTTGTTGAACGCTACTAATTATATATTTCAGTTTGGTGGTGAGAATTTATTCTTCACTTAACACCCTTCTCTAAGACGTATGAGCTTAGAGGTTATATATATATATATATATATATATATATATTGGTAGATGATCAATGATATGGTAGGGTCTGACAATGTGGCATGCTAAGATGCAATTGATCAAGGCTTTGTTGAAAAGCAGGCCTTGTGGTTGATGATCAAAGCACAGTCTATTTAGGCATAGCTTTGTGTATATCGTGACTTCGCGAGCCTCACAGCCCGGTAGAGTCTAAAACGGGAGAAGGGAACGCAGGGAGTGCACACGTTTCTTTCTAGCCAGAAGTGGTGTCATGGTATGGAGCCCAGACATTTACTTATGTGGTTGTTGGATTTTTAGAGGCCTCAGATTTATACGGTCGCCCTCGGTCGTATTATAGGTTCAATAGGACCGGGGAGCGTGTGTTCAGGAATAACTAATCCACTAAAGCAGTTGTGGACCGGCCCTGCAGGATCCAAGGGTTCGCCAGCGTCCGAATCCTGGGACATTGCTAGAGTGTCTCGAATCAGTAAGGAGCTCCTCCCTAGCCTTGACCCATGATGAAAACCCAATTTCCAATACGCCCCTTTACGATTTTGATTGTATTACTAGTACACTACTACAAAAGTGGGCATATTCGACACTATTTTTATGTGGCCGTAGATCAAAAAAGCGTTGCCGTAGGCCATTTTTTCAAATAGGCAACACCAGCGGGGCGTGGCATCCGCGGCCGTTGCAGTAGCCACCTAAGGCAACACTTTTGCCCATCTACGGCCACGGAAAGAAAGTGTTGCATTATAGCCATAATGCAACACTATTTGCACGTAATGCAACACTATTCAGCGTTGCCTTAAGCATTAGTTAGGGCCTGGCTTCCAGTGCCGCCACATCAGCTTTCCACGTCAGCTGTCTACGTGTCACACGACACGTCATCTCTCCATGTCAGCACTCCACGTGTCACATGCCACACCATCTATCCACGTCAGCTGTGGGGTCCACGTGCGACGGGTAAGCAATTATATTTAATGTAATGCAACACCACTACAATATGTAATGCAACACCATTACAATGAAATGCAATATCAATAAAAGCTAACGCAACAGTAGAAGAAGGAAAATGCAACACTAATTTGATAGAAATACAATGCTTTAATTAAATATTTTGCAATACAGGTTTTGTACAAGAAACTCATCCAAAGCAATTGTTTTAATTATCCAAATATCAAAACTCAAAAATCAGCTACACCGTTTTGTTCATTGTATACAGTAAGCTCGAACTACTTCAAGAATAGGTGCACGTCATAAGGGACATTATCCTGATCCATTCCTGGCCAATTCTTTAGCGAATTCTGAACATGTACACATGTGTCCACACCTGCAAAATGTATTACTCATTTATATATATGAATCATATAATGCAGCAATCCGATTGCAATAGGAAATATATATATATGTATGTTAGTATGTACCTATATATGAATCATATATATGCAGCAATCCGATCTGCAAAATGTATCCCTCTGCCTTCCAGAATTAAATATGCACCTGATCAAATGATAACAAGTTATTTGATAAGTGGTGGCATCGAATGGCCATTGGCCTTCTTAGTAAAATGTTATGAACACAATTATTACAATTGACTTACTGACCATTGGCGATTGGTCACTCATGCCAGCCAACAAATAAGCAATTTCATATGGCCATTCGTCTTTTGAGCAAAAAGTTTTCAGTTCCCATATTACTGCCACGTACAGTGTGTCACTTCATATCCTGTCAAGCTTCAGAAGCATATCGTCATCTACATCTTCAACTCCTAAACAAAACTCCATCGTCAAAAGTTAAAAAAAAACAATGGAGGACTCTTCACTATGCATCACTGCCACTGTTCTTTCAGGACATTGGACTTACGAATTTGTGCATCTCATGCTTAGGCATACGCTGAAGCTTAATGAGGAGTGGACTATACGGGTTATACCCAAAAACTCTTTTCTAATAACATGCCCATCTTACAGTACGTGTGATCATGCGCTAATGTTGAAACTTTTTACAAAAATTGGAGGTGCTTTTTATGTGCAACAATGGTCTGCTGAAGAATTTGAGCCTGAACCAGCGTTCGAGGCAGAATCATGGGCCAGAGTTGTTGGCTTTCCCGAGTTCCTGAAGACAAATGTTCCTGCAATAAAAGAATTAATGACGCCAATGGGAAATGTGTGTGAAATTGACGACTGTCATTGGTCTCGAATTGACCATAGATCATTATACCTGAAAATGGAATTTTATGAAGGCATTGGCTTGGAGAATGTTTTTGCTGCTCGATTCGACAACAAGAAATACATCATTAGGGTTGAGCGCACCACACATACTCATCCTTTGACGAGGCCTGAAATTCTGTTTGTGAGCAATAGGGAGGAACCGGTGGTACCATTTTTTTGTGATCATAGGTAAATTTTACTTCCATCCACAGTTTCTTATAGTGAGACACAACCACACATGCACACACTCACATACATACATACAAGGTTATAATGCCCCACCCAAGATTCTGAAATAATAATACAAACTGGTGCTCTGTTAGTTGTACATAGATGTGGTTGTGTGGCTTGAATTTGAGACACTGTTATTGTATGGCTTGAATTTCCTTCAGATGTGGTTACATGTCAAATTGTTTGATAATTAATGTGTGTTACATGTCAAATTGTTTGATAATTAAGGCATATAAACTCGTAGGTGGATCACATTATTTGAGAATTGAATCATATAATATATTAGGTGGATCACAAAATGTTTACAGAAATAGAAGTTTGATCATATAATATATTAGGTGGATCACAAAATGTTTACAGAAATAGAATTAACATACCTATTGAAGTTTGATCATCCAAAGATCACTTTGCCCTCCACAACAAGAAATTCTGGTTTGGTCGCTGACTATGCTCTATCCTTAACAGCCACTCTGACATAGACAATGACTCTGACATGGACAATGACTCTGGCATGGATGCTGGTGCCGATGCTGGTGTGGATGCTGGTGATGATGCTGGTGATGACTGGTGATGTTTGTGGATGTTGGTTTTATTCTGCTGGTAATGATTTTTGGCTTGAAATTTTGTGAATATTTGTGAAACTTTGTGTGGTTGTGGAAGTTTGTGATGACTGGTGATGACTGATGATGGATGCTGGTGAATGTTTTTGAATGTTTGTGAATGGTACGTTGTTTTGTTTGTGAATGCTGGTGATTTTTTAAAATCTCTGTGTACGTCTCTGGTGTATACTTATGATACTTGTGCGTGTATACTTGTGCGTGCCTTCAGATGGCTGCCTTATGATACTTGTGCGTGCATGTATACTTGTGCGCGCGTGTATACTTGTGCGTGTCTACTTGAGCGTGTGTACTTGTGCGTGTATACTTATGATACTTGAGCTTGTATACTTGTGATACTTGTGCGTGTATACTTGTGTGTGTATACTTATGATACTTGAGCGTGTGTACTTGTGCGTGTATACTTATGATACTTGAGCTTGTATACTTGTGATACTTGAGCTTGTATACTTGTGATACTTGTGCGTGTATACTTGTGCGTGTATACTTATGATACTTGTGCATGTATACTTGTGCGTGTGTGTATACTTGTGAGTGTATATATGCACTGCGTGTATAATGTGTATTGTAATAAAACGAAAATGCTTGAGTGCCCGCTTCAGATTTTGTCAAAATCTGCGGTAAGAGGCTTAAAATTCGGATGTCACCGCAGTGCATACACACCGCAGTGCAAATTAACCTCAAGCATACAAATTAACCACAGTGTAAGGTATGAACCTCAAGCAGTGCAAATTAACCGCAGTCCCCATTCCTTAACTAGCTCGACCTCTATAATAAACCAATGTCTTTTTCATGCCAGTAGCCCGGTTCTCATGGTTTATTGCTGGGTATAATTTTCGAATAAACCTCAGCATAATCCCAAATCCCAAATCAATAATAAGCGCAACTAATTACTCATAAGCGAATGGGTTTTCCAAAATGTAACAAATGAACTAATTACTAATTACTCATAATCCAATCTATAATAAGCGCAACTAATTCACAGTGCAATACAAACTGAACCTGAGGGAAAAAACTGGCGATGTCAGCGCCCTGAGCAATCAAAACTAGAAAGCGTTTCAAAGCTTCATCCTTTTCGGAATAGAATTTGCTGTCGAGGAGAGGATCGATACTGACGTGAATTTAGGTTTAAATTTTTGTCAATAGTAAAAAGGGGGAAAACCGATTAGATGATAGAGAAGAAAATGATTTCATGAGGGGAGAAGATCGCGCCAAAATTTCGTCAAAAGAATGAAATGACGTGGCTGTCAATGATTGGATGATGGCTAACATTAAGATCATCAGATCCATAGATGGTTTGAACCGTTGGATTAATCTTTCATCTACGGTTGGGGTTTTTATATGTTGATAACGCGGATAGCTGAGCTAGATTATATATACGTAATGCTACGTTTTTAACTGGTGTTGCACATCAGAACACTAAAATTCCCACCGCAACAGTGCATCCACGTATAATGCAACAACATATGAATGCTGTTGCAGAAGCTCGAAGAAATCATAGCTTTCGCCACACTTTTCATGCAACGCACACAAATTAGTGTCGAATATGCCCACTTTTGTAGTAGTGACGACGACATAGTAGAAGGTAGCTATGCCGTCTAGGATTGATATTATGATTGAAATGTTTTAAATATATATATACACACTATAATAACGGTTTTTACGTATCAAGCATCTTTTGACCATTATAAGGTAAAACCCTATCCTCTGGTGTGCGTTGCATTGTGTGATGGGACCTGGGTCTTATAATGGTTTCATTTTTCTAAAAAGCATTGCGTTATTTGACGATTTACTTTAGTTATGCACTGGCAATCCAATGGAGTAAACTCGTTCCGCGTTAGCGGCTTAGTCCTGGGATTAGCCTTCTATTTAGATAATTTAGGTTAAGAACTCTCACACCAGTCCCATGACTGACCTGTAGTTTGTTTCACTTTGCAAATTCGGGTGCCCTCTTTCCACCCGGGCAGTCGAGTAGCTCATTTGGCAGATATATTAAGCAAAGATCCTGGATTGAAGACTGAAGTTGTGGCCAGAATGTTGATAGCCTTCCACTGAGACTAGTTCCGCTGCAATGTATTTATTTATTGTAACTTATTCTTCCGCTGTATATATTATCCAATGTACTCTGATATATATATATATATATATATATATATATATATATATTGTACTCTGATGTAACATTTACTATGATGTTGTAAAAGTTTGCTGTATTTGTTCTGATGTGTTGTATGCCCAAAGTTGATGTATCCGCAGATTTCCATTCTTTGGTTCAGACCTATGTGGTTTATGGTCGATTCGAAGGGTGGGAATTTCCGGGTTATCACAGTTGGTATCAGAGCTCTGGTTAGCTCAAATCTTTGGGGTACAACTCGTTAGAACTGAACAGAAGACTCATCAGAGGTAGGATTAGTAATGTCCTATAAAACAGAATTCTCATTAGTGATAGGATCAGCAGTCTCCTAGAATGAGAAAACTCATTAGAGATGGGGTTAGTAATGCCCTAGAATGAGTTCAGAGTGAAAAGTCTATAATTAACGTACTTGTAATTATATATATAATTCGATTTTAGAAAATATGATTTTTGAATACATGAAAGTTATATATTTTGAAAATTAATCAACTAATTGATTAGAAATTGCATTGTGTGAATTTAAATTCATCTAATTAAATCATTAAACAATAAAAGAATGAAAATTAAATTGGTTGAATAAACGACTTTTAGCTTCATTTCCTTTTCGAGGACGAAAAGATTTTAAGTGGGGGAGATTGTAACAACCCGCAAATTCCGAACCAATTTAAAAATTTTATTTTAGAAAATTTTAATGAATTTTGATAATATAAAATAATTTATTTAAATAATAATGGGTAAAATTTATTTTAATTGAAGTTAAAACGAATAAATTTAATTTAATTATAAAAGGAGTTAGAAATAGCGCGGTAGTTTGAAATTTTAATTTTAAACTTTGACTGAATGTACAGGATTCAAAATAAATCAGAATTGAGTGAAACAAGAAATATTTAAATCTGTTTAATCATATCTTTCTAACGAATCTGAAAAATTGAAATTTCGTTTTAAAAATCAAAAGTTATGACCAATTCAATTTTTAGAAGGGTCGCTGTAGAATTTAATTATATATAATTTATGGCCCAAAAGGCTACTTTTCGCATACGAAGGAATTTGGACTCGAGACCACTTCCATTGAGTTCGGAATGATGTTTCTACATTTAAAAAGTATAAACACTTATATATTTCGAGTTTCAGAAATTATTTGTTTAAAAATGTATTTTTAATATTAAATATATAGCCCTTGAAAATAGTCATTTTACAAACGACCTCCGTTTTCGACGAAACCACTTTTGTTGGATCCGGAATATCAAAATATTGTTAAGTTTAATTTTTCATAATTTTTGGAATTAATTTGTGGTTGTGGTAAAAAGATTTCTGTTTTGTCAATTTACAGTAAAAATTAAACGACTTGAAAAAGACCATTTTTCAAACAGTCTCAGAATTCGACGAAATTGGTCTTGTTAGAACCGTATCGTCATAAGAAAGCTAAAAATATTTTTTTTTAGAACTTTCGGAGTCCGTATGTGGCCCCGACATATTTAAATGTACGGTAGAAATTAAATTATTTATTTAATATTGTATTTTTCAATTAAAACCGAAAAGAAATGTATAGACATCAGAATTGGAGCCCGGGACATAGCCCATCGCGTTCAGAAGGAATCAAAACCTTAAGAACGACAGTAAGCAGGCCCAAATCGGAGAAAGTCCGAAAATCCACCTTTTTAGCACATTTTCAAGATTAAAATATTAAAATATTATTTAATTCCGGAAAAACCGAAACCCTAATTCTACAGGCCAGCCGCCGCTTGCTGTCAATGGCCAGAATTCGTCCAACTTCAAACATCAATATCTCTCAATCCGTTCAACGAAAATCGACGTATGATATACCAAATCGAAGAGAATTCAGAGAGCTTTCCATCCATACGGTCAAGATCGGGTTTTGATTCACGGATTTTGCGGATTTTGGCTGAAAACGTGGCAGTTTTGGGTGGGTTTTGGTGAACGATGGGGAGGCCGAGCGGCAAGGGGTTGGTGGTGCTAGTAGGTGTTGGCATGAGCTTCGATGTGGTGCAATCTGATCGGTGCTAAGATGAACGGAGAGAGGTGTGTTTTTTGCCAAGGAAGGGGGTGATGGGTTTCGGCCGTGAATGAGAATCACGACGGGAAGAAGGTCCGTTCCTCTTTTTTTTTATTATTATCATTTTAATATTTTAATTTTTCGATCTTTAAAAATACATAACTCTTTCATACGAGGTCCGTTTTACAAACCGTAAGTTGCGTTGGACTCGTCTTTCTGAGAGCTTCGCGATGGCGCAGACCGCAGCTGAAACGGAGACAGTTGATTTTCGGCCAAAATTTCAATGTGAGAATTCTAATTTTAATCATTTAATTAATTATTAATTATTTTCTCGCATTAAAGAAAATTGTATTGTCATATAAATTCAGATCTGGATGTCATGTGTTGTTTGGATTGTTGCTTGTTGTATGTTTGTTGTTCATGATATGCTAAATCCGCATTCGAATTGTATGTATTATTGAATTTTAATTGCGGTTGGAGGATTGGATCTAAAATTTGACCTAAAACATATTTTATTCAGACTTAAATAATATTTATTCAGATCTAATTGAAAAAAAATTATTTTATGTTATTAAAATATTTTTTTTTTATTATTCTGGATTCAATAATAGAAATTGAACGACAAATAAATATTTATATTTATTTGTTGATTTAACAATGGAATTTGGTCGACAAATAAATATTTATTTTTATTTGTTGATTTCACAATAGAAATTAAACGACAAATAAAAACTTTTTTTTATTTGTTGATATTACAATGCAAATTGGACGACGAATAAAATCCCATTTTTATTTGTTTATATTGTAACGGAAATTGGTTGACAAATAAAACCTTATTTTTATTCGTTTGCTTTTCAACAGTATTTGGACGACAAATAAAGTATTATTTTTATTTGTCTATTTACAATAGAATTTAAAAAAAACGAAAAGTAAATCAACATTTTCATTGTAAAATGTTATATTAAAAGTAAATCAACATTTTCATTGTAAAATGATATATTAAAAGTAAATCAACATTTTCATTGTAAAATGTTATATTAAAAGAAAATCAACATTTTCATTGTAAAATGCTACATTAAAGTAAATTAACATTTTTATTTGAAATGAACATGTATATTTTTATACATTAAAAATTAAGAAAATAAAAATTAACATCTTTGTCAACTAGATTATAAAGAAATTTTTGTTAACATTAAAAAGGATTTGTCCAAAATTTCATTTTTGTTACATTAAAAGGATTTGTTCAAAATTGCATTTTTGTTCCAATTAAATGGATTTGTCAAAATCATCATATTTTATTATGTTGATAAGCATAAGCAAAGTTATCATATTTTGTTACTTGAAAGGATTAAACAAAAATTTACATTTTTGTTTATTTTAAAAGAATTAGACAAAATTGTCATATTTTATTATATTAAAAAATATATATACATTTTTATTTGTGTTCCCCAACGCAGATATAACATGATTCTAAAGTAGCACATTTTTATTTGCATTTTTCAATGCAAATATAATATGAATCTAATGGTTCACATTTTGTTTACATTCCACAATGCAAACAATATATGAAAATAAAAATTACATTTTTGTTTGCATTCTACAATGCAAACGAAATGTAGAAAATAGGAAATACATTTTTATTTGCATCCTATCATGCAAATAAAATAAAGAGATAAAAATTACATTGTTGTTTGCAACTTTAGTTGCAAACAAACAAGAAGATAAAAATTACATTTTGTTTGCAAATTTAGATGCAAACAAATTTATTAAAAACAAAAGTTACATTTTTGTTGAAAATTTTAAAATGCGAACAAAGCATTAAAATAAAAGTTACATTTTTATTTATTTATTTACTTCACTTGATGTAAATAAACATAAAATAAAGAGTTGTTCTTTTATTTACATTTCTTGATGTAAATAAAACTAGAAATTTAATATTACACTTTTATTTGCATTACTCAACGCAAATAAAACATGAGGATAAAAAGATATATTTTTATTTGCAGTCATTAATGCAAATAAATTATGAAATGAGAAGTTACAATTTTAATTTACATTCTTCTATGTAAATAAACATCAAAGTAAAAAGCTGAATCTTTATTTGCATTCTCTATTGCAAATGAAGCACAAAATGAAAAGTTATATATTTTGTTATTATTTGTATTCCCTATTACAAATGGGATTAAAGATTTTATTCTTCTTCTCATTTATTTACAATGAAAAGTACTGAAATAAAAGATTATATTTTCATCGACATTTTACATATGATAAAGGAATAGAAATAAAGAATTCATTCTTATTAACATTTTACAGGCAATAAAAGGAATATAAATAAAAGAGACATTTTTATCATCGTGTTATATATTGTGTATTACACTGCCATTAGCAAGTTACCTGACTTGTTTATGTGATTGGGTCGATTATTTTCACACATCGCCCAAGTGCACAAATAATTTATTATTTGTTTGCTGGTTGAAACCCCACACGGGTGTTGGGATGAAAATTAACATACACTAATCCCAATATTTAGTTGTATGTTGATCGTTAGATCGACAGGCTGCGATGAGCGTTATTATTTAATTTTAACGCTTACGCAGTGAAATTTACACTTTGGATGAGATGGATGATTTTACTGTTATTGATATATATGATATGTGTGAAATCCATATAATCCAAAATTATATGGTAAATGTTTGAGTCGCTTTCTGATTCAGGTGTTCTTTTAAATAAGAACATTCTTACATTAGAAATTCTTTTTATATAAAGGATATATTTTCATAAATATATATATATTTTTTCTATTAAATATGTTAAAACAAAGAATATTTGTAAAAGATAAAAATCTTTTATATAAAAGAATATTTTTTAATGATTATTTCTAAAATATGTTTTTCTTATAATGAATTAATATTTAAAGAGAAATCCTTTAAATAAGATTATTAGAATTTGCAATCTTATTTTATGATATGAAATAAATTGAGATGTGAAGTGGATTTATCGTGGACGGTGTTTTTAAACGACATTTGTCCTTTAATCCAATTTACATCGAAATTATTATTTGGAATTTATAAATCTATTTTATAGATTTAAAAAGGCATTTTCTAAAAATCTAGTTTTCCAATTTAATAAAATAAATTGGAATTAAGTGGAAATTCGATTGGTAATAATCGAGATGGGCTTCTGTAATAGAAGACCGATATTATATATGGAATTTAAGAGGCTTTGCCGTTATTCCATGTATATTGTTAGTCCGATACAGAAATTCACATCGATTATGTATTGATTGATTTCTGTGGAATTCCATATTTTGGAAATTGATTTGTGGGTTTATCGTGAACTGTGTTTTAAATGACACGAGTTCTTTAACCCGTTTAAAAAAAGATTTATTCTTTAAAATAAATTATCTGTGAAAATGATTTTTGATATTAAATCAAATTTAGATTTTTTTTTATAAATCTTTTAAGGAAGATTTATGATTTAATTTATTAATTTATTTTTGATAGAATTAATGAAAATCTTTTAATATGAATATCTTATTAAAAGAATATTCGGGGTCGGAATGTGACATAATGTGTGATTTTCCAATATTTGACTTTTAATCACAAACTACGCGAGTTATTCAGAAAGACCGGTTTTAACCCATTCTGAATAATCATCACGACGATCAAGAGTCGAAGAAGAAGACGTGGTTGAAGACCGAAGGTTTTCACATCGTTGGGATGATGATGACTGGTATCTTGAATTGGGACAGTACATTCCAAGGCAAGATATTTGGTAATGATCGTCCAAACGTATTTGGAGATCGACGGACACGTTGTTTCGCTCAGACCCAAAGCGGACTTGTAAATGGATTGCGTGTCTGACATTGTATTCTTTTCTACTGTATTTGTTGAACGCTACTGATTATATATTTCAGTTTGGTGGTGAGAATTTATTCTTCACTTAACACCCTTCTCTAAGACGTATGAGCTTAGAGGTTATATATATATATTGGTAGATGATCAATGATATGGTAGGGTCTGACAATGTGGCATGCTAAGATGCAATTGATTAAGGCTTTGTTGAAAAGCAGGCCTTGTGGTTGATCATCAAAGCACAGTCTATTTAGGCATAGCTTTGTGTATATCGTGACTTCGCGAGCCTCACAGCCCGGTAGAGTCTATAACGGGAGAAGGGAACGCAGGGAGTGCACACGTTTCTTTCTAGCTAGAAGTGGTGTCATGGTATGGAGCCCAGACATTTACTTATGTGGTTGTTGGATTTTTAGAGGCCTCGGATTTATACGGTCACCCTCGGCCGTATTATAGGTTCAATAGGACCGAGGAGCGTGTGTTCAGGAATAACTAATCCACTAAAGCAGTTGTGGACCGGCCCTGCAGGATCCAAGGGTTCGCCAGCGTCCGAATCCTGGGACATTGCTAGAGTGTCTCGAATCGGTAAGGAGCTCCTCCCTAGCCTTGACTCATGATGGAAACGCAATTTCCAATACGCCCCTTTACGATTTTGATTGTATTACTAGTACGGCGACATAGTAGATGGTAGCTATGCCGTCTAGGATTGATATTATGATTGAAATGTTTTAAATATATATATACACACTATAATAACGGTTTTTACGTATCAAGCATCTTTTGACCATTATAAGGTAAAACCCTATCCTCTGGTGTGCGTTGCATTGTGTGATGGGACCTGGGTCTTATAATGGTTTCATTTTTCTAAAAAGCATTGCGTTATTTGACGATTTACTTTAGTTATGCACTGGCAATCCAATGGAGTAAACCCGTTCCGCGTTAGCGGCGTGGTCCTGGGATTAGCCTTCTATTTAGATAATTTAGGTTAAGAATTCTCACACCAGTCCCACGACTGACCTGTAGTTTGTTTCACTTTGCAAACTCGGGTGCCCTCTTTCCACCTGGGCAGTCGAGTAGCTCATTTGGCAGATATATTAAGCAAAGATCCTGGATTGAAGACTGAAGCTGTGGCCAGAATGTTGATAGCCTTCCACTGAGACTAGTTCCGCTGCAATGTATTTATTTATTGTAACTTATTCTTCCGCTGTATATATTATCCAATGTACTCTGATATATATATATTGTACTCTGATGTAACATTTATTATGATGTTGTAAAAGTCTGCTGTATTTGTTCTGATGTGTTTTATGCCCAAAGTTGATGTATCCGCAGATTTCCATTCTTTGGTTCAGACCTGTGTGGTTTATGGTCGATTCGAAGGGTGGGAATTTCCGGGTTATCACAGTTGGTATCAGAGCTCTGGTTAGCTCAAATCTTTGGGGTACAACTCGTTAGAACTGAACAGAAGACTCATCAGAGGTAGGATTAGTAATGTCCTATAAAACAGAATTCTCATTAGAGATAGGATCAGCTGTCTCCTAGAATGAGAAAACTCATTAGAGATGGGGTTAGTAATGCCCTAGAATGAGTTCAGAGTGAAAAGTCTATAATTAACGTACTTGTAATTATATATATAATTCGATTTTAGAAAATATGATTTTTGAATACATGAAAGTTATATATTTTGAAAATATAATCAACTAATTGATTAGAAATTGTATTGTGTGAATTTAAATTCATCTAATTAAATTATTAAACAATAAAAGAAGGAAAATTAAATTGGTTGAATAACGACTTTTAGCTTCATTTCCTTTTCGAGGACGAAAAGATTTTAAGTGGGGGAGATTGTAACAACCCGCAAATTCTAAACCAATTTAAAAAAATTTATTTTAGAAAATTTTAATGAATTTTGATAATATAAAATAATTTATTTAAATAATAATGGGTAAAATTTATTTTAATTGAAATTAAAACGAATAAATTTAATTTAATTATAAAAGGAGTTAGAAATAGCGCGGTAGTTTGAAATTTAAATTTTAAACTTTGACTGAATGTACAGGATTCAAAATAAATCAGAATTGAGTGAAACAAGAAATATTTAAATCTGTTTAATCATATCTTTCTAACGAATCTGAAAAATTGAAATTTCGTTTTAAAAATCAAAAGTTATGACCAATTCAATTTTTAGAAGGGTCGCTGTAGAATTTAATTATATATAATTTATGGCCCAAAAGGCTACTTTTCGCATAGAAGGAATTTGGACTCGAGACCACTTCCATTGAGTCTGGAATGATGTTTCTGCATTTAAAAAGTATAAACACTTATATATTTCGAGTTTCAGAAATTATTTGTTTAAAAATGTATTTTTAATATTAAATATATAGCCCTTGAAAATAGTCATTTTACAAACGACCTCCGTTTTCGACGAAACCAATTTTGTTGGATCTGGAATGTCAAAATATTGTTAAGTTTAATTTTTCATAATTTTTGGAATTAATTTGTGGCCGTGGTAAAAAGATTTCCGTTTTGTCAATTACAGTAAAAATTAAACGACTTGAAAAAGACCATTTTTCAAATAGTCTCAGAATTCGACGAAATTGGTCTCGTTAGAACCGTATCGTCATAAGAAAGCTAAAAATATTTTTTTTAGAATTTTCGGAGTCCATATGTGGCCCCGGCATATTTAAATGTACGGTAGAAATTAAATTATTTATTTAATATTGTATTTTTCAATTAAAACCAAAAAACGTATAGACATCAGAATTGGAGCCAGGGACATAGCCCATCGCGTTCAGAAGGCCTCAAAACCTTAAGAACGACAGTAAGCAGGCCCAAATTGGATAAAGTCCGAAAATCCACCTTTTTAGCACATTTTTCGAGATTAAAATATTAAAATATTATTTAATTCCGGAAAAACCGAAACCCTAATTCTACAGGCCAGCCGCCGCTTGCTGTCAATGGCCAGAATTCGTCCAACTTCAAACATCAATATCTCTCAATCCGTTCAACGAAAATCGACGTATGATATACCAAATCGAAGAGAATTCAGAGAGCTTTCCATCCATACGGTCAAGATCGGGTTTTGATTCACGGATTTTGCGGGTTTTGGCTGAAAACGTGGCAGTTTTGGGTGGGTTTTGGTGAACGATGGGGAGGCCGAGCGGCAAGGGGTTGGTGGTGCTAGTAGGTGTTGGCATGAGCTTCGATGTGGTGCAATCTGATCGGTGCTAAGATGAACGGAGAGAGGTGCGTTTTTTGCCAAGGAAGGGGGTGATGGGTTTCGGCCGTGAATGAGAATCACGACGGGAAGAAGGTCCGTTCCTCTTTTTTTTTTATTATTTTAATATTTTAATTTTTCGATCTTTAAAAATACATAACTCTTTCATACGAGGTCCGTTTTACAAGCCGTAAGTTGCATTGGACTCGTCTTTCTGACAGCTTTGCGATGGCGCAGACCGCAGCTGAAACGGAGACAGTTAATTTTCGGCCAAAATTTCAATGTGAGAATTCTAATTTTAATCATTTAATTAATTATTAATTATTTTCTCGCATTAAAGAAAATTGTATTGTCATATAAATTCAGATATGGATCTCATGTGTTGTTTGGATTGTAGATTATTGCTTGTTGTATGTTTGTTGTTCATGATATGCTAAATCTGCATTGGAATTGTATGTATTATTGAATTTTAATTGCGGTTGGAGTATTGGATCTAAAATTAGATCTAAAACATATTTTATTCAGACTTAAATAATATTTATTCAGATCTAATTGAAAAAAAATTATTTTATGTTATTAAAATAATAGTTTTTTTTATTATTCTGGATTCAATAATAGAAATTGAACGACAAATAAATATTTATATTTATTTGTTGATTTAACAATGGAATTTGGTCGACAAATAAATATTTATTTTTATTTGTTGATTTCACAATAGAAATTAAACGACAAATAAAAACTTTTTTTTATTTGTTGATATTACAATGCAAATTGGACGACGAATAAAATCTCATTTTTATTTGTTTATATTGTAACGGAAATTGGTTGACAAATAAAACCTTATTTTTATTCGTTTGCTTTTCAACAGTATTTGGACGACAAATAAAGTATTATTTTTATTTGTCTATTTACAATAGAATTTAAAAAAAAAAGTAAATGAACATTTTCATTGTAAAATGTTATATTAAAAGTAAATCAACATTTTCATTGTAAAATGTTATATTAAAAGTAAATCAACATTTTCATTGTAAAATGTTATATTAAAAGAAAATCAACATTTTCATTGTAAAATGCTACATTAAAGTAAATTAACATTTTTATTTGAAATGAACATGTATATTTTTATACATTAAAAATTAAGAAAATAAAAATTAACATCTTTGTCAACTAGATTATAAAGAAATTTTTGTTAACATTAAAAAGGATTTGTCCAAAATTTCATTTTTGTTACATTAAAAGGATTTGTTCAAAATTGCATTTTTGTTCCAATTAAATGGATTTGTCAAAATCATCATATTTTATTATGTTGATAAGCATAAGCAAAGTTATCATATTTTGTTACTTGAAAGGATTAAACAAAAATTTACATTTTTGTTTATTTTAAAAGAATTAGACAAAATTGTCATATTTTATTATATTAAAAAATATATATACATTTTTATTTGTGTTCCCCAACGCAGATATAACATGATTCTAAAGTAGCACATTTTTATTTGCATTTTTCAATGCAAATATAATATGAATCTAATGGTTCACATTTTGTTTACATTCCACAATGCAAACAATATATGAAAATAAAAATTACATTTTTGTTTGCATTCTACAGTGCAAACGAAATGTAGAAAATAGGAAATACATTTTTATTTGCATCCTATCATGCAAATAAAATAAAGAGATAAAAATTATATTGTTGTTTGCAACTTTAGTTGCAAACAAACAAGAAGATAAAAATTACATTTTGTTTGCAAATTTAGATGCAAACAAATTTATTAAAAACAAAAGTTACATTTTTGTTGAAATTTTTAAAATGCGAACAAAGCATTAAAATAAAAGTTACATTTTTATTTATTTATTTACTTCACTTGATGTAAATAAACATAAAATAAAGAGTTGTTCTTTTATTTACATTTCTTGATGTAAATAAAACTAGAAATTTAATATTACACTTTTATTTGCATTACTCAACGCAAATAAAACATGAGGATAAAAAGATATATTTTTATTTGCAGTCATTAATGCAAATAAATTATGAAATGAGAAGTTACAATTTTTATTTACATTCTTCTATGTAAATAAACATCAAAGTAAAAAAGCTGAATCTTTATTTGCATTCTCTATTGCAAATGAAGCATAAAATGAAAAGTTATATATTTTGTTATTATTTGTATTCCCTATTACAAATGGGATTAAAGATTTTATTCTTCTTCTCATTTATTTACAATGAAAAGTACTGAAATAAAAGATTATATTTTTATCGACATTTTACATGTGATAAAGGAATAGAAATAAAGAATTCATTCTTATTGACATTTTACAGGCAATAAAAGGAATATAAATAAAAGAGACATTTTTATCATCGTGTTATATATTGTGTATTGCACTGCCATAGGCAAGTTACCTGACTTGTTTATGTGATTGGGTCGATTATTTTCACACATCGCCCAAGTGCACAAATAATTTATTATTTGTTTGCTGGTTGAAACCCCACACGGGTGTTGGGATGAAAATTAACATACACTAATCCCAATATTTAGTTGTATGTTGATCGTTAGATCGACAGGCTGCGATGAGCGTTATTATTTAATTTTAACGCTTACGCAGTGGAATTTACACTTTGGATGAGATGGATGATTTTACTGTTATTAATATATATGATATGTGTGAAATCCATATAATCCAAAATTATATGGTAAAAGTTTGAGTCGCTTTCCGATTCAGGTGTTCTTTTAAATAAGAACATTCTTACATTAGAAATTCTTTTTATATAAAGGATATATTTTCATAAATATATATATTTTCTATTAAATATGTTAAAACAAAGAATATTTGTAAAAGATAAAAATCTTTTATATAAAAGAATATTTTTAATGATTATTTCTAAAATATATTTTTCTTATAATGAATTAATATTTAAAGAGAAATCCTTTAATTAAGATTATTAGAATTTGCAATGTTATTTTATGATATGAAATAAATTGAGACGTGAAGTGGATTTATCGTGGACGGTGTTTTTAAACGACATTTGTCCTTTAATCCAATTTACATCGAAATTATTATTTGGAATTTATAAATCTATTTTATAGATTTAAAAAGGCATTTTCTAAAAATCTAGTTTTCCAATTGAATAAAATAAATTGGAATTAAGTGGAAATTCGATTGGTAATAATCGAGATGGGCTTCTGTAATAGAAGACCGATAATATATGGAATTTAAGAGGCTTTGCCGTTATTCCATGTATATTGTTAGCCCGATACAGAAATTCACATCGATTATGTATTGATTGATTTCTGTGGAATTTCATATTTTGGAAATTGATTTGTGGGTTTATCGTGAACTGTGTTTTAAATGACACGAGTTCTTTAACCCGTTTAAAAGAAGATTTATTCTTTAAAATAAATGATCTGTGAAAATGATTTTTGATATTAAATCAAAATTAGATTTTTTTTATAAATCTTTTAAGGAAGATTTATGATTTAATTTATTAATTTATCTTTGATATAATTAATGAAAATATTTTAATATGAATATCTTATTAAAAGAATATTCGGGGTCGGAATGTGACATAATGTGTGATTTTCCAATATTTGACTTTTAATCACAAAATACGCGAGTTATTCAGAAAGACCGGGTTTAACCCATTCTGAATAATCATCACGACGATCAAGAGTCGAAGAAGAAGACGGTGGTTGAAGACCGAAGGTTTTCACATCGTTGGGATGATGATGACTGGTACCTTGAATTGGGACAGTACATTCCAAGGCAAGATATTTGGTAATGATCGTCCAAACGTATTTGGAGATCAACGGACACGTTGTTTCGCTCAGACCCAGAGCGGACTTGTAAATGGATTGCGTGTCTGACATTGTATTCTTTTCTACTGTATTTGTTGAACGCTACCGATTATATATTTCAGTTTGGTGGTGAGAATTTATTCTTCACTTAACACCCTTCTCTAAGACGTATGAGCTTAGAGGTTATATATATATATATATATATTGGTAGATGATCAATGATATGGTAGGGTCTGACAATGTGGCATGCTAAGATGCAATTGATCAAGGCTTTGTTGAAAAGCAGGCCTTGTGGTTGATGATCAAAGCATAGTCTATTTAGGCATAGCTTTGTGTATATCGTGACTTCGCGAGCCTCACAGCCCGGTAGAGTCTAAAACGGGAGAAGGGAACGCAGGGAGTGCACACGTTTCTTTCTAGCTAGAAGTGGTGTCATGGTATGGAGCCCTGACATTTACTTATGTGGTTGTTGGATTTTTAGAGGCCTCGGATTTATGCGGTCGCCCTCGGCCGTATTATAGGTTCAATAGGACCGGGGAGCGTGTGTTCAGGAATAACTAATCCACTAAAGCAGTTGTGGACCGGCCCTGCAGGATCCAAGGGTTCGCCAGCGTCCGAATCCTAGGACATTGCTAGAGTGTCTCGAATCGGTAAGGAGCTCCTCCCTAGCTTGACTCATGATGGAAACCCAATTTCCAATGCGCCCCTTTACGATTTTGATTGTATTACTAGTACGGCGACATAGTAGATGGTAGCTATGCCGTCTAGGGTTGATATTATGATTGAAATGTTTTAAATATATATATACACACTATAATAACGGTTTTTACGTATCAAGCATCTTTTGACCATTATAAGGTAAAACTCTATCCTCTGGTGTGCGTTGCATTGTGTAATGGGACTTGTGTCTTATAATGGTTTCATTTTTCTAAAAAGCATTGCGTTATTTGACGATTTACTTTAGTTATGCACTGGCAATCCAATGGAGTAAACCCGTTCCGCGTTAGCGGCGTGGTCCTGGGAATAGCCTTCTATTTAGATAATTTAGGTTAAGAATTCTCACACCAGTCCCACGACTGACCTGTAGTTTGTTTCACTTTGCAAACTCGGGTGCCCTCTTTCCACCCGGGCAGTCGAGTAGCTCATTTGGCAGATATATTAAGCAAAGATCCTGGATTGAAGACTGAAGCTGTGGCCAGAATGTTGATAGCCCTCCACTGAGACTAGTTCCGCTGCAATGTATTTATTTATTGTAACTTATTCTTCCGCTGTATATATTATCCAATGTACTCTGATATATATATATTCTGTACTCTGATGTAACATTTATTATGATGTTATAAAAGTCTGCTGTATTTGTTCTGATGTGTTGTATGCCCAAAGTTGATGTATGTAAGAACCCGTAACTTCCCCGTGAAGGAAAGCACGAATACTTTGAGAACAACACACAAAAGGACGCATACGGAAGAACATTTCATTGTTATTACAACAATTCCATCAGATACAAGAATATACAGAGTATAAATGAATAAATTACATTCGATAAATATCAGAGATTACAACAAATTACATAGCAGCGGAAAAATATACAAAATACAACTGAAAGTGATACACGGATACAGAGCTTTCCGAGCACCGTTCCAACTGTTAATCAGGACCCTGTGAATATAAATCTGCAAAACCAAAACTACTAGCTGCCCGTGTGGAAAATAGGGGCACCCAGAGTTTAGGTTAAAACAATAAACTCCAGGTCAGTCATGTGACTGGTGTGAGAACTAAAACAGTTATAAATCTTTATTTTAAAGTTAGGTAAATCAAGGGACCACGCCGTATAACACGGAACGGGTTTCCTCCCAAGAATACCAGTGCATAAAACAAACAGCGCAATGCTAAATAAAGAAAAATGAAGCTGTTATAAGACCCAGGTCCCATCACACAATGCAACACACGCCGGAGGATAGGGTTTTTACCTTATAACAGCCAAATCATGCTTGATACGTTTAAAACACATTATTTGATACTATTATAGGTGTGTAGTGTCAAAACAATTTCAATCATAAATATCAATCATAGGCGGCATGAATGACCCATACCACTATGTCGCCATACTAGGTTCTACAAATAAAACAGCAACACACGTATTGGAAATTGGATTCCGTCATGAGCCGAGGCAAGGGGCAAGCTCCTCTCCGCGTTCGAGACACTCTAGCAAATGCCTCAGGACCCCACTATGATCCTTGGAATCGGCTGGGCCGGTCCTCTCTTACTTTTGAGGATTGGCAATTCCTGAACACACGTTTCCCGGTCCTTACAGACCTATATCCGAGGCGCCTCGTATCCAACAACCACACAGGTGAAAAGTATATAAATGTCAGGGTTGGTAGGTCACTGACACCACCCTAGCTAGAAAGAAACGTCGTGCTCTCCCAGCGGTCCATCTCCCGTTTTTGACTCATACCGAGGTGTGAGGCTCGCGAATTCACGTTATACACAAAGCTACGCCACACAGGCCGTGCTTTGATCATCAACCACAAGACTTTGCTTTTCAACAGAAGCCTTGATCAATTGCCACTTACGCGTGCCACACTGGCAATTCACTCCATGCGACTGATGTCCATCGATATACAACCTCTGAGCTCGTACGTCTCAGAGAAGGGCGTTAAGCAAGAGAATAAATTCTCCGCCGCCAAACAGATGTATATTTAATAGAGATCAATCAACACAGAATAAAATCCAATGTCAGACACACAATCCATTTACAAGTTCGTTCTGGGTCTGAACGAAACCGGAGGCACTTTCCTCGCATATCCATCCATCTCCAGGTACGTCTGGACGATCACCAACTGATTCCCTCATCCTGGGTGTACAGCCCAATCAAGATCATCAGTAATCACCCAAACGATGTGAAGACTTCCGGTCTTCAACCACCGTCTTCATCTTCGACATCTCGTCGAATCGATTATTCAGAATGGGTATAAACCCGGCCTTTCTGAATAACCCACGTATATAATAAACGAATGTTACACAAACACAACAAACGCCTCATTCCAATTCAGAATATTCTTTTATTCACAAAAACACATTCTTAGGGAAAGGTTCCCATTAATTTTATCCAAGATAAATTCTTCTAAATTTATTCTTTAATCTTCCTTTGGATATCATTTCAAACTAGTCGGGATTAGTGAACCACACCGAAGCAATTATTTATTTTATTTCCCAATCCCAACCTATATATCCCATGGAGAAAACTGGCAATACTCCATATCTAACACCACGGTGTTATCGGTAAAATTAATTACCATTTCACGTTCAAATCTAATTAAAGATTTAACTATCGCTTTGGAGAAAAACTGGTGGTACTCCACTCTCGATCACTTTTCAGATTTGATAATTTTTAATCTAATTAAAGATTCATTAAAACTCCACTTAGTTTTAATCTTTTCAAAAATCAGCATCCTGCAATTAACTGGGTTAAAGAACCAATGTCTTCTAAAACACGGTTCACGATAAACCCAAATCACATTTGATATTAAATACAAGACTCTGAATAGAAAATATACCGGCTTATATTCAATATCAAATTCTGAAACCAACAAATATCGTATTGGAAATAACGATATAAAATATATCTTTCAAATTCCCATAACAATATCTGTATAGTCACGAAATTCAACATCGAAATATTCCGAAGATAATTTCGATTCAACTCCAGTCCAATTCACGTATTGGGAATATTGATTATTTTTAAAATCACTTTCAAATTCAATTTATTTATTTCAAAAATAAATTGATTTTAATTCTAGTTCAAAACTAGTTCATTTCGATAAAAATCTATTTTTATCTTTTCAAATGTGGAGTTTTTCATCCCAGTTCTTTCCAATTCACATATTATGATTTTACACAAATTATCAATATTTTTAATAATTTTATCAAGGCCCGTACAGTCGATTTCCATCAACGGCTATCGAACTGCACTTACAACGACCTTTTTCAAATTTGATTTGGACATAATTCCAAATCCAACCGTTAGATTTCAAATTTCTAATATTCATTGGAAAGCTCTTTTCGATACGAACCCAACGGTTCCGGTTTTAGGAGAATCCGACGGTCGGATCTCCCGCAACGTCAATTCGAAGTCAATGGTCGAAATTCACGAACTGTCGCGGAGCGGCGCGTTCTATTCAGGCCATTATATATATAATATATATATATATATATATATATATATATATTTCGTCAATTTCCTTTTAAAACGTATTTTATAAATCGTTTTAACTTCGTTTCAAAACCATTTCAACACTATTTCAATTTCTAATCAAAACTGAATATTTTACATCATTACTATATAAATGATAATATTTTCAAAACGTTATATTTTGAAATCACTTCTTTTCTATATTCATTGTAAAAACGAATATAATCGATATAAATACCGTTCTCGTCAAAATAGCGCAAATCTAATCAACACGGCTTTATATATTTCATTAAATCCGTTATTCTATTCAACAAATGAATATTTATTCTATTCAACACATGAATCTATATTTCTTCCAACACCTGACTAATCTCAACACATGAGTACTGTCAACACATCACTATTTTTGTTATGTAAAATATTTTATAAAACTATGGTATCTATCGTTTGATTTTAATTAGACTCCACCGTAAAGTAGTTCTAATTTTAAATATGATAAAGATGTAAATTTCATTGTATAAAATATTTCACTCAACACATGAACATCGTCAACACATGACTATTTTTATATTCAACACATGAATTTTCTTTTATAATATTCCTTATTTTCCCGATTGGAATGAGGCCCAATCAATCACCATATAACGTTAATTATATGGATTCCATACAACACATGTATATAATAGCCTTGAAAAATAATCAACCATCAACCAAAGTGCACCACACTGTATAAGCATCAAATATAAATATCTAACGCTTATAACAGCCTGTCAATCAATCGATCAACATATTTAATCAATCAGGATGAGTGAACTTCAAATTTCATCCCAACACCCGTGTGGGGTTTCAAACAATCAAACACAGATTTTATTTGTGCAGTTGGGCGATGTGTAAAATTTATCGACCCAATCAATGTCAGTCAAATCAGTGTACATAAACAAACCGTCCGGTTTGTAAATGAATATTTTATTTATTCACTTTCACGTTAAAAATTATATTTTTAACGTCAAAAATATTTATTTCAACACTTGAATTTCTATTCAGTTCATTTACACAATAAAAATGATATTTTTATTTTTCTAACATATTTTAGAAAATTTCGGCGGCATAACGGCACGATACTAGAAACGGGACAAGGCCTAGCCTTATCCCCGGTCTAGTGAAGGCCCACGCCATTCACACATCAATCAAATCCATTCCATTTCACCAAACAATTCAATTCAAACCAATTAGACTAACCAACTACGCAACCAAACAATTTAACAAACAAGCCATCCATGGTCTGTGGATGACGGGTGTCGGGTGCTGCTAAGCACCGTCTGCATCCTAGTATATATATATATATATATATATATATATAACTAGAAAAAGAAGTTTTGAGTGAGAAGTTCTCACCAAAAACTAAATCCAACTCGGCGACTCTTCATATGTAGGAAATCTTTATCGTGCAAATCCTTCGCCACTTTCGTCGCCCGTATTCGCTACATATGTAAAAATCATATTTTTGTTACTCTACATGAATAAAAACTATATTTTTATTCATATCAACAACGTATCTTTATCTCGTTATTTCATATATATAAAAATTGAGTTTTTTATAATTCCAACTTCATATTTTCCTTCTAACTAAAAATTTATTCTCCATCTGATAAAAATCAAACCTTTATCTACATAAAAATTATAACTCTTCATATAGGAAAAATCATACCTTTCGTACAATGAGAAATCGTATTTTTCTCCTATGCAAAAATCGTATTTTTCCTATATTAAAAATCAAAACTTTCCCTAAATGAAAATTGACTCCTTGTTTAAATAAACAATCATAATTTTATTCAGTTTTACAACTACGGTTTCTATAAAAATTGAATTTAAAATCAGTGGTATAACATATAAAAAGGAAAAGAGGCTTACTGCGTTCGGTAGAGGAACCGGGCGGAGGGGGAAGGGCGGTAAACGACATTGGGGGCTGCTGGTCAGGGGGAGCTCGCGGCTTCAGGTGGTGGGACCGGCAGGGGAGGTGGCGCGGCTCAGTCTTCCGGCGGTCCTGACGAGCGATGGAGGTCTTAGGGCTGAGGCGCGGATCCGATTGGGAAAGGGGCTCCATTCGGTTTGATGGGTGGTTCGATTAAGAGGAGGGAGGGTGTGGAGACGAGCGGTGGCGCTGGCAAGGGGGGGGTCGCGGTGGATGGTGGCGGCTGCTGTAGGGTGGGGCGGCGTGACGTTGTTCTTTTTTTTTCGATCTGGAAAAGAATGATAAAGGGAAGAGAGAGAGAGATGGTGAGGTATAGGTGTTAATTTATAATTAATTAATTATTTAATTTAATCCTGTTAGAGTTGACTTTTCATTCAAACTCTGTTTCGAACCCAACGACTGTCGCCCCTAGCTAATTACCCTCATTCCGAACACAATGGGATATGTATCGCATGCTGATTTCATCGTTTCGATTAGTTTCAGTTGAATTTACATTTAAATCACTATATTGAATTTTAAACGTACATTTCAAATTACCGGGGTCACATACTAACTCTAAAAATCCTCGAAAAATATTTCCTAGCTTCGTATTGACGATACGGTCCTAACAAACTAATTTCGTCGGATTCTGAGACCGTTGGAAAAATGGCCATTTTCCAGTCGATTAAAATCAACTGAAACTGGTCAAACGCGTTTTCCTTTGCCACGCTCACATATTGATTCGAAAAATTATGAAATTTGGAACCTAGCAATAATTTGACACTGCGGACCCAACAAAAGTGGTTTCGTCGAAATCCGAGGTCGTTTGCAAAATATCTATTTTTAAGGGCCTGAATTCCATAGCGACTATTCAGAATTTTCAACTGGACATATCTTTTAATTCCCGCTATGAAATTTTGATTTTTCGGATTCGTTGGAAAGATATTCACGAATAGATCCTAATGTTTTTGGTTTCACTAAAATCCGGATTGTTTTGCACCCGGTACATTCAATTGAAGTTTGAAATCGAATTATCGAACTACCGCGCCATTTTCTATTCTATTTATAATTATATATAAATATTTATATTCTAACGACGACGCGTATAATATATACGTTCGAATTATATTCAAAATAAATTTCTCGACGATATTATTTAAAATAATTCATTTTAAATATTCAAAATTCGCTAAAATTGCCAAAATAAAAATTTTAAACTGGCCCAGATTTTGCGGGTTATTACAATCTCCCCCACTTAAAACTTTTCGTCCCCGAAAAGGAACAAAGTCGAAAGTGGTTTGATTAATCAACTCTACGTTCGATCTGGCTTCCATTCTCTAACTTTTCAGTTTCTGAGAATTTTCAAATTTTCAAAAATTTGGCTAACACCCTAAATTTTCGAAAAATTTCGCCATAACCTCCCCTGCACCGGGAGCATCGGGAAATCTCAAATAGCTTCCCCGGTCCTTCTAATCTCAAAAAGAAAAAGAAAAAGCCAAGCGGCTAGCCAATAGGCTCATAAAATCATCATCACCCAAACAAAACAGTAAATTATGTAGTAAACATGTACCTATTTGTCGGGCAAACAAATTTTATTCTCTGCTCTAGCCTCCTTGCTATGACCTGTTCAATGTAAGTATATGTATATGCAAGCAAATGCGACCAATTTTCAATATAATTCAATATTTAATTTTATTAGGCATATTGGTTAAAAATTAGCAAACAAATAAACAAACAACACAAAACATCAATCAATTAGTGAATTAGAGTTTTAAATTCATAATTTTGATGCATATACAGAAAATTATGTTTTTGATGCCAATTCACAACAATGTGTTCTAGCTATATTAGTTTTGGTTCTCACACCAGTCTAAATGGAAATATATAGAAATCACACCTTCGAAACACGAACATAAATACTGATGATGTGGCCACATCACCAGAATTATCCCCGGGTGTCTAGAATGTGACTCTATATCTACCTAGTATATTAAAACTTCGACTATACGTTCATGACGCGTATACGCGAAATCTATATATACTCGATTGTCCATATTCAAAATAAATAAATAATCAAATACGTATAAAATGGTTTAAATTTTCAAAACAAAATTGTTTTCATTTGAAAAATATACTCTTCACACTCGTTCTAGGATACTACTGATCCTATCTCTAACGAGTCATTCTAATTGGATATTACTAATCCAATATCTGATGAATTCTTTCGTATGGTTCTAATGTGCCTTGTTCTCGAGCTCTGTAAACCAGAGCTCTGATACCACTGTAAGAACCCGTAACTTCCCCGTGAAGGAAAGCACGAATACTTTGAGAACAACACACAAAAGGACGCATACGGAAGAACATTTCATTGTTATTACAACAATTCCATCAGATACAAGAATATACAGAGTATAAATGAATAAATTACATTCGATAAATATCAGAGATTACAACAAATTACATAGCAGCGGAAAAATATACAAAATACAACTGAAAGTGATACACGGATACAGAGCTTTCCGAGCACCGTTCCAGCTGTTAATCAGGACCCTGTGAATATAAATCTGCAAAACCAAAACTACTAGCTGCCCGTGTGGAAAATAGGGGCACCCAGAGTTTAGGTTAAAACAATAAACTCTAGGTCAGTCATGTGACTGGTGTGAGAACTAAAACAGTTATAAATCTTTATTTTAAAGTTAGGTAAATCAAGGGACCACGCCGTATAACACGGAACGAGTTTCCTCCCAAGAATACCAGTGCATAAAACAAACAGCGCAATGCTAAATAAAGAAAAATGAAGCTGTTATAAGACCCAGGTCCCATCACACAATGCAACACACGCCGGAGGATAGGGTTTTTACCTTATAACAGCCAAATCATGCTTGATACGTTTAAAACACATTATTTGATACTATTATAGGTGTGTAGTGTCAAAACAATTTCAATCATAAATATCAATCATAGGCGGCATGAATGACCCATACCACTATGTCGCCATACTAGGTTCTACAAATAAAACAGCAACACACGTATTGGAAATTGGATTCCGTCATGAGCCGAGGCAAGGGGCAAGCTCCTCTCCGCGTTCGAGACACTCTAGCAAATGCCTCAGGACCCCACTATGATCCTTGGAATCGGCTGGGCCGGTCCTCTCTTACTTTTGAGGATTGGCAATTCCTGAACACACGTTTCCCGGTCCTTACAGACCTATATCCGAGGCGCCTCGTATCCAACAACCACACAGGTGAAAAGTATATAAATGTCAGGGCTGGTAGGTCACTGACACCACCCTAGCTAGAAAGAAACGTCGTGCTCTCCCAGCGGTCCATCTCCCGTTTTTGACTCATACCGAGGTGTGAGGCTCGCGAATTCACGTTATACACAAAGCTACGCCACACAGGCCATGCTTTGATCATCAACCACAAGACTTTGCTTTTCAACAGAAGCCTTGATCAATTGCCACTTACGCGTGCCACACTGGCAATTCACTCCATGCGACTGATGTCCATCGATATACAACCTCTGAGCTCGTACGTCTCAGAGAAGGGCGTTAAGCAAGAGAATAAATTCTCCGCCGCCAAACAGATGTATATTTAATAGAGATCAATCAACACAGAATAAAATCCAATGTCAGACACACAATCCATTTACAAGTTCGTTCTGGGTCTGAACGAAACCGGAGGCACTTTCCTCGCATATCCATCCATCTCCAGGTACGTCTGGACGATCACCAACTGATTCCCTCATCCTGGGTGTACAGCCCAATCAAGATCATCAGTAATCACCCAAACGATGTGAAGACTTCCGGTCTTCAACCACCGTCTTCATCTTCGACATCTCGTCGAATCGATTATTCAGAATGGGTATAAACCCGGCCTTTCTGAATAACCCACGTATATAATAAACGAATGTTACACAAACACAACAAACGCCTCATTCCAATTCAGAATATTCTTTTATTCACAAAAACACATTCTTAGGGAAAGGTTCCCATTAATTTTATCCAAGATAAATTCTTCTAAATTTATTCTTTAATCTTCCTTTGGATATCATTTCAAACTAGTCGGGATTAGCGAACCACACCGAAGTAATTATTTATTTTATTTCCCAATCCCAACCTATATATCCCATGGAGAAAACTGGCAATACTCCATATCTAACACCACGGTGTTATCGGTAAAATTAATTACCATTTCACGTTCAAATCTAATTAAAGATTTAACTATCGCTTTGGAGAAAAACTGGTGGTACTCCACTCTCGATCACTTTTCAGATTTGATAATTTTTAATCTAATTAAAGATTCATTAAAACTCCACTTAGTTTTAATCTTTTCAAAAATCAGCATCCTGCAATTAACTGGGTTAAAGAACCAATGTCTTCTAAAACACGGTTCACGATAAACCCAAATCACATTTGATATTAAATACAAGACTCTGAATAGAAAATATACCGGCTTATATTCAATATCAAATTCTGAAACCAACAAATATCGTATTGGAAATAACGATATAAAATATATCTTTCAAATTCCCATAACAATATCTGTATAGTCACGAAATTCAACATCGAAATATTCCGAAGATAATTTCGATTCAACTCCAGTCCAATTCACGTATTGGGAATATTGATTATTTTTAAAATCACTTTCAAATTCAATTTATTTATTTCAAAAATAAATTGATTTTAATTCTAGTTCAAAACTAGTTCATTTCGATAAAAATCTATTTTTATCTTTTCAAATGTGGAGTTTTTCATCCCAGTTCTTTCCAATTCACATATTATGATTTTACACAAATTATCAATATTTTTAATAATTTTATCAAGGCCCGTACAGTCGATTTCCATCAACGGCTATCGAACTGCACTTACAACGACCTTTTTCAAATTTGATTTGGACATAATTCCAAATCCAACCGTTAGATTTCAAATTTCTAATATTCATTGGAAAGCTCTTTTCGATACGAACCCAACGGTTCCGGTTTTAGGAGAATCCGACGGTCGGATCTCCCGCAACGTCAATTCGAAGTCAATGGTCGAAATTCACGAACTGTCGCGGAGCGGCGCGTTCTATTCAGGCCATTATATATAATATATATATATATATATATATATTATATATATATTTCGTCAATTTCCTTTTAAAACGTATTTTATAAATCGTTTTAACTTCGTTTCAAAACCATTTCAACACTATTTCAATTTCTAATCAAAACTGAATATTTTACATCATTACTATATAAATGATAATATTTTCAAAACGTTATATTTTGAAATCACTTCTTTTCTATATTCATTATAAAAACGAATATAATCGATATAAATACCGTTCTCGTCAAAATAGCGCAACTCTAATCAACACGGCTTTATATATTTCATTAAATCCGTTATTATATTCAACAAATGAATATTTATTCTATTCAACACATGAATCTATATTTCTTCCAACACCTGACTAATCTCAACACATGAGTACTGTCAACACATCACTATTTTTGTTATGTAAAATATTTTATAAAACTATGGTATCTATCGTTTGATTTTAATTAGACTCCACCGTAAAGTAGTTCTAATTTTAAATATGATAAAGATGTAAATTTCATTGTATAAAATATTTCACTCAACACATGAACATCGTCAACACATGACTATTTTTATATTCAACACATGAATTTTCTTTTATAATATTCCTTATTTTCCCGATTGGAATGAGGCCCAATCAATCACCATATAACGTTAATTATATGGATTCCATACAACACATGTATATAATAGCCTTGAAAAATAATCAACCATCAACCAAAGTGCACCACACTGTATAAGCATCAAATATAAATATCTAACGCTTATAACAGCCTGTCAATCAATCGATCAACATATTTAATCAATCAGGATGAGTGAACTTCAAATTTCATCCCAACACCCGTGTGGGGTTTCAAACAATCAAACACAGATTTTATTTGTGCAGTTGGGCGATGTGTAAAATTTATCGACCCAATCAATGTCAGTCAAATCAGTGTACATAAACAAACCGTCCGGTTTGTAAATGAATATTTTATTTATTCACTTTCACGTTAAAAATTATATTTTTAACGTCAAAAATATTTATTTCAACACTTGAATTTCTATTCAGTTCATTTACACAATAAAAATGATATTTTTATTTTTCTAACATATTTTAGAAAATTTCGGCGGCATAACGGCACTATACTAGAAACGGGACAAGGCCTAGCCTTATCCCCGGTCTAGTGAAGGCCCACGCCATTCACACATCAATCAAATCCATTCCATTTCACCAAACAATTCAATTCAAACCAATTAGACTAACCAACTACGCAACCAAACAATTTAACAAACAAGCCATCCATGGTCTGTGGATGACGGGTGTCGGGTGCTGCTAAGCACCGTCTGCATCCTAGTATATATATATATATATAACTAGAAAAAGAAGTTTTGAGTGAGAAGTTCTCACCAAAAGCTAAATCCAACTCGGCGACTCTTCATATGTAGGAAATCTTTATCGTGCAAATCCTTCGCCACTTTCGTCGCCCGTATTCGCTACATATGTAAAAATCATATTTTTGTTACTCTACATGAATAAAAACTATATTTTTATTCATATCAACAACGTATCTTTATCTCGTTATTTCATATATATAAAAATTGAGTTTTTTATAATTCCAACTTCATATTTTCCTTCTAACTAAAAATTTATTCTCCATCTGATAAAAATCAAACCTTTATCTACATAAAAATTATAACTCTTCATATAGGAAAAATCATACCTTTCGTACAATGAGAAATCGTATTTTTCTCCTATGCAAAAATCGTATTTTTCCTATATTAAAAATCAAAACTTTCCCTAAATGAAAATTGACTCCTTGTTTAAATAAACAATCATAATTTTATTCAGTTTTACAACTACGGTTTCTATAAAAATTGAATTTAAAATCAGTGGTATAACATATAAAAAGGAAAAGAGGCTTACTGCGTTCGGCAGAGGAACCGGGCGGAGGGGGAAGGGCGGTAAACGACATTGGGGGCTGCTGGTCAGGGGGAGCTCGCGGCTTCAGGTGGTGGGACCGGCAGGGGAGGTGGCGCGGCTCAGTCTTCCGGCGGTCCTGACGAGCGATGGAGGTCTTAGGGCTGAGGCGCGGATCCGATTGGGAAAGGGGCTCCATTCGGTTTGATGGGTGGTTCGATTAAGAGGAGGGAGGGTGTGGAGACGAGCGGTGGCGCTGGCAAGGGGGGGGGTCGCGGTGGATGGTGGCGGCTGCTGTAGGGGGGGCGGCGTGACGTTGTTCTTTTTTTTCGATCTGGAAAAGAATGATAAAGGGAAGAGAGAGAGAGATGGTGAGGTATAGGTGTTAATTTATAATTAATTAATTATTTAATTTAATCCTGTTAGAGTTGACTTTTCATTCAAACTCTGTTTCGAACCCAACGACTGTCGCCCCTAGCTAATTACCCCCATTCCGAACACAATGGGATATGTATCGCATGCTGATTTCATCGTTTCGATTAGTTTCAGTTGAATTTACATTTAAATCACTATATTGAATTTTAAACGTACATTTCAAATTACCGGGGTCACATACTAACTCTAAAAATCCTCGAAAAATATTTCCTAGCTTCGTATTGACGATACGGTCCTAACAAAACTAATTTCGTCGGATTCTGAGACCGTTGGAAAAATGGCCATTTTCCAGTCGATTAAAATCAACTGAAACTGGTCAAACGCGTTTTCCTTTGCCACGCTCACATATTGATTCGAAAAATTATGAAATTTGGAACCTAGCAATAATTTAACACTGCGGACCCAACAAAAGTGGTTTCGTTGAAATCCGAGGTCGTTTGCAAAATATCTATTTTTAAGGGCCTGAATTCCATAGCGACTATTCAGAATTTTCAACTGGACATATCTTTTAATTCCCGCTATGAAATTTTGATTTTTCGGATTCGTTGGAAAGATATTCACGAATAGATCCTAATTTTTTGGTTTCACTAAAATCCGGATTGTTTTGCACCCGGTACATTCAATTGAAGTTTGAAATCGAATTATCGAACTACCGCGCCATTTTCTATTCTATTTATAATTATATATAAATATTTATATTCTAACGACGACGCGTATAATATATACGTTCGAATTATATTCAAAATAAATTTCTCGATGATATTATTTAAAATAATTCATTTTAAATATTCAAAATTCGCTAAAATTGCCAAAATAAAAATTTTAAACTGGCCCAGATTTTGCGGGTTATTACAATGTATCCGCAGATTTCCATTCTTTGGTTCAGACCTGTGTGGTTTATGGTCGATTCGAAGGGTGGGAATTTCTGGGTTATCACAATGCGACTAATGCCTATCGATATATAATCTCTGAGCTCGTACGTCTTAGAGAAGGGTGTTAAGTAAGGGAATAAATTATCCGCCACCAAATAGATATATATTTGATAGAGATCAATCAACACAGAATAAAATCCAATGTCAGACACATATCCATTTACTAGTTCGTTCTGGGTCTAAACGAAACCGGAGGCACCTTATTCCTCGTCCCTTATGTCCAATATAGGAGAGAAGTCCTCGCATATCTGGTCAATCTCCAAGTACGTCTAGACGATCACCACTTATTACCTTGTCCTGGGTGTACAACCCAATCAAGACATCAGTATTCATCCAAACGATGTGAAGACCTCTGGTCTTCAACCACTGTCTTCATCGTCGACTTATCGTCGTATCAGTTATTCAGAATGGGTATAAACCCAGCCTTTTCGAATAACCCGTGTATATTATAATCAAGTGATATAAACACACAACATATGCCTCATTCCAATCCATAATATTATTTTATTCAAATATTCTTTTCACAATTTAAACCAAATTAAGGTATTCCGAACTAGTCGGGATTAACGAGCCATACGCTTAATTTCCCAATCCCAACCTATTCATCCCATGGAGCAAAATTGGTTATACTCCATATCTAACACCACGGTGTTATCTGTAAATTTAATTACCATTACACATTCAAATATAATTAAAGATTTAACTATCGCCTGGAGTAAAACTGGTGGTACTCCATTCTCAATCATTTCCCAAATTTGATAATTTAAATTATCATATTCTCATTTCAATCTAATTAAAGATTCATTAAAGCTCCACTTAGTTTTAATCTTCCTAAAAATCAATTTTAATGATTATTTAACTTTGGGAAATCAAACATGCCACATCGACAATCTACACCGTACAATTGACTTCTACCGGTATATAACCTCTAAGCTCATACGTCTTAGAGAAGGGTGTTAAGCAAGAGAATAAATTCTCCGCCACCAAACAGATATATATTTAGCAGAGATCAACGAATACAGTTCGAAATACAATGTAGACATGTAATCATGTCTTTACTGGGTTAAAGGACTAATGTCATTTAAAACACACGATAAACTCAAAATCACATTCCATTAATTATGGAATCTTCACGGAAAAACAGATCAATATATAATCGGTATCAATTTCCGTATCCGACTAATAATATAAATGGAATAACGACAAAGCCTTTTAAATTCCATATGTATTAACAGTCTTCTTCCATAGAAGCTCACTTCGATTATTACCAAATTGAATTCCATTCAATTCCAATCTAATATATTAAATTGGAAAACTTTACTTTGGAAAATTTCCACTAAATCTTAATAAAAAGATTTATAAATTCCAAATCACATTTCACTGTTAATTGGGTTAAAGAACAAATGTCGTTAAAATCACAGTTCATGATAAACCCAATTCACATTCCATTTTTATTCCAATTATTAAATATAACTGGAAACTCTAATAATATTAATTAAATGATCTAATATTTTCTCACGGGGTTTAAGAACAGTGTTATTTAAGACACCATTCACGATAAACCCAAAATCCAATTCCTTTATTCAATTCCAGTTAAATATTAATTAATTGGAAAACTCCACTAAATCTTAATTAAAAGATATATTCTTTTCTCAACTTGGTTTAAGAACAGTGTTATTTAAGACACCGTTCACGACAAACCCAAAATCCAATTCAATATTAAACACAAGGCTCTGAATAGAGATTATATCGTTTTATATTCAATATCAAATCCTGAAACTAATGGATATCGTATTGGGAATAGCGATATTTGTATCTTCCAAATTCCCGTAACAATATCCGTATAACCACGGAATCCAATATTGAAATATTCCAAAGATTATTTCCATTCAAATCCATTCCAATTCATACATTGGAAAATCCTGGTTATAATAAAACCCTTTATAAACCCAATTTATTTATTTAAAAATTATTGGATTATCCTTCTAGTTAATAACTAGTTCATTTTGATAAAAATATATTTTTATCTTTACAAATGTGGAATTTTTCATCCCATTTTTTTCCAAATCATTTATTATGATTTCACACAAATTATTAATATTTTTAATAATTTTATTAGGGCCCTTTCAGTCGATTTGCATAAACGGTCATCGAACTGCACTTACAACGACCTTTTCCAAATTTAATTTGGACATAATTCCAAATCCAACCATTAGATTTCAAACCTCTTATATTCTTGGAAAGCACTTTTCGATACGAACCCAACTGTTCTAGTTTTAGGAGAATCCGATGATCGTATCTCCCGTAATATCAATTCGAAGTCAATGGTCGAAATTCGCGAACGGTCGCTGCGCGGCTCGTTCTATTCAGGCCATATATATATATATATATATATATATATATATATATATATATATATATATATATATATATCATCAATTTCCATTTAAAACGTATTTTATAAATCGTTTTAAAAACGATTCCAACTTCATTTTTAATTTTAAACCACAATTGAATATTTTATATCATTATAATATATAAATGATAATATTTTCAAAATATCAGATTTTGAAATCATTTCCTTTTCGATATTCATTATAAAAATGAATAAAACCGATATAAATATCGTTCGCGTCAAAATGGCATATATCTAATCAACACGGCTTCACTCATTTTAATATTTTCATGTCCATTCCAAATCGGACATCAAAATCATATCTTAATCATTTTCTGAATATTATTTTAAATTATTCGTTATTTTAAAATATTAGTTATTTTAAATTATTGTTTATTCCCGAATTGAAATCAGACATAGTTAATTACCATAAAATGTTATTTATATGGATTTCATACAACACATGTATACAACAACTATTACACACAGTCAACCATCATCCAGAGTGCATTCTACACTGTATAAGCATTAAATATAAATAATTAACGCTTATAACAGTCTGTCAACCAGTCGATTGACATACAACTAAACAATTGGGGTTTGTGTACATCAAATATTATCCCAATACCTGTGTGTGGTTCCAATCAACAAACATTGAATATTACTTGTGCAGTTGGGCGATGTGTAAAATTTATCGTCTCAATCAATATTAGTAAAATGGGTGTACATAAACAAATCATCCGATTTGTAAATGAATATTTATTTTCATTTCAGGAAAATTTTATGTCGTTAACATATACGTTAAAAATTATATTTTTAACGATAAAATATTTTATTCAACACATGAATATTTTATATAATTCATTCATTCAATAAAAATGATATTTTTATTGTTCAAACATTTTATTCAACACATGAATACAATACAATCAATTTAATCCAAACAAACATCAATGGTTTGTACAATCAATGGTGCCCGGTGCTACTAAGCACCGTCTGCATCCTAGTATATATTTAACTATAATATAACTTGAGTGAGAAAGAGTTCTCACATTGGGATCCAATCCGCTGTGCTTTTTTGACGATTTGATTCGCTGTTCTGATTCCATAATTTGTATATGAGCTTTAATCTTCATTCCATCTTTTTTTTAGCGTAAGCGCGCCATTCTGGAAAACTTTCGCCTAGTGGATATTTCCTAAAAAAACGCTCCAGTTTGCCAAAATTCGCAAAAGTACAAGATTTGGACAGCGGATTTTGGACGCGTTTTCTGAATAACTCCGCAATCCAAAATCTGACCTCCATATACTCAAATCGAAGAGGAGAGTGTGCTCTTCGACTTTGGCAATGTGGAGTTTTGGCCAGAAGCTCACGGTTTGGGAGATATTGGCTCTGGAAGATTCGAGACTGTTGTGTATGCGCCAAAAACGAGAAAAATTGGATTTTTATTTACCAGGGCTCCCACAGGTCGGTATGAGGTGGGGAATGGCAGCAGTTGGGTGATGCAGGCAGTGGGGGTCTAGCCAGGTGGCAGCGACGGTCTCTGTGATGGCTGGAGCTAGGGTTTTGGGGATCTCTCGATTTAGAGATGGAGGAGAGAGGAGAGGGAGGAACGGAGCTAGAGGGGTTTGCCAGCGGCGACGCTCCAGGCAGGGGCAACGGTGAGGGGTCCGGCGGCGGGGATGTGAGAGAGGCGACGAGATTTGCAGAGGGAGGCGCGGGTTTGAAGAATAAACGATGGATTAGGTTTAGGGTATATAAATAAATATATATATTTCTTTATTTAATTTATTTCCAACAAGTTGCTTTTTAAATCGAACTCCAAATCGAACCCAACGGCTATCGTCCCTAGCTAATTACCCCTATTCTGAACACAATGGGATATGTTTCGTAAGCCAATTCGACTGTTTTGACCAGTTTTCATCAAAATTAAAATATAAATCAACATATATTAAATTCAAACGTACATTTTAATTTACTAAGGCCACATACTGACTCTAAAAATTTCAGAAAAATAAATCTAGCTATGTTTTGATGATACAGTCCTAACAAAACTAATTTCGTCAAATTTGGAGACCGTTTGAAAAATGGTCATTTTCCAATCGATTAAATTCAAACTAGAAGTACCAAACGCGTTTAAATTCACCACGCTCACATATTAATTCCAAAAATTATGAAAATTGGAATCTAGCAATAATTTGACATTCTGAATCCAACAAAAGTAGTTTCAACAAAATGGAGGTTGTTTGTAAAATGGCTATTTTTAAGGGCTATATAATATATAAAAAATATATATATACATTCCATAGTGACTATTTTGAATTTTAAACTGGACATAACTTTTTATTCCCGTTATGAAATCTGCAGTTTTTACATTTGTTAGAAAGATATAATTAAACAGATTCAAATATTTTTTGTTTTACTGAAATCCGATTTATTTTGAATCACTACATTCGATTGAATTTTAAAATCGAATTTTCAAACTACCGCGCCATTTCGGGCTCGTTTTATACTTAAAATAAATTTATACGTTCTAACTTCGATTAAAACAAATTTTTGGCCGTTATTATTTAAAATAAATCATTTTAAATATTCAAAATCCATTAAAATAGCTAAAATAAAAAATTTAAATTGGTTCTGAGAATCTGGGTTGTTACATTTTTAAAGAGTGAGTGTTTTTAAAAAATGGTCCCCCTTAACAACAGTTGGAGTGTCAATAATAATACCTTATTTTTAAGCAAGCAAAAGCAATTTTTATGCGCAAGTAGCTCTCAAAGAAAGCGAATTGCCTTTCAGTACATGCTATAACACTCAACAACCAAAAAAAACATATGTATATATATATAGTAAACAATATATATAGAATAATCATATATGACTTAACAAATACAACCAACAAGCATCCAACTAGTATTCGTCAAAATTTTAACAATAATTTCAATTCATACTTCCTAATATCAACATTTAATCTATTACACTAAAATTTCTTTCAAATATACAATTGATTAACGTTTATTGGTAGCATTCACTTTATTTCACATTATTTGTTTTCATTCTCTTCCAATTTGATTCATTTCAATTTATTAGGTTTATATACATTTATTTTCTTACAATGAATTCATATTCAATTAATGCATAGTACCTTACATCAATTGACTCATTTGCAATCATCGACGTTCATTATTTTTGTTTTCACTTCACCTATTAGGTTCATTTCCATATTATATCAGTTCCATTTCATTCGGCTTATTTTACTAATTTAGTCCTTTCCAAATTTATTTATTCATTTTCATTAATCCCTGTAAGTTAAATAAATCTAATAATCCATATATTATTTTATTTCATTAGTTTAATTTATTTACCTTTCTTAGTTGAATTCAATTCCACAAAATAACTAAGTATATCATTTATTATCAGAATTTATATTTTATTTATACTTACAAACAATCAATTTAATTTCACCTTCCATTATTTCTACTGACACTTGTATATTATGTAATTGTCAATTTCCCATAACATTTTCACTTCTTATATACTACGATAAGTTACATATATTATAGAAAAGGTTTAATATTATAAAAATTTGATATTATCCAATTTGCTTCAATTCTTCCATTTCACATTCCAAAGAGATTACTTTATTTCATATTTATCTTAGATTCATTTTATTTATTTCGCAATTCAAAGGTTTAATTCATTACTTCAGTCATTCGAGAATTTAAGAATTCAACTCCGGGTTCTTTTATAAATCAATTTTCAAAATATCTCATGTATTATATCTTTTATATTAAACCAAACTATAAAAGATTTAAATGAAATTCCAATTTATCAAACAAATTACAAAAGTTCTAAGTGGTCTTCCCACTCAGACTCTCGAAAATAAACGTCTGTGATGCATAAACTCATCACTGAAGTCATTTCCCAAAGACAAGAAAGGAATACACACTTAAAATTCGTTTGAAAACAATTTATATATGATTTTTTTTAAAAAGATAATGATATTATTTCAAAATCATTTTTAAATCAATATTATAAAAGCACCCGAAATTAAATTCTCAAACTCATATTTAACTCCTTATTTCATTACCAATTAATTTTCAATATTTCATTTTTCTTAAACCATTCAATAACCAATAGTTTTAATTATTGATTAATCGAATAATAAATGATGATAATCTAATATTATCATCAATAAAAATCAAAACTCATAGATTTTCAAATAATTATTTTTATATATAATATAATTCAAAACAATATTATGTCAATGAGTCATATTCAAGTGTTTAGAAATCCCTATCGATGCATTGGCGTCCTAAGTACCGACCAGAACTCATAAAAACTCAACAGAACAAATCAACCCAATGAAAAACCATTTTTATATCAAAATTACAAATACATTCTCTCATGTACAAATAAACTCATTCTAGGGTATTACTACCCATCTATAATGAGTTAATCCGAAATAGAGCCAAGGTTTTCGCTAAACCAAAGCTCCTATACCAACTGTAACAACCTAAATTTTTGACCGTTCAAATCGACAATGATCCTCAAATATCAACTTAAACAAATCAAAGATACAGAAAGTTATTGAGATTAATATAAGAAAAGAAGAAAGAAGAAAACAATTAAAGAATCTCATAGCGGAAGGACAAAATATAATAAATAAATAAATAAATAACAGTTCACATAGCTATTAAAACATACATTTGATTTTACATTACATGAATTTATCAGAGTTAACTATCATAAAACATACCATTATTTGCAGCGAAATAATAATAATAATAAAACGTCTATCTAGCTCCATCTTTATCTTCGTAACAGTGTCTTCGATAACTGAAAAACTCAGCCAGACCCGAAGACAAAAACACTTGGATCAGAACTAAAATATTCTCATATCAGTTAAATCAAATTCATGTGATAATATGAGTGCAATAACTTAAGAGATGTTACTGGAATTTCCATCTCCTAAGGATTCGTTAAACTAGATACTATATAATACAATACGCTATTATAATAGTGACTATAGTTAAATATAAAATATAAAAATAGCATAAGCGGGATTACTACTATTACCCTAACACCATTTGTAATGGCTCGAATTTCCATATTATCTAAGTTGACTAAATACACCATACATCCAACCCAAACTGCACAAAAATACGAACCATTATTGAATAAATAAGAAAAAGATAGAAGGAAAATAGAAATAAAAACACAGAATCTTACATCACAACGGAATAAAATATAATACATATATAACAATCCTTGAATTACAAATTTTTACCTAGATACATTATCAGAGTACATCACATATACAACACAGATGGATAAACTCTATATAACTCAAACTGTAGCCTCGTGCTCCAAGCTCCTCCAAGTATATCTGTAAACACCTCAACTACCTGGCTGCTCTTAAAATTTTGGGCACCCAAGAGTTTAGGGTAAACAAAACAAAATAAAACCTGGGTCAGTCATGGGACTGGTGTGAGTAAACTCCAACCACTTGGTTTAACTTTTAAAAATCCCTTTAAGAGAAAGGATAATCGTAAGACCGATCCACACATAAACACAAATGGTTTTTACCTCACAATAACCCAAAATATTTCTTTAAAATCAATGCTATTCTAATATTATAATAGTGTCTATATCAAATAAATAACAATCTAGCGGAACATTTGCATCTCACGCTCCACATACATAATATACAATCAAAACCGCGGGCGCTTATTGGGTAATGGATTTCCAACTATGACAAGGTATGAAACAACCATCTGATAGTGTATCTCTAGAGGGGAATACACTGGGTTCAACAAGAACATCTTGCAACCCGGCCACACATGACCGACCATTCATTTCGCTTGAGTGTAACGAATGTATACCACCAACGGTTGGGATCAGCAACCATTTATCGAAAGGGACAACATCGATAGATTAAAGAAGGAAATGAATTTTCTCTATATCTATCTACATAATAATTCCAACTATTCTTAATTCTTTTGGAGTCATTATCCAACCATGAAATACCAAAAATGCCCTTAAAATTCAATAATTATTTTAAAAAAATCTCAGAAATCATGAGAATTATGGTTCATATAAATGCGTTCAATTTTAAACATTTTTTTGTTATTAATTAATATAATTATGGTAGGACATTGCATTCCTTGTATGGCATTTGATTTGTCTAATTGCATTTGATTTGTATATTTACTTTATATGCCCTATGTCATTCAAATATTAATTAATATAATTATGGTAGGATGTTCATAGTTATCTACATGAAACTTTTGATAAGTTAGTTTTGAACGGACTAAATTGATTGTGCTATAAATTGATTGGTTAAGATTATTATATCCATATTTACAATATGGCTATATGGATATTCATGAAAGGATATCTTAAAATTTATATTAATTTATTTTTTGTGAATGAGACGATAGAATCAACTCCATCTATTTGTATAAAATGAATAAGATGTACAATTTTACTTGAATATGTCAGGTAACTTTGAAAAGTATTAAATATTTGCTATATCTACCATATTAAATTTACATTATATCATAGTACTGTATTATAGGCATATACCAATCTTATATCAATAGTATAAGAAAATCCTAATGGAATGATTTTGTTCCAAAGTTCTAATTATTATCACTTTAATTTGTACCAACTTTCCATCATGTTCACTATTTTGTTTATAAGTTTAAATCATATTCAATTATTTCTAGAAATAGGTTGTTTAGATTAATACACATAATTTATATTGCCAAAAAAACGTATAATTCACCTATAAAATGCCTTTGGACATCTACTAAATCCATCTGCTGCTTCACCAGAATTATATGCTCTCAGGTGCTATTCTTTTCCCTACAATTTTATGCTCTATTTCTTCAATTTTTGTTCTGATACAATTTTATAACCGACAACATACACTCTGCTCCAATTGATGGAAGATTTCTTACATGGGTCCAACATGAAACGTGTACCGTTCGCTCCATTTAAGGTAATCGAATTTCTAACATCAATTCTCCCATTTCCTCACTTTTCTTATTCGTACATTATAGATTAGAACATCACCTTACAAGAGCGAATAGTTGATTGCGCTGAAAACCAAAAGTGCTGAGAATTACAAGACACAAAAAAGGTTACAGCTAATGGCTTAAATATTCAGATAGGGGCTACTGTGGTAATATGCACTTCTTTATTATGATTTGTTTCGTTGTATTAAGTCATTTATGAATTTCTTATATGTGGGTTGCTTGGGCAGAGAGCAATGGATCCTGATAGTCTCCTTGCTAGATAATTCCATTTTCTTGATTTCAACTTTGTTGCTTTATTTTTGTTTGTTCTCTACTGTAATGTCATTTTTTACTGTTTTTTTGTTTCGTTTGTTGTACTTTTCTTCTATTGTTGTAATTACTCATTGATCGAAAAAAAACATTTCTACTTTTCTTTTTCAGTAATTATGTGATTGTTTTTGTTATATTTCTATCTACATCCAAATAATATCTTCGTTTCCAGCATTAGTGTACATCCACTAATTCATGAATTTAATAATAGTGTTAGTATAAGCCCAGTTGTTTCTATCATGTTATTTTAAATTTCCCTGTTGTTAATTAGTTGTTCACCTCTGTTATTTTCCCTTTGTTGCGTTTTCCAGTTTGATCAACTAATTAACAACAGAAAATTTACATATTTGCCTATCATGCATGCTTATCCTTCAGGATTTATGAACAAATATTTGTGTTCAATATATTTACACTTCCCAAGATCACATGTATCATTTCCGTGCTTTATTGTACGCTTATGCTTTACCATATCCGTTTATGGAAAATTTGTTCATAGGATTACGATCAAACTACACCATAAATTAAATAACTCATTTGACGAAATGAATTATTTTTATATATAATTTCAAGACAATTTTCTTTCGTGCCATTAGTGCGATCCACAGTTTATAATTTGTTACCTAAACATAGCTGCATCCTCCATGATCTGTTAGCTAAATTGTTGGTTTTTTTATTTGAATATCTATCTATAATCCTTTGCTTACTATTCATTTCTCTTTTCATAGCAACATAATATACCTTCAAATATTACAACATGTTGCTGCTTAAATTCATGTACATAGTACAATGGAAAGTATCAATGTACCATACGTAGGATATATAAAAAATATACAAATAATATTTTCTTGTCTATTATTTAGTCTTTTTGAAGTAAGATCAACAGAAATAGTGGCAGATGGGAGGTATGTATATATAGCACTTTAAATATTATGGAATTTAAATCTTTATTTTGTTATATGCATAAACAATATTTTGCTTTTCATTTTTATGTTTTGACAGTTCAACTGTGAAATTTTGTTTTTGGGATGATTTTGTCAAATTGTTTGCTACCGCTTTAAAAGAAGCTACTGAGAAACCAGTTGTCATCATTGTGGCAAGTTGTAGGTTAGATTCGTTTAAAGGTACAATTTTAGTATGACTTTTATGTTATTCATAATTGAGAAAATTTAGTAAAATATGTTGTGGTAGGATTTACCCCTTTTTCTCCATCAGTCTAGCTCAATTCTCTCATCCATCGGTCCAATTATGCTAACGACTATCAATTGCTTTAATGTGTGAAAATTTAATAACATGACGTTTCTTATATTGTACAACAACCTAATTGACCAATGTTGCTGCAACATGGTTTTTCATCAACTACAATCATTACAGTGTTCTTAAAATGAGAAAGAGGTAAACTTGAGTTTTATTGAAATGTAATATAATATATTTTTTAAATATAATATACATCAAAAATTAAACTTATAAAATAGGTAGGTTGAATATTATTGATTTCAATGAAGGAAAAGTTGATGTTAACGATATGATTACCGGAGATTATCAAATACCGAGTATTAGTGAGATAAGGAACTTGAAATCTGAATATACTGAGGTATACTCCCTTGACTTTAAATTTTTTTATTTTTAATTTGTCGTTCCTATTCAAGTACCAAAAGTTACTATATTTTATAAATTTCAGAAAGAAATTATTTTTCAAGTAACCGTTAGGAATGTAAAATAGGAACAAACTTGGTATTATGATGCTTACTTATCATGCAGTGATCAAGAAGTTGAGGAGAAAGATGGGAAGTATAAATGTCCTACTTGAATTGACTTTGTTCATTTCTGTTAATAATGAGAAGTACTAGTAATTTAGTTGAGTATATGTCAGTTCATAAGAAAGTATTGATTCTACTTATATATACATATACATATATATATCATCATCTCAAATTTATAGTATTTATTATATATAATTATAGTCATATACCAGTCTTTCTACCAATGATATAAGAAAATTTTAAAGAAATTTTGCTCAAAAATTCTGATTGTTTCCAGCACAATTTCCTGAATTTGGTTTGTTTCCTTTTTTCTTCAAATAATTTTTTTCTGATGGATTTCAAGTTTGTTTAGTAAATCAATTCCTTATTTAGGTGATTTATTGATATTCCTGTAATGTCTCCGTAATTTTTTACCAAGCATTACATATAAACGTAGATTGTATTCCTTTTAAGGACTATGACCATAGTTGTTCTTATAATAATAGCATTGTTTCCTATTTCATTACATTGATTTAAAAATAGTACACAATATCTAAAATGTTGATTCTATTGTTGTTTGTCTAATTTTGCATGTTCATGCATTAAGAGAACTACCTAACATTGTTGTTTATATAACATACATTATAATTTTTTTATTGCTCTTTACCTGGTTTCTTTTCACATATATAATTAATAATTTTGTCTATTCAAATATTTTTGGAAATGCTTTATTTACATAATATACATAAACTATTTTCCAGAAAAAACATATAATTCACCTATAAATGCCATGGGAAATGCATCTAATAAATCCAACAAAATTTCATAGCTAATCTGTTTTGAAGCACGTGTTATGATGGAAACTAATTTAATCCTTGTCCAATTTCTTATTGTAATGACCCAGAAAATCAGAACCAATTTAAAAAATTTATTTTTAGAATTTTTAATAGAAATTTGGCCAGAATTTAAAATTTTGATTTTTAAATAATTATAAAGCTATTAAAAATAGTCAATTTACAAACGACCTCCGTTTTTGACGAAACCACTTTTGTTGGTTCTGGAATGTCAAATTAGTGTTAGATTCCAGTTTCCATAATTTTTGGAATTAATATGTGAGTGTGATAAATTAAAATGTGTTTTGACAGTTTCAGTCAATTTGGATCGACCGGAAAATGGCCATTTTTCAAACGGTCTCCAAATTCGACGAAATCAATTTTGTTAGGGCCGTATCATCAAAACATAGCTAGATTTATTTTTCGGAAATTTTTAGAATCAGTATGTGGCCCAAGTAAATTAAAATGTACGTTAAAATCTAAAATTGAGTGTTTTATATTTTTATATGAAGAAAAATTGATAAAAACAGTCGAATGGGCTTATGAAACATATTACACTGTGTCCGGAATAGGGGTATTTAGCTAGGGGCGACAGTCGTTGGGTTTGATTTTGTGTTCGTATGGAATAATGGGTATTTTCTGAATTAAATAATTTAAAAATATATATTATCCAATTAAAAACCCTTATCATTATATCCAAAAACCCAATCCTCTTGAAATCAATGGCGGCTGAAGCACGAATCTTCCTCCTCAAATAACTCTTCATCCACTTGACGAAATCAAATGGTCCAGTTGAAGTTTTTGTAGATCTCACCTCCAGCTTTAAATCCGTACCACCCTTGCCCCTTATCGTTGTGTGAATCTCGAGATCTGCCCCTCCAAAGCCATCGTCGTTCATGCCAGTTCCCCCCCCCCCCTCGGGTCTGACCACCGAGTTCAACGCCACCACCAGGCATAGGCGCCGCCTTCCAAGCCCCTCGTCGTGGCAAAACCTAATCGTCCTCTCGCGCTTCAGTTTTCATGCAAATTCGTGACCTAGTTTTGAACATTTTCTGAGAGGTAATGGCTGATTTAATTTAAACTGTTTATAACAACTAAAAGCTTTGCTAAATTGGTTAATCGAATAAAAAATCATATCTTTTTCGTATGTTGTCCAAATCCAGTGAAACAAGAGACATCGGGACCGTGACATCGTACACGATATTCCTGAAGAGACCGGAGAATTTTTAGATATTTCTACAATTTTAGAAGGAATAAAAAGCAATGTGAGCAATCTAAGTTCAAAAATAAATAAAATTATATTAGGTTGCTGATGGAGTTCAGTAACTCCCGACACCGTCGTCCACAGACGATGGATGGCTTGATTGTACTATGGTGTGAAATTGATTGCTATTGTGTGTGATTGATTATGGTTGAAACAAATTTGGTTGTGATTGTGGAAAATTCATGGTGTTGTGAAAATGAATTGTATTATGAAAATAAAACCCTTGTATCGCCGCGAGACCTAGGATAGCAGAGGAGCCGTACTAGAGACGGTGCCGGTATTGATTACCATGCCGTTATAATGCCGAAATTTTTCTGAAATGTTCATGTGTTGTAAAATATTCAGATATGAAGTGAAAATTGTCTAAAGAATAAAAATTTACATTTTTATTGAAAGTAGAAATAATGAAAAATATTCATTGTTTGAAATAATTAAAAAAAAGTTAAACAATAAAAATACATTTTTATTATATGTGCAAAATTTGTAAAATGTTCATATTTTGAAATAGAATTGTTTGAACAATAAAAATTACATTTTTATTGTATATATAAAATATGAAATATGATCATAGTAGAAAATAAAAATATGTTAACAATAAAAATTTCATTTTTATTGTGAATATAGAAATATGGAAAAATGACAATTATATGAGATAAAATTTGTTCACATTAAAAACTACATTTTAGTGTAAAAGATCAATCATTAAAAATAGGATTCACAGCATGAAAAAATTTGTTCACATTATAAATTACATTTTTAATGTAAAAGATGAATCATAAAAAATAGGATTCATAATATGATAAAATTTGTTTACATTAAAAATGTAATTTTTAATGTAAAAAATGAATCATTAAAAATAGGATTCATAGTATGATAGAATTTGTTCACATTAAAAATGACATTTTTAATGTAAAAGAAGAATCATTAAAAAAAAAGGATTCATAGTATGATAAAATTTGTTCACATTAAATATTACATTTTTAATGTAAAAGATGAATCATTAAAAAAATAGGATTCATAGTACGATAAAATTTGTTCACATTAAAAATTACATTTTTAATGTAAAAGATGAATCATTAAAAATAGGATTCGTAGTATGATAAAATTTGTTCACATTAAAAATGTAATAAACCGGAAAATCAGAACTAATTTAAAATGTTTATTTTGGCTATTTTATTGAATTTTGAACAGTTAAAATAATTCATTTTAAATAATAACAATTAAAAATTTATTTAAATTGAAGTTTGAACGAATCTATTTATTTTAATTATAAAAGGAGTTAGAAATAGCGCGGTAGTTTGAAATTTTGAATTTGAACTTTGACTGAATGTATAGGATTCAAAATAAATCCGATTTTGGTGAAACCAGAAATATTTAAATCTGTTTAATTATATCTTTTCAATGAATCTGAAAAATTGAAATTTCATAGAGGGAATAAAAAGTTATGATCAGCTGAATATTCAGAATAGTCGCTATGGAATTTAATATAATATAAAACCCATATAAATAGCCATTTTGCAAACGACCTCCGTTTTCGACGAAATCACCTTGTTGGATCCGGAATGTCAAATTATTGCAAGATTCCAAATTTCATAATTTTTGGAATAAATATGTGAGCGTGGCAAAAGAAAATGTGTTTTGTCAATTTTATCAATTTGGATCGACCAGAAAATGGCCATTTTTCAAATGGTCTCCAAATTCGACGAAATAAATTTTGTACGGACCGTATCGTCAAACATAGCTAAATTTATTTTTCGGGAATTTTTGGAGTCAGTTTGTGGCCCGGTAAATTAAAATGTACGATCAAATTAAATAATAAAATGTTTTATTATTTAATTTAAAGAAAAATGTGTTGAAATGATCAAATGGGCTGATGAGACCTAGTCCATTGTGTCTGGAACAGGGGTAATTAGCTAGAGGCAACAATGGTTGGGCCTCATTTGGAGTCCGGACCCATAAACAAATAATTTGTAAATTAAAATTATATTAAATAATATATCCTTTGTCGTTATCTTATAAAAATCCCGTATACCCTAATTATCGATGGCAGCTATAACTCCGATTCCACCTCGAATAACTCTCAATCCACACCACAAAATCGAGTGCTTTTGTTGAAGATTTTGTAGATCTCTTCTCGATCTTCAAATCCATACTGGTGCCATAATTTCTGGTGGGGTATTTCGCTCAGTCCATCGCCCCGAAGTCACGCCGCGTCGCAGACATTTGCGCCTACATCTCGAGTTCGAGTTGCACGTAGGTGGGGTCCCCTGACGCGTCTCTCGAAGGCCGTTGAAGCGGTGGCGGCTGATCATCTTCACGTCATCGGTGGTGCTCGCGAAATCGAACCCTAGGTTCGAAGGGTTGTGATAAGTGTCGGCCTGAAAACTATTATAAAAAAGAAGAAGGTTTTTTTATTAATTAATTCTCTTTAAAATGTTATCAACTTTTGTAAAATCGTATCTTTATCATACAATAACGAAATTTGATGAAACATGAAACATTGGAACCGTAAATTCGAGATCTACATTTAGAAGAGACCGCATAATTTTTGGAGCCTTCTACAATTTTAGAAGAAACAAAAAAGCGATGTGATATTTCTGAATCCAATTAAATAAATAAATATTATATTAGGTTGCAAACGGAGTTTAGAAACTCCCGACACCATCGTCCACAAACCATGGACGACTTGATTGTATTGTGGTGTGAAATTGGTTGATTTTTGGTGATTGATTGTGGTTGAAACGAAATTGGTTGATATTGTGAAAATAGATTGTATAGTAGAAAAAAATTGTTTTAGGAAATGAAACCCTTGTATCGCCGCGAGGCGTAGGTAAGCGCGAGGAGCTGTACAAGGGACAGTGCCGGTTTTAATTACCCTGTTGTTATGCTGCCGAAATTTTCTGAAATATTCATGTGTTGTAAATTATTCATGTTATGATATAAAATTGGTTGAATAATAAAGATTAGACTTTTATTGTATATATTAAATTAAAAAAGATCATTATTTGGAATAAAAAAATTGTTCAACAAGAAGTTCCCATTTTTATTATAAGTGAAAAATGATATTATTTTGAATTAAATTGTTTAACAATAAAAAGTTATATTTTTATTGTAAATAAGAGAACATGGAAAAAAATGATTCATTGGTTGAATTAAATTGTTTAACAATAAAAAGTTACATTTTTATTGTAAATAAGAAAAGTGAAAAATGATCATTATTTTGAATTAAATTGTTTAACAGTAAAAAGTTACATTTTTATTGTAAATAAGAAAACATGAAAAATGATCCATTGTTTAAATAAAAAGGTAACAATAAAAATCTCAATTTTATTGTATATATGAAAATGAACATTATTTGAATAGAAAATATTTTAACAATAAAAATTTCAATTTTATTATATATACAGAATATATAAAAATGAACATTAGATGAATAGAAAGGTTGTTTAACAATAAAAATATATTTGTTTTATTTTTTATATATATAAAATGATCATTATATGTTGGCATAAAAAATCACATTTTTTATCATAGATTAAAAATGATCATTATTAGAAAAGAAATTGTGTTAACTTAAAAACCACATTTTATGTTAAAGATGAATACATTAAAATATTCAAGTTAGAATGAAATTGTGTTAACATAAAAATCACATTTTTATGTAAAAGTGAATTCATTAAAATATTCAAGTTAGAATGAAATTTTGTTAACATAAAAATCACGTTTTTTATGTTAAAGATGAATTCATTAAAATATTCAAGTTAGAATGAAATTGTGTTAACATAAAAATCACATATTTTTTAATGTAAAAGATGAATTCATTAAAATATATAAGAAAGAATGAAATTGTGTCAACATAAGAATTTACATTTTTAATGTAAATGAAATATGATTCATTAAAAAGGATGCTTGTTTGAAAAATATCTTAACATTAAAAGTACATTTTTAATGTAAATATGAATAAATAAGAAGGTTCAAGTTTGTTGAAATTCTTTAACATAAGAAGTTACATTTTTAGGTAAAAGGATCATTAAAATTGATCATTGTTGGAAGAAAACATGTTTTAACATAAAAGGATACATTTTTGGTGTAATTAAATGATTAGAAAAGATTCAAAAGTGATAAACATGTTTTAACATAAAAGTTTACATTTTAATGTAAATGAATCATTTTAAAAGTATTCATTGTGCAATAAAAATGTTTTGACATTGAAATTTACATTTTTAGTGTAAATGAATCATTAGAAAAAAATTCATTGTTAAAGAAAATGTTCTTACATTGAAATTTACATTTTCAATGTAAATGAATCATTATAAAAAGATGCATTGTTAAAAATGTGTTAACATTTAAAAATTCACATTTTAGTGTAATAAAAGATTACATAAGAAAGATTAAATTTTTATGTATGAGTACCTAGTAGCTCTATATTTATGCCCCACAAGGCGGGAAAACGTATTGTTCAGGAATAACTAATCCACTAAAGTATTTGTGGACCGACCTTACTGCTCCTAGCTGCAGTTGCGGCTGTGTCCTGAGGCTCGGGCTAGAGAGTCTCGAATTCGGTAAGGACGATCCCTTGCCTTGGTTCATGATGGAAATCCAACTTCCAAAATGACACCATGCGGTCTTGATTGTGAAACTAGTATGGCGACATAATATATGGTATCTATGCAGTCTATGATTGATATATTATGATTGAAATGTTTTTGAAAGCATATATACACTAATAATAATAATATCGAATCCGTTTTATCGTATCAAGCATTTTTGACCATTATAAGGTAAAACTCTATCCTTCAGTTTGCGTTGCATTGTGTGATAGGACTTGAGTCTTATAATGGTTTCATTTTTCTTAAAAGCATTGCATTGTTTAACGATTTACTTTATTTATGCACTGGCAATCCAATGGAGTAAACCCATTCCGCGTTAGCGGTGTCGTTCTGTGATTAGCCTTATTATTAAGTAGGTTAAGTAAGATTTCTCATACCAGTCCCATGACTGACTCATAGTTTGTTTCACTTTGCAAACTCGGGTGCCCTCTTTTCCACATGGGCAGCCTTGTATTCAGGTTTTAGCTCACTCATTCTGGATGGCTATGGAGCTGAAGATGGATTCTACCATTTCTATTATGTTGTTCAGACTTCATTTAGTATATTATGTTTGATTCCACTGCAGACGTTTTATATTAAGTTGAAAACTGTATTATGTACTGTGTATGATCCTATTATGCTTTGTAACTCTGATGATATATTATTTCCAGTGTAATTTGATGTACATTATCTGCTGTAATTCTATTTTTCTATTCTGCTATTATTGTTTATGTGTTATATTCCAATGCTTATCCTTGCTTTCGTACTACGGGAGTTTGGGGTTATCACAGTTGGTATCAGGGCTTTGGTTAAACTTAGCCTCGGAATATAACATATTAACAAACTCGTCAGAAATAGAATCAACAGAATTCTAAAACGAATAACTCGTCGTAGATAGGACTAGTAATGTCCTAGAATGAGTATAGCAGGATAAAATACGCCCCAATAGATTCATTTGCACTTAAATATATGTCTCTATACTTTACAATATCTTTTCTGTTGGCCTGACTCTTTGTATGCTATTTGCAGATATAGTAGAAAATGAGTGGCAGAAATAGAAGAAGTAGTTCTATAGTTCAGCAATCTAATGAGCCAGTCATGCTCCCACAACCATAACTGGATCTAGAAGCTCTAATAAAGAAGTCTCAAAATCTGGGTGGAGTACCATTCTCAGGCAAAGAGTCCGTTATTGAAACATAAGAATGGATGCGTTCTTCTGAGAGAATTTTTGAAGGCTAAAAGCTGAGAGATGATCAGAAGAGATTAATAGAATCTTGGGCACTCAGAGGTGAAGCTTTAATCTGGTGGGAAACTGGTACAGAGTAAAATCCAGAAGGTAGTATTACCTGCGATAGATTTAAAGAAATGTTCCAGAAAAATTTATTCCTCCAGAAGCAACTGAGCGACTATATGATGAGTTTTATAATCTGAAACAAGGAGATATGACCATTCGGGAGTATCAGAATAAATTCAATGAACTTTCTCAACTCTTCCCCAGAACTAATTTGGGATCGTATAAGGAAGAACCTGAGATTTATCAAAGGACGTTAAAAGAAATACGAAGGTAGAGTACTTGCTCATGTGAATCTTCCATTTTATGAGATGATACATATGCTTATCGCTATGAGTATATTGATGAGCAACATGGTTCGGAAGATGAACAGGAAAGCAGCTCTAGCAGCAAAAGAAAGTTTGAAATTGATATCCCTGAGACAAGTACGATGAAACGACCCGAACTTCCCTGGTCTCCGAAGAGAAGAGGAAGAACGAATTGTTTTGAGAATACGACAAAATAGAACGCAGACGGAAGAACATTACATTGCTTATTACAACAATGCCATCAGAATACAAGAATATACAGAGTATAAACAAATAAATATTACACAGAAAATATCAGAGATATAAATTACATTTAAAATACATAGCAGCGGAAAATAATACAAAACACAACTAGAATGAGATATACGGATACAAAGCTTTCCGGATATCGTTCCAGCTGTAAACCAGGATCCTATGAATATAAATCTGCAAAACCAAAACTACTAGCTTCCCATGTCAAAATAAGGGCACCCAGAGTTTAGGTTAAAACAATAAACTCTAGGTCAGTCATGGGACTGGTGTGAGAACTAAAATAGTTATTAATCTGTATTTTTAAAGTTAGGCAAATCAAGGGACCATGCCGTATAACACGGAACGGGTTTCCTCCCAAGAATACCAGTGCATAAAACAAACAGCGCAGTGCTAAATAAAGAAAAATGAAGCCATTATAAGACCCAGGTCCCATCACACAATGCAACACAAACCGGAGGATAGGATTTTTCCTTATAATAGCCAAAGCATGCTTGATACGTTTAAAACAAGTCATTTGATACTATAATAAGTGTACAATGTTTAAAACAATTTCAATCATAAATATCAATCATAGACGGCATGGGTACCATATATCATGTCGCCATACTAGTTTTACAATTAAAACCGCAAATGTCACGTATTTGGAAATTGGATTTCCGTCTGTGAACTGAGGCAAAAGATAGTCCTCAACCAATACGAGACGCTCTAGCCCGTGTCTCAGGATCAGAGCTCGAGTGACCCTTAGGAGCCACAGGGTCGGTCCACCGATGTGGATTAAAATTCCTGAACACTGCGTTTTCCCACCCTTTGGGGTGTCAATGAGTCCAATCACTCCATCGGTCCCGGATCGACCGATATATCTGAGGCGCCTCGCAACAGCAACAACCACATAAGTCAAACTCGTCAGGGCGTGTAAAACCACTGACGCCACTTCTAGCTAGAAGGAAACGCATGCCCTCCCTGGATCCTTCTCCCGTTTTTGGTTCACAACTGGGGGGTGAGGCTCGTGAATCCACATTACACAAAGCTATGCCACACAGGCTGTGCTTTGATCATCACCACAAGACTTTGCTTTTCAATAGAAGCCTTGATCAATTGCCACTTAGGTATGCCACACAGGCAATTCACTCCATGCGTTTGATATCCATCGATATATAACCCCTGAGCTCGTACGTCTCAAAGAAGGGCGTTAAGCAAGAGAATAAATTCTCCGCCGCCAAACAGATATATATTTAATCGAAATCAATCACACAGACTAAAATCCAATGTCAGACACACAGTCCATTTACAAGTTCGTTCTGGTTCTGAACGAAACCGGAGGCACCTAGTATCCCGCATATCCATCGATCTCCAAGTACGTCTGGACGATCACCAACTATTTCCATCTTCTTGGGTGTACAGCCCAATCAAGATCATCAGTAATCACCCAAACGACGTGAAGACCTCCGGTCTTCAACCACCGTCTTCATCTTCGACACCACGTCGAATCAGTTATTCAGAATGGGATAAACCCGGTCTTCCTGAACAACTCGCGTATATAATAAACACGTGTGACACAAACAGAACATACGCCTCAATCCAGTTCAGAATATTCTTTTATTCAAACATTCTTATACTTTGGGAAAGGTTCCCATTAATTTTATCAAAGATAAATTCTTTAAATTTATTCTTTAATCTTCTTTGAATATCAATTCAAACTAGTCGGGATTAGCGAACCACACCGAAGTAATCATTTATTTTATTTCCCAATCCCAACCTATTCATCCCATGAAGTAAAACTGGTCATACTTCATATCTAACACCACGGTGTTATCGGTAAATTCAATTACCATTTCCCGTTCAAATCTAATTAAAGATTTAACTATCGCCGGGAGTAAAACTGGTGATACTCCATTCTCGATCTTTCCAATCTAATTAAAGATTCATTAAAACTCCACTTAGTTTTAATCTTTAACTGGGTTAAAGAATCAGTGTCATTTAGAACACGGTTCACGATAAACCCAAAATCACATTCCATTAATTGTCGGGTTAAAGAACGAGTGTTATTTAAAACACTATTCATGATAAACCCAAAAATCAATACCAATTCAATTCCAATTAAATATTATTTAATTGGTACACTTCATTAAATCTAAATAAAAAGATTTAATCATTTTTCTCAACCGGGTTTAAGAACAGTGTTAATGAAGACACCATTCACGACAAACCCAAATCACATTTGATATTAAATACAAGGCTCTGAAAAGAAAATATATCGGCTTATATTCAATATCAAATTCTACGACCAAAAATATCGTATTGGACATAACGATATTAATATATCTTTCAAATTCCCATAACAATATATGTATCATCATGAAATCCAACATCGAAATATTCCGAAGGCAATTTCGATTCAAATCCACTCCTATTCAATTATTGGAAATTCTGGTTATTTTTAAATCCCTTTCAAATCCAATTTATTTATTTCAAAAATAAATTGATTTTAATTCTAGTTCAAACTAGTTCATTTCGATAAAAATCTATTTTTATCTTTTCAAATATGGAATTTTTCATCCCAATTCTTCACAAATCATTTCTTATGATTTTACATAAATTATTAATATTTTTAATAATTTTATCAAGGCCCGTACAGTCGATTTCCATCAATGGCCATCGAACTGCACTTATAGCGACCTTTTCCAAATTTGATTTGGACATAATTCCAAATCCAACCGTTAGATTTCAAATTTCTAATATTTGTTAGAAAGCTCTTTTCGATACGAACTCAACGGTTCCGGTTTTAGGAGAATCCGACGGTCCGATCTCCCGGAATATCCGTTCGAAATCAATGGTCAAAATTCGCGAACTACCACGGCGCGGCGCGTTCTATTCAGGCCATTATATTATATATATAATATATATAATATATACTTCGTCGATTTCAATTCAAAACATGCTTTATAAATCGTTTTAAATTCATTTTCAAAACGGTTTCAACTTCATATTCAATTTCAAATCAAAATTGAATATTCCAATATACATTCATTTTAAATTCATTTCAAATCGATTTCAATTCAAATTGATTTCTAATTCAATTTCAGTTCCTTTTCAATTCAATTCAATTCCAATTCAAATTCATTTATATTCAATTCGAATTCATTTCTATTCAATTTCAATTCGAATTCATTTCTATTTAATTTCAATTCGAATTCATTTCTATTCAATTTCAATTCGAATTCATTTCTATTCAATTTCAATTCGAATTCATTTCTATTCAATTTCAATTTGAATTCATTTCTATTCAATTTCAATTCGAATTCATTTCTTTTCAAAATATCAGATTTTGAAATCACTTTCGATATTCATTATAAAATGAATAAAATCGATATAAATATCGTTCACATCAAAATGGCGTCAATCTAATCAACACGGCTTCATATATTTTTATTTTCAAATATTCTATTTCAAATATTTCTATTTCAAATATTTCTTTTTCAAATATGGAATGAGGCCCAATCAATTACCATATAATGTTAATTATATGGATTTTCTACAACACATGTATACAATAACAACAATGAATAATCAACCATCATCCAAAGTGCATTCTACACTGTATAAGCTTCAAATATAAATATTTAACGCTCATAACAGTCTGTCAATCAATCGATCGACATACAACTAAACAATCGGGATTAGTGTACGTCAAATATCATCCCAATACCCATATGGGGTTTCAAACAATCAAACACAGATTTTATTTGTGCAGTTAGGCGATGTGTAAAAATTATCGTCCCAATCAATATCAGTCAAATGTGTGTATATAAACAAATCGTCCGATTTATTTATTTTTATTTCCTTTCATATACACGTTAAAAATCCCATTTTTAACTATAAAATATTTTAACTATATAAATATTTTATTTTATTTCACATCACACAATCAACTACACATCAAAATCAAACAAACAAGCATACAAGCCGTCCATGGTCTGTGGACGACGGGTGTCGGGTGCTAGTAAACACCGTCTGCATCCTAGTATACATATATAACTAGAAAATTAAATTAAATAGTGAGAAATTCTCACAGATTAGCTAATCCAATCCCACAACTCTTCTTAGGTAGAAATCTTCGCCGTTCTTGCCTCTTGTCACTTTCTCTGCCTGTATTCTCTACATATATAAAAATCGAATTTTTACTTCGCTATTCAATATATAAAAATCGAATTTTTACTTCGCTATTCAATATATAAAAATCATATTTTTACTTCGCTATTCAATATATAAAAATCATATTTTTACTTCGCTATTCAATATATAAAAAACAAATTTTTACTTCGCTATTCAATATATAAAAATCGAATTTTTACATTCTCTACTTCAATATGAAAATCATGCCTTTTCTAATCGAAAAAGATAATCTTTTTTTTAATAAAAATATAAGCTTTTCAGTTTTTATAGAACTAATTACTTTATATAAATAAAATAAAGAAATAAAAGTAAAGTAAATAAATAAAAGGAACTTACATAGAAATAGGAAGGAGGAGAGAAGCGTTCACTATCGAATGCAGGTGGTGCGGAGGGGATTGCTGGCCAAGGGGGGCGGCTAGGAGGGGAGGCTGAAGGGGTTGTGCGGAATCGCGGCGGCAGTAGGAAAAGGGGGGGGGGTAGTCGCGATCGACAGCAGGGAGGGGGGTAGTCGCGATCGACAGAAGGGGGGTTAGCGTGGCGGCAGCGCCGCCTGGGGGGGTTGTCGATCGGTAGGCTAGGGTTTTTTTCTTTTTTTTTTCTGATCTGGAAGTGAGAGAGAGAAATGAGGGCAAGGGAGTTAAAGGAAAATATATATTATTTTATTTATTTTATTCTCCAAACTGTTGACTTCTATTTCCAACACCAATCGAGACCCAACGACTGTCGTCCCTAGCTAATTACCCCCATTTCGAACACAATGGGATATGTATCGTAAGCTGATTCGATCATTTCGATCAGTTTTTGTCAAAATCAACATATAACTCTATATATTGAATTTTGAACGCACATTTCAATTTACTGGGGTCACATACTAACTCGAAAAATTCCAGAAAAATATTTTCTAACTTCGTATTGACGATACGGTCCTAACAAAACTAATTTCGTCAAATTCTGAGACCGTTTGATAAATGGCCATTTTCCAGTCGATTATAATCAACTAAAACTGGTCAAACGCGTTTTCCTTTGCCACGCTCACATATTGATTCGAGAAATTATGAAATTTGAAACCTAACAATAATTTGACATCATGGATCCAACAAAAGTGGTTTCGTCGAAATCCGAGGTCGTTTGCAAAATTCCCATTTTTAAGGGCCTGAATTCCATAGCGACTATTCAGAATTTTCAATTGGGAATATCTTTTGATTCCCGCTATGAAATTTTGATTTCCCGGATTCGTTGGAAAGATATTCTCAATTAGATTCAAATAATTTTGGTTTCACTAAAATCCGGTTTATTTTGCACCCGGTACATTCATTTGAAGTTTGAAATCAAATTATCGAACTACCACGCCATTTTCAATTCCTTTTATAATTATAAATAATTATTTATATTCTATCATTGATTCAAACGAATATATACGTTAGAATTATATTCAAAATAAATTTCTCGTCGATGTTATTTAAAATAATTCATTTTAAATAATCAAAATTCGCTAAAATTGCCAAAATAAAATTTTAAACTGGCCCAGATTTCCGGGTTATTACAATCTCCCCCACTTAAAACTTTTCGTCCCCGAAAAGGAACAAAGCCGAAAGTTGTTTAACAATTCAACTCAACTTCCATTATTTTCACTACTGCTTAAGTTCTTCAACTTTTAAGTTTCTAAGAACTTTTCTAATTTTTCAAAAATTTGGCTAACACCCTAAATTTTCGAAATTTTTTGCCATAACCTCCCCTACACCGGGAGCACGTGAAAATCCCGAAATTGCCATACAGGCCTTCTGATCTCAAAAAGAAAAAGAAAAGGCCAAGCGGCTAGCCAAGCGGCTAGTCAATCGGCTTATAAAATCATCATCACCCAAACAAAACAGTAAATTATGATAAACATGTACCTATTTGTCGGGCAAACAAATTTTATTCTCTGCTCTAGCCTCCTTGCTATGACCTGTTCAATGTAAGTACATGTATATGCAAGCAAATGCGACTAATTTTCAATACAATTTAATATTTGATACAATTAGGCGTAATGGTTCAAAATTATCAAACAAATAAACAAACAACACAAACATCAATCAATTAGTGAATTAATGTTTCAAATTCATAACTTTGATACATAGTCAAAAAATCAGATATTTGATGCCAAATCACAACAATAGGCCCTATCTAGTTTCGGTTCTCATACCAGTCTAATGGAAATATAGAAATCTCACTTTCGTTACTCGAAAATAAATGCTGGCGACGGTGTCCCATCACCAGAATTATCCCCGGGCAACTAGAGTATGATTCTATAACTATCCAGTATATTAAAACTTCGAATACACGTTTGCAAGACGCATTAGCAAAATCTTTATATATCGGATTGTCCAAATCAATTTAAAATAAATAATCAAATACGAATAATTGATTTAAATTTTCAAAACAAAACTTGTTTTCATTTTATATTTCAAAAATATACTCTTCACACACGTTCTAGGATACTACTGATCCCATCTCTAACGAGTCATCCCCAGTGGATATTACTAATCCAATCATCTGATGAATTCTTTCGTATGGTTCTAATGTGCCTTGTTCTCTGAGCTTTGTAAACCAAAGCTCTGATACCACGCTGAAACGACCCGAACTTCCCCGGTCTCCGAAGAGAAGAGGAAGAACGAATTGTTTTGAGAACACGACAAAATGGAACGCAGACGGAAGAACATTTCATTGCTTATTACAACAATGCCATCAGAATACAAGAATATACAGAGTATAAACAAATAAATATTACACAGAAAATATCAGAGATTTAAATTACATTTAAAATACATAGCAGCGGAAAATAATACAAAACACAACTAGAATGAGATATACGGATACAAAGCTTTCCGGATATCGTTCCAGCTGTAAACCAGGATCCTGTGAATATAAATCTGCAAAACCAAAACTACTAGCTGCCCATGTCAAAATAAGGGCACCCAGAGTTTAGGTTAAAACAATAAACTCCAGGTCAGTCATGGGACTGGTGTGAGAACTAAAACAGTTATTAATCTGTATTTTTAAAGTTAGGCAAATCAAAGGACCACGCCGTATAACACGGAACGGGTTTCCTCCCAAGAATACCAGTGCATAAAACAAACAGCGCAGTGCTAAATAAAGAAAAATGAAGCCATTATAAGACCTAGGTCCCATCACACAATGCAACACAAACCGGAGGATAGGGTTTTTCCTTATAATAGCCAAAGCATGCTTGATACGTTTAAAACAAGTCATTTGATACTATAATAAGTGTATAGTGTTTAAAACAATTTCAATCATAAATATCAATCATAGACGGCATGGGTACCATATATCATGTCGCCATACTAGTTTTACAATTAAAACCGCAAATATCACGTATTTGGAAATTGGATTTCTGTCTGTGAACTGAGGCAAAAGACAGTCCTCAACCGATTCGAGACGCTCTAGCCCGTGTATCAGGATCAGAGCTCGAGTGACCCTTAGGAGCCACAGGGTCGGTCCACTGATGTGGATTAAAATTCCTGAACACTGCGTTTCCCCACCCTTTGGGGTGTCAATGAGTCCAATGACTCCATCGGTCCCGGATCGACCGATATATCCGAGACGCCTCACAACAGCAACAACCACATAAGTCAAACTCGTCAGGGCGTGTAAAACCACTGATGCCACTTCTAGCTAGAAGGAAACGCATGCCCTCCCTGGATCCTTCTCCCGTTTTTGGTTCACAACCGAGGGGTGAGGCTCGCGAATCCACGTTACACAAAGCTATGCCACACAGGCTGTGCTTTAATCATCACCACAAGACTTTGCTTTTCAACAGAAGCCTTGATCAATTGCCACATAGGCAATTCACTTCATGCGTTTGATATCCATCGATATATAACCCATGAGCTCGTACGTCCCAAAGAAGGGCGTTAAGCAAGAGAATAAATTCTCCGCCGCTAAACAGATATATATTTAATAGAAATCAATCACACAGACTAAAATCCAATGTCAGACACACAGTCCATTTACAAGTTCGTTCTGGTTCTGAACGAAACCGGAGGCACCTAGTACCCCGCATATCCATCGATCTCCAAGTACGTCTGGACGATCACCAACTATTTCCATCTTCTTGGGTGTACAGCCCAATCAAGATCATCAGTAATCACCCAAACGACGTGAAGACCTCCGGTCTTCAACCACCGTCTTCATCTTCGACACCACGTCGATTCAGTTATTCAGAATGGAATAAACCCGGTCTTTCTGAGCAACTCGCGTATATAATAAACACGTGTGACACAAACACAACATACGCCTCAGTCCAGTTCAGAATATTCTTTTATTCAAACATTCTTATACTTTGGGAAAGGTAACCATTAATTTTATCAAAGATAAATTCTTTAAATTTATTCTTTAATCTTCTTTGAATATCAATTCAAACTAGTCGGGATTAGCGAACCACACCGAAGTAATCATTTATTTTATTTCCCAATCCCAACCTATTCATCCCATGAAGTAAAACTGGTCATACTTCATATCTAACACCACGGTGTTATCGGTAAATTCAATTACCATTTCCCGTTCAAATCTAATTAAATATTTAACTATCGCCGGGAGTAAAACTGGTGATACTCCATTCTCGATCTTCCCAATCTAATTAAAGATTCATTAAAACTCCATTTAGTTTTAATCTTTAACTGGGTTAAAGAATCAGTGTCATTTAGAACACGGTTTACGATAAACCCAAAATCACATTCCATTAATTATCGGGTTAAAGAACGAGTGTTATTTAAAACACTGTTCATGATAAACCCAAAAATCAATACCAATTCAATTCCAATTAAATATTATTTAATTGGTACACTTCATTAAATCTAAATAAAAAGATTTAATCATTTTTCTCAACTGGGTTTAAGAACAGTGTTAATGAAGACACCATTCACGACAAACCCAAATCACATTTGATATTAAATACAAGGCTCTGAATAGAAAATATATCGGCTTATATTCAATATCAAATTCTACGACCAACAAATATCGTATTGGAAATAACGATATTAATATATCTTTCAAATTCCCATAACAATATATGTATCATCATGAAATCCAACATCGAAATATTCCGAAGGCAATTTCGATTCAAATCCACTTCAATTCAATTATTGGAAATTCTGGTTATTTTTAAAACCATTTCAAATCCAATTTATTTATTTCAAAAATAAATTGATTTTAATTCTAGTTCAAACTAGTTCATTTCGATAAAAATCTATTTTTATCTTTTCAAACATGGAATTTTTCATCCCAATTCTTCACAAATCATTTCTTATGATTTTACATAAATTATTAATATTTTTAATAATTTTATCAAGGCCCGTACAGTCGATTTCCATCAACGGCCATCGAACTGCACTTATAGCGACCTTTTCCAAATTTGATTTGGACATAATTCCAAATCCAACCGTTATATTTCAAATTTCTAATATTCGTTAGAAAGATCTTTTCGATACGAACCCAACGGTTCCAGTTTTAGGAGAATCCGACGGTCGGATCTCCCGCAATATCCGTTCGAAGTCAATGGTCGAAATTCGCGAACTGCCACGGCTCGGCGCGTTCTATTCAGGCAATTATATTATATATATAATATATACTTCGTCGATTTCAATTCAAAACATGCTTTATAAATCGTTTTAAATTCATTTTCAAAATGGTTTCAACTTCATATTCAATTTCAAATCAAAATTGAATATTCCAATATACATTCGTTTTAAATTCATTTCAAATCGATTTCAATTCAAATTGATTTCTAATTCAATTTCAGTTCCTTTTCAATTCAATTCAATTCCAATTCGAATTCATTTATATTCAATTTCAATTCGAATTCATTTCTATTCAATTTCAATTCAAATTCATTCCTATTCAATTTCAATTCGAATTCATTTCTATTCAATTTCAATTCGAATTCATTTCTATTCAATTTCAATTCGAATTCATTTCTATTCAATTTCAATTCGAATTCATTTCTTTTCAAAATATCAGATTTTGAAATCACTTTTGATATTCATTATAAAATGAATAAAATCGATATAAATATCGTTCACGTCAAAATGGCGTCAATCTAATCAACACGGCTTCATATATCTTTATTTTCAAATATTCTATTTAAAATATTTCTATTTCAAATATTTCTTTTTCAAATATGGAATGAGGCCCAATCAATTACCATATAATGTTAATTATATGGATTTTCTACAACACATGTATACAATAACAACAATGAATAATCAACCATCATCCAAAGTGCATTCTACACTGTATAAGCATCAAATATAAATATTTAACGCTCATAACAATCTGTCAATCAATCGATCGACATACAACTAAACAATCGGGATTAGTGTACGTTAAATATCATCCCAATACCCGTGTGGGGTTTCAAACAATCAAACACAGATTTTATTTGTGCAGTTGGGCGATGTGTAAAAATTATCGTCCCAATCAATATCAGTCAAATGTGTGTATATAAACAAATCGTCCGATTTGTTTATTTTTATTTCCTTTCATATACACGTTAAAAATTCCATTTTTAACTATAAAATATTTTAACTATATAAATATTTTATTTTATTTCACATCACATCACACAATCAACTACACATCAAAATCAAACAAACAAGCATACAAGCCGTTCATGGTCTGTGGACGACGGGTGTCGGGTGCTACTAAACACCGTCTGCATCCTAGTATACATATATAACTAGAAAATTAAATTAAAGAGTGAGAAATTCTCACAGATTAGCTAATCCAATCCCGCGACTCTTCTTAGGTAGAAATCTTCGCCGTTCTTGCCTCTTGTCACTTTCTCTGCCCGTATTCTCTACATATATAAAAATCGAATTTTTACTTCGCTATTCAATATATAAAAATCGAATTTTTACTTCGCTATTCAATATATAAAAATCGAATTTTTACTTCGCTATTCAATATATAAAAATCGAATTTTTACTTCGCTATTCAATATATAAAAATCATATTTTTACTTCGCTATTCAATATATAAAAATCATATTTTTACTTCGCTATTCAATATATAAATTTTTACTTTGCTGTTCAATATATAAAAATCAAATTTTTACATTCTCTACTTCAATATGAAAATCATGCCTTTTCTAATCGAAAAAGATAATCTTTTTTTTAATAAAAATATAAGCTTTTCAGTTTTTATAGAACTAATTACTTTATATAAATAAAATAAAGAAATAAAAGTAAAGTAAATAAATAAAAGGAACTTACATAGAAATAGGAAGGAGGAGAGAAGCGTTCACTGTCGAATGCAGGTGGTGCGGAGGGGTTTGCTGGCCAAGGGGGGGCGGCTAGGAGGGGAGGCTGAAGGGGGGGTGCGGAATCCCGGCGGCAGCAGGAAAAGGGGGGGTAGTCGCGATCGACAGCAGAGGGGTTAGCGCGGCGGCAACGCCGCCTGGGGGGGGGGTAGTCGATCGGTAGGCTAGGGTTTTTTTTTCTGATCTGGAAGTGAGAGAGAGAAATGAGGGCAAGGGAGTTAAAGGAAAATATATATTATTTTATTTATTTTATTCTCCAAACTGTTGACTTCTATTTCCAACACCAATCGAGACCCAACGACTGTCGTCCCTAGCTAATTACCCCCATTCCGAACACAATGGGATATGTATCGTAAGCTGATTCGATCATTTCGATCAGTTTTCGTCAAAATCAACATATAACTCTATATATTGAATTTTGAACGTGCATTTCAATTTACTGGGGTCACATACTAACTCAAAAAATTCCAGAAAAATATTTTCTAACTTTGTATTGACGATACGGTCCTAACAAAACTAATTTCGTCAAATTCTCAGACCATTTGAAAAATGGCCATTTTCCTGTCGATTAAAATCAACTAAAACTGGTCAAACGCGTTTTCCTTTGCCACGCTCACATATTGATTCGAGAAATTATGAAATTTGAAACCTAACAATAATTTGACATCACGGATCCAACAAAAGTGGTTTCGTCGAAATCCGAGGTCGTTTGCAAAATTCCCATTTTTAAGGGCCTGAATTCCATAGCGACTATTTAGAATTTTCAACTGAGCATATCTTTTGATTCCCGCTATGAAATTTTGATTTCCCGGATTCGTTGGAAAGATATTCTCAATTAGATTCAAATATTTTTGGTTTCACTAAAATCCGGTTTATTTTGCACCTAGTACATTCATTTGAAGTTTGAAATTGAATTATCGAACTACCGCGCCATTTTCAATTCCTTTTATAATTATAAATAATTATCTATCGTCGATTCAAATGAATATATACGTTCTAATTATATTCAAAATAAATTTCTCGTCGATGTTATTTAAAATGATTCATTTTAAATAATCAAAATTCGCTAAAATTGCCAAAATAAAAATTTTGAACTGGCCCAGATTTCCGGGTTATTACATACGACGCCTGAGATCAGCAAGAAGCCTAAAGCCAATAAGAAAAGGGCAAGATCTAAGAAGGAACCATTAACGACTGTCATATACAATAACTGTAATAAGCAAGGACATTTGTCGATAAATTGCAAATATTCGAAGAAACGAAAGAATGATGGGTCTAAATCCAATAAAAAGTTTAAAGAGAATAGAGAATGCAATCTTTGCCATCAGACTGGTCATGTAAAGCAAGATTTCCCACTTTTGAAAGCAACCAAAGTGGCTCAAGTCAATAAAGTGGCAGAAGCTCCAGCATCCTCAGCTAGTCAGGAAAGGCCAGATGTTTTGGAAGGCACTCTTACTGTCAATAATATTCTGGTTAAAGTATTGTTTGATACAGGCGCTTCATAAAGCTTTATTTCCAGTAATGTGGTTAAGAAGTTGAATTTAAAACTGAGAGACCTTAAAGAATCGATTAGGGTTCATAATCCAATAGAGGGTTCCCTAGTTCTTGGTTTTTATTGTAAAGTGCCTGTCTCTTATTCTTCTTACCTGTTCACTTTTAATCTGATCGTTATGGATTTTTCCGAGTTCGATATTATTCTGGGGCTGGACTGGTTAAGCAGATATGAAGCCGGAGTTAAATGTGCAGAAAGAGTTGTAAAGGTTAAAATGAAGCTCGCAAATATTTTTATACCCTGCATAGGCTCAGATTCAGATAGAAAAGAATTTTGGCCTGGTCTTGAGGCTTCTTCCACTCCTATTGAGAATATTCCCATCATCAAAAATTATGCGGATGTGTTTGAGGAAGTGGATAGCTTACCTCTGCGAAGAGAAATTGACTTCAAGATCGACCTAGTTCCGAATGCGAGGCCAGTGGTGCACCCTATTTGAAGAATGACATGAAAAGAGAAAGAAGAATTGGGCAATCAAACTAGACAGCTTTTATGGAAAGGTCTGATCAGGCCTAGCTTTTCAAATTGGGGTGCAGCAGTAGTGTTTGTTCCAAAGTCAGACGTTACTCTCAGATTGTGCGTGGATTACCGCGACCTCAATAAGCAGACACTCAAGAATAAATATCCATTGCCCCATATAGATGACTTATTGGATCGCTTGAATGGAGCTAAAGTATTCTCTAGAACGGACCTAGCTACAGGTTCTCATCAACTGTGAATTGCCGAAGAATGTGTTCCATTGACACCTTTTAGAGGTCCAGACATATTTTGTGAGTGGTTAGTAATGCCGTTCGGCTTATGCAATGCTCCTACTTGCTTTGTCGATTTAATGAACAGAGTGTTTCGTGACGTCTTAAATAAATTTGTGCTGGTTTTCATTGACGACATTTTAATCTTCTCTAAATCAATTGCCGAGCATGAAAAGCATTTGGAATAAGTTTTGGAAATTCTAAGAAAGAATGTTTTAAAGGCCAAATTTTCTAAATGCATATTCTGGCAAGAATCAGTAAAGTTCCTCGATCATGTAGTATCGAAGGAAGGAATTTCAGTGGATCCAAGTAAGATCACCGCCATTCAAGATTGGAAGCAGCTTAGCACTCCTACAGAAGTCAGAAGTTTCCTAGGATTGTCTGGCTATTACGGGAAATTCATTAAAGATTTTTCGAAGCTATCTTGTCCATTGACGAAGCTTACCAAGAAGCATACAAAGTTTAATTGGACACCTGAATGTGAGGAGCTTTCCAAGAGATGAAATTGAGGTTGATCACTACTCCTGTGTTGACATTATTGATGACAACCAAGATTTGACAGTTTATACAGATGCTTCTATTGAAGGTATTGGTGCAGTTTCAATGCAAAGAGGCAAAGTAGTTGCTTATGCTAGCTGTCAGTTGAAGCCGCATGAGAAGAGATACCCCATTCATGATCTTCAGTTGATGGCCATTGTGTTTGCTTTAAAGATATGGAGGCACTATCTTTTGGGTGAGAAGCTCGAATTATATACAGATCATAAATCCTTGAAGTATATGTTCGCCCAAAGGGACTTGAATTTGAGGCAGCAACGTTGGTTAGAATTTCTTACAGCCTATGATCTGGACATCTTGTATACTCCAGGGAAAGCCAATGTTGTAGCCCATGCGCTTAGCAGGAAAAATGCGGTCATCGCCAATCTTATCATTACACCTTCATTAATTGACAATATCTATGCTTTTCAGAAAGATGATGAATTTATTCAGAGAATTAGTAAGAGAGTTCGGGAAGACGAACCCTCGAGTTTCCAAATTGATATCAAGGGAGTACTGAGGTTATTAGGCCGAATTTGTGTCCCGAATATCCCCAAGCTTAAAAGAGAAGTAATGGATGAATGTCACAAATCCAATCTTTGTATTAATCCAGGGGTGAGCAAGATGTATCACGATCTCAAGCGCATGTTCTGGTGGAAATCTATGAAAAGAGACATTTCCATATATATTAGCAGGTGCTCTACTTGCCAACAAGTCAAAAGTGATCAGCAATAACCTGCTGGATTATTACAACCACTAGAGGTTCCAAGTTGGAAGTGGGATCAAATTTCCATGGATTTCATTGATGGCTTGCCCCGAACCAGGAAAAGTAATGACAGTATTCGGGTGATCGTAGACTGTTTCACGAAGTGCGCCCATTTTATTCTTGTCCGATCAAATAGAACAACTCAAAGTCTGGCGAAAATTTATTTCAGAGAAATTGTCAGACTACATGGAGTTCCCAGTAGCATTGTTAGTGATTGTGATCTGATATTTGCTAGTAAATTCTGGGAAGCATTCCAAGAGGAGCTGGGAACAAAGTTAAATCTGAGCACCGCTTATCATCCTCAAACAAATGGCCAGACTGAGAGGGTGAACCGTATACTTGAAGACTTGTTGAGAGCATGTATTCTTGATTTTGGTGGGTCATGGGAAGATCACTTCCATTTGGTTGAGTTCTTTTATAATAATAGTTACCAAATGTCATCATTCGAAGTATTGTATGGTAGACCTTGTAGATCTCCCGTGTGATGGGTAGAACCAGGCAATAGACTAGTATTGGGTCCTGACATGATTCACGAAGCTTCGAATAATGTCGATTTTATTAAGAAGCGATTACTAACAGCTCAGAGCTGACAGAAAAGTTATGCAGATTCAAGAAGAAGGGATTTGGAATTTGCTGTTGGCGATTATGTGTACTTGAGGGTTTCCCCATTGAGAGGAGTAGCTCATTTCGGGAAGACTGGGAAGTTAGCGCTGAGGTTCATCGGTCCATTTCCTATACTCGATAGGATTGGGACTCTCGCTTACAAGGTTCAGTTGCCTGACTGGTTGCTAGGGGTACGTGATGTATTCCATGTGTCTCAACTTCGAAAGCATGTACATGATCCAGACTTGATTGTGGAGGAAGCCGGTAAAGATCACTGGCAAAGAAACCCGATTTCTGGGAAATAAGAGAATTCATCTAGTCAAAGTGTAGTGGAGCAGAGATCCTAGAGACTGTACATGGGAGACCAAGGATAGCATCAAACAGGCTTATCCCTAGTGCAGAGTAGACATCTCTGATTAGCTCTAGTGTAGAGTACATTTACAATATTTTACATTTTCCGTTTTTTTACTGTTGTTTCCTTTTCGGGATGAAAAGTTTTTTAAGTGGGGGCGACTGTAACAACCCGGAAAATCAGAACCAATTAATTTTTTTTATTTTGACTATTTTATTGAATTTTGAATAGTTAAAATAATTCATTTTAAATAATAACGATTAAAAATTTATTTAAATCGAAGTTTGAACGAATATATTTATTTTAATTATAAAAGGAGTTAGAAATAGCGCGGCAGTTTGAAATTTTGAATTTGAACTTTGGCTGAATGTACAGGATTCAAAATAAATCGGATTTTGGTGAAACTAGAAATATTTAAATCTGTTTAATTATATCTTTCCAACGAATCTGAAAAATTGAAATTTCATAGCAAGAATAAAAAGTTATGATCAGTTGAATATTCAGAATAGTCGCTATGGAATTTAATATAATATATAGCCCGTATAAATAGCCATTTTGCAAACGACCTCCGTTTTCGATGAAACCACCCTGGTTGGATTCGAAATGTCAAATTATTGCAAGATTCCAATTTTCATAATTTTTGGAATTAATATGTGAGTGTGGCAATAGAAAATGTGTTTTGTCAATTTCAATTATAAACAAATAATTTGTAAATTAAAAGTATATTAAGTAATATATATATATATATTAAAATAATATATCCTTTGTCGTTATCTTCTAAAAATCCCATATACCCTAATTATCGATGGCGGCTACAGCTCCAATCTTCCTCCTCGAATAACTCTCAATCCACACCACGAAATCGAGTGCTTCTACTGAAGATTTTGTAGATCTCTTCTTGATCATCAAATCCATACCTGTGCCATAATTTCTGGTGTGGCATTTCACTCGTTCCATTGCCCCGAAGTCACGCCGCGTCGTAGACATTTGCGCCTCCATCTCGAGTTTGAGTTGCACGAGGGTGGGGTCCCCTGTCGCGTCTTTCGAAGTCCGTCGAAGGGGTGCGGCTGATCATCTTCACGTCGACGGTGGTGCTAGCGAAATCGAACCCTAGGTTCGAAGGGTTGTGTAAGTGTCGGCCTAAAAACTATTGTAAAGAAGAAGAAGGTTTTTTTATTAATTAATTTATTAATTCTCTTTAAAATGTTATCAACTTTTGTAAAGTCGTATCTTTATCATACGATAACGAAATTCGATGAAACCGGAAACATTGGAACCATAAATTCGAGATCTACATTTTAGAAGAGACTGTAGAATTTTTGGAGCCTTCTACAATTTTAGAAGAAACAAAAAAGCGATGTGAGATTTCTAAATCCAAATTAAATAAATAAAAATTATATTAGGTTGCAAACAAAGTTTAGAAACTCCCAACACCATCGTCCACAGACCATGGATGACTTGATTGTATTGTGTTGTGAAATTGGTTGATTTTTGGTTATTGATTATGGTTGAAACGAAATTGGTTGATATTGTGAAAATAGATTGTATAGTAGAAAAAATTTGTATTAGTAAATGAAACCCTTGTATCGCCGCGAGGCGTAGGTAAGCACGAGGAGCCGTACTAGGGACGGTGCCGGTTTTAATTACCCTGCCGTTATACTGCCGAAATTTTCTGAAATATTCATGTGTTGTAAATTATTCATGTTATGATATAAAATTAGTTGAATAATAAAGATTAGACTTTTATTGTATATATTAAATTAAAATGATCATTATTTGGAATAAAAAAATCGATCAACAATAAATTCCCATTTTTATTATAAGTGAAAAATAATCATTATTTTGAATTAAATTGTTTAACAATAAAAAGTTACATTTTTATTGTAAATAAGAGAACATGGAAAAAATGATTCATCGGTTGAATTAAATTGCTTAACAATAAAAAGTTACATTTTTGTTGTAAATAAGAAAAGTGAAAAATGATCATTATTTTGAATTAAATTGTTTGCAGTAAAAAGTTAAATTTTTATTGTAAATAAGAAAACATGAAAAATGATCCATTGTTTAAATAAAAAGGTAAACAATAAAAATCTCATTTTTATTGTATATATGAAAATGAACATTATTTGAATAGAAAATATTTTAATAATAAAAATTACATTTTTATTAAATATACAGAATATATGGAAATGAACATTATTTGAATAGAAAGGTTGTTTAACAAAAAAAGTTGTTTAACAATAAAAATACATTTGTTTTATTTTATATATATATAATGATCATTATATGTTGGCATAAAAATTCACATTTTTATCATAGATTAAAAATGATCATTATTAGAAAAGAAATTGTGTTAACATAAAAATCACGTTTTTATGTTAAAGATGAATTCATTAAAATATTCAAGTTAGAACGAAATTGTGTTAACATAAAAATCACATTTTTATGTAAAAGTGAATTCATTAAAATATTCAAGTTAGAATGAAATTGTGTTAACATAAAAATCACATTTTTATCTTAAAGATGAATTCATTAAAATATTCAAGTTAGAATGAAATTGTGTTAACATAAAAAGTACATTTTTTATGTTAAAAATGAATTCATTAAAATATTCAAGTTAGAATGAAATTTTGTTAACATAAAAATCATATTTTTTTTTATGTTAAAGATGAATTCATTAAAATATATAAGAATGAATGAAATTGTGTTAACATAAGAATTTACATTTTTAATGTAAATGAAATATGATTCATTAAAAAGGATGCTTGTTTGACAAATATGTTAACATTAAAAGTACATTTTTAATGTAAATATGAATAAATAAGAAGGTTCAAGTTTAATGAAGTTCTTTAACATAAGAAGTTACATTTTTAGGTAAAGAGGATCATTAAAATTGATCATGGTTGGAAGAAAACATGTTTTAACATATAAGGATACATTTTTGGTGTAAATGAATGATTAGAAAAGATCCAAAAGTGATAAACATGTTTTAACATAAAAGTTTACATTTTAATGTAAATGAATCATTTTAAAAGTATTCATTGTGCAATAAAAATGTTTTGACATTGAAATTTACATTTTTAGTGTAGATGAAATATTAAAAAAAGATTCATTGTTAAAGAAAATTTTCTTACATTGAAATTTACATTTTAAATATAAATGAATCATTTTAAAAAGATGCATTGTTAAAAATGTGTTAACATTTAAAAATTCACATTTTAATGTAATAAAAGATTACATAAGAAAGATTACATTTTTATGTAATAGAAGAAAGATAAGGAAAATTACATTTATAAGGTAATATACGATTTCATATAAAAGAATCAATGTTGAAATGAAAATGTGTTTAACAAAAAAAATTACATTTTTAAATGAAAGTACGATTCATTCGAAATATCCACATTTTGATAAAAATGTAGAAAACAAAAAAAAATTAATGAAATTATGATTCATTAAAATGATGTTATTTATATAGTAGCGAGAAAATGGTTTGAAATCATTGAGCGAATTATACTTATATATATAAATTAAAATAAAACGAATCGGGCAGCTGCAGTTCGTGATTTAGAATCGTAACTTCAAGCGATTATAACGAGAGATCCGACCGTTGGATTTTCCCAAAACTGAAACCGTTGGGTTCGCTTTGGAAAGATCTTTCCATCGATATAAAATTTGCTAAGATCCAATGGTTAGATTTTGAGAAATGTGTAACAAATTTTGACAAAAACAGCGTCAGGGCCGTGAAATGACCTGAAGCGTCATTCAATTAAATATTGCTATTTTTATATAAATAAGAATAGCGATTAATCGTATAAAATACTATAAATGATATGGAATGAAAAGAAATAATTTGAATCATATATATTCGAGAATTATTTGAAAAGACCGAGTTAAATCTCATTTCAAATAATTATATGACGATTGGAAGTTGAAGATACTGAAGATGGTGGTTGAAGACCGGCGATCTTCACATCGAATGGATGACTACTGATGCTCTGTATTGGTTAGCTCCCAGGAAGGGGTTACAATGGCAGTTGTCCGGACGTACTTGATGATTGTCCGAATATGCGAGAGCCTCTCTTCCGTATTGGACATATGGAACGAGGAATAAGGTGTCTCTGGTTTCGTTCAGACCCAGAATGGACTTGTAAATGGATGTATGTCTGACATTGGATTTTATTCTTTGCTGATTGATTTCTATTAAATATATATATATGTTTGGTGGCGGAGAATTTATTCTCTTGCTTAACACCCTTCTCTGAGACGTACGAGCTCAGAGGTTATATATTGGTAGACATCAGTCGCATGGCGTGAATTGTCAGTGTGGCATGCCAAGATGCAAATGATCAAGGCTTATTGTTGAAAATCAGAGCCTTGTGGTTGATGATCAAAGCACAGCTTTAATTAGCATAGCTTTGTGTTTAACGTTACTTCGCGAGCCTCACACCCCGGTATGAACTGGAAACGGGAGAGGATGGCAAGGAGGACATGCGTTTCTTTCTAGCTAGAAGTGGTGTCATGGTATGGAGCCTAGACATTTTTACTTATGTGGATGATGGAATGAGGCGCCTTGGATTTGAGTCCCTAGTGGCTCTATTTTTACCCACATAGGGCGGGGAAACGTATTGTTCAGGAATAACTAATCCACTAAAGTATTTGTGGACCGGCCTTGCTGCTCCTAGGTGTAGTTGCGGCTGTACCCTGAGGCTCGGGCTAGAGAGTCTCGAATTCGGTAAGGATGATCCCTTGCCTTGGTTCATGATGGAAATCCAACTTCCAATACGACACCATGCGGTCTTGATTGTAAAACTAGTATGGCAACATAGTATATGGTAGCCATGCCGTCTATGATTGATATATTATGATTGAAATGTTTTTGAAAGCATATATACACTAATAATAATAATAATAATAATAATAATATCGAATCTGTTTTATCGTATCAAGCATTTTTGACCATTATAAGATAAAACTCTATCCTTCGGTTTGCGTTGCATTATGTGATGGGACTTGAGTCTTATGATGGTTTCATTTTTCTAAAAAGCATTGTGTTGTTTAACGATTTACTTTATTATGCACCGGCAATCCAATGGAGTAAACCCGTTCCGCATTAGCGGCTTGGTCCTGTGATTAGCCTTATTATTAAGTAGGTTAAGTAAGATTTCTTATACCAGTCCCATGACTGACTCGTAGTTTGTTTCACTTTGCAAACTCGGGTGCCCTCTTTTCCACACGGGCAGTCTTGTATTCAGGTTTTAGCAGACTCATTCTGGATAGCTATGGAGCTGAAGATGGATTCTACCATTTCTATTATGTTGTTCAGACTTCATTTAGTATATTATGTTCGATTTTGCTGCAGACATTTTATATTATGTTGAAAACTGTATTATGTACTAAGTATGATCCTATTATGCTGTGTAACTCTGATGATATATTATTTCCAGTGTAATTTGATGTACATTATCTTTTGTAATTCTATTTTTCTGTTCTGCTGTTATTGTTTATGTGTTATATTCCAATGATTATCCTTGCTTTCGTACTACGGGAGTTTGGGGTTATCACACAAAAATACATTTTTTAATGTATGAATGATCATTAAAAATATTCATAGTTTAATAAAAATGATGTAACATTAAAAAGTACATTTTTTAATGTATGAATGATCATTAAAAATATTCATAGTTTGATAAAAGTGATGTAACATTAAAAAGTACATTTTTTAATGTATAAATGTTCATTAAACATATTTATAGTTTGATAAAAATGATGTAACATTAAAAAGTTCATATTTTTTATGTATGAATGATAATTAGAAAAGATTCGTTGAAAAGATTAAACTTTGAGTAAAATATGTCAACCTTTAAAAATTACATTTTTAATGTAAGTATGAATCATATAAAAAGTTTCAAGTATGATAAAATTGTGTTTACATTAAAAATTACATTTTTAATGTATGTATGAATCATATAAAAAGATTCAAGTTTAATAAAATTGTATTTACATTAAAATTACATTTTAATGTAAGTATGAATATTAAAAGGATTCAAGTTAGATAAAAATATCATCTTTAACATGTTAGCGAAGTTATAAAAATAGTCATATGTTGAATTGTATATTTGTTTGATAAAAATAAAAATTTTAACATGAATATGAATTATATATATAAATTAAAATTAAACAAATCGCGTGCAGTAGGGTTTTGGAATCGTAACTTTAAACGATTATACCGAGAGATTCGACCGTCGGATTTTCCCAAAACTGGAACCGTTGGGTTCGCTTTGGAAAGATTTTTCCTATGATATAAAATTCGCTAAGATCCAACAGTTAGATTATGAGGAATGTGTAATTCATATTTTAATAAAAACAGCGCCAAGGCCGCGTAATGACCTGAAGCGTCGTTTAATTAAAATGGGATATTTTTATACAAATAAAAATAGCGATAAATCGTTATAAAATATTAAAAACGATATGGAATGAAAAGAAATGATTTTGAATTATATATATTCGAGAATTATTTGAAAAAGACCAAGTTAAATCTCATTTCAAATAATTGATCGACGATTAGAAGTTGAAGATTTGAAGATGGTGGTTGAAGACCGACGATCTTCACATCGAATGGATGACTACTAATGCTTTTGATTGGATTTGCTGCCTTGAAAGGGTTACAGTGGTAGTTGTCCGGACGTACTTGTTGATTGTTCGGATATGTGAGAGCCTCTCTTCAGAAGTGGACATATGGAACGAGGAATAAGGTATTTCCAGTTTCTTTCAGACCCAGAACGGACTTGTGAATGGATGTGTATCTGACATTGGATTTTATTTTGTGTTGATTGATTTATATTAAATATATATTTGTTTGGTGGCGGAGAATTTATTCTCTTGCTTAACACCCTTCTCTGAGACGTACGAGCTCAAAGGCTATATATCGATAGACATCAGTCGCATGGTGTGAATTGTCAGTGTGGCATGCCAAGATGCAAATGATCAAGGCTTTTGTTGAAAAGCATAGCCTTGTGGTTGATGATCAAAGCACAGCTTTAATTAGCATAGCTTTGTGTATAGCATTGATTCACGACCCTAACACCCCGGTATAAACCAGAAACGGGAGAGGACTGCAGGGAGAACCTGCGGTTCCTTCTAGCTAGGAGTGGTATCATGGTATAGAGCCTAGACATTTTTACTTATGTGGATGATGGAATGAGGAGCCTCGGATTTGATTCCCTAGTGGCTCTAAACTTACATCCCATAGGGCGGGGAAACGTATTGTTCAGGAACTATTAATCCACTAAAGTATTTGTGGACCAGCCCTAAAGATCCGAGGCTCACTCGAGCTCTGAGCCTCAGACACGGGCTAGAGTGTCTCAAATTCGGTAAGGACGACCTCTTGCCTTGGTTCATGATGGAAATCTAACTTCCAATATGACATTACGGTTTTGATTGTAAAACTAGTATGGCGACATAGTATATGGTAGTTATGCCGTCTATGATTGATATATTATAATTGAAATTGTTTTTGAAACATATAGACACTAATAATAATATAAAATTTGCTTTATACGTATCAAGCATATTTTGGCCATTATGAGGTAAAACTCTATCCTCCGGTTTGCATTGCATTGTGTGATGGGACTTGAGTCTTATAATGGCTTCATTTTTCTAAAAAGCATTGTGTTGTTTAATGATTTACTTTATTTCATGCACTGGCAATCCCATAGAGTAAACCCGTTCTGCGTTAGCGGCGTGGTCCTTTGATTAGCCTTATTATTAAATAGGTTAAATAAGATTTCTCATACCAGTCCCATGACTTACTCGTAGTTTGTTTCACTTTGCAAACTCGAGTGCCCTCTTTTCCATATGGGTTCACATTATAGTAGACTCATTCTGGATAGCTATGGAGCTGAAGATGGATCATATAATTTCTATTATGTTGTTCATATTTCATTTAGTATATTAAGTTTAATTCCACTGCATACATTTTATATTAAGCTGAAACTGTATTATGTACTAAGTATGATTCTGTTATGCTGTGTAACTCTGATGTTAATATTATTTCCAGTGAAACTTTGATGTACTTTATCTGGTATAATTCTGTGATTATGTTCTGCTGTTATTGTTTATGTGTTATATTCCAATGATTATCCTTGCTACCATGACATGGAGGTTTGGGGTCATCACACTTATGATATCATTTTGGTTTCTATCTATGTTTGACAAAAAAAAACACAATTTATAAGGTAACTTGATCTTTTCAATTTGTCATCACTTACCGTGTAAAACAACTTATGTGTAATGTAAGTTGACAGTACCAAAATTCATAATTAGTCACAATATTACATATCTACTCTATTTATACCACGTATATAATTAGTAATTTTGTCTATAATTTAAAATCACATTCAATTATTTCTAGAGATAAGCTTTAGGAGAAATGCCTACATATTAATCTAAGATGGAAAGCGTAAAAAAAATGTTCCATAAATCATATATTACCTTTTTGATATGACTTCAATATATCCATATATATATACATATATATATATAATCTCAAATTTATAGTATTTATTATATAGCATTACAGTCATATACCAGTCCTTCTTCCAATGATATAAGAAAATTTTAAAGAAATTTTGTTCAAAAATTCTCATTGTTTCCATCACAATTCCCTGAATTTGGTTTGTTTCCTTTTTTCTTCAGATAATTTTTTCTGATGGATTTTAAGTTTTTTAGTAAATCAATTCCTTATTTAGGTGATTTTTGATATTCTTGTAATGTCTCCTTAACTTTATACCAAGCATTACATATAAATGTTAATTGTATTCCTTTTAAGGACTATGATCATATTTGTTCTTATAATAATAGCGTTGTTTTCCTATTTCATTACATTGATTTAGAAATAGTACACAATATCTAGAATGTTGCTGCTATTTTTGTTTGTCTAATTTTGTATGTTCATGCATTAAGAGAACTAGCCAACATTGTTTTTTATTTAACATACAATATAATTTTTTTTATTGCTCTTTACTTGATTTCTAATCACATATATAATTAATAATTTTGTCTATTCAAATATATCTGGAAATGCTTTATTTACATAATATACATAAATTATTTTCCAGAAAAAACTTATAATTCACCTATAAATGCCATGACATAATTGATAGTTGGTGCATATGGAAACCAGCATGAAATCATGCTATTTGTAAATAAATATATATTCTTTTACTAAATGAAGTTGATTAAGCAATTGCCTAATTTTGACTAATATTTAACTACAATATATGTACTATTTCGTTAAAAATTGAACTAATCGTTTGAAATCACGGTTTCAAAACATGAACTGCAGCTTTATTATTCACTATACTTTAATTATATTTATATATGTATATATAAATATAATTCTTTCATCGATTTCAAAACCATATCCACTTTATATATTTGATAAAAATGATATTTTTATCATCAAAAATATTTATTTCACACATCACCATTTTTAACACTTCATATTCACAATAAAAATGTAGATTTTATTGTTCAATCTATATATTCAACACATGAACGTTTTCGACTTCACACATACGATAAAATATGATTTTTATCGTTCTAGTCCTTTATTCAACACATGAATATTTTCTATAGTATATATATAATAAAAATGTGATTTTTATTGTAAAACAATTTATTTCAAAACACGATTATTTTATATAGGCTACAAATAAGGCAAAAATGTCATTTTTGGTGTTAAAACAATTTATTTAAAATACTATTATTTTATATATGCTATAAATATAATAAAAATGTGATTTTTATCTTTCAAATAATTTACTCAACACATGAACTTCATTCAACACATGAATTTCTATTCAACACATGAATATATTTTCAACACATGAAAATAATTCTAACACATGAATATTATTGAAAATTTCGGCAGCATAACGGTAGGGTAGTTAAAACCGGGACCGTACCGATGTACGGCTCCTCGCTCTACCTTAAAACCTTGCGGTTTTTGACAATGGGGATTTTCATGCATCTAATTCGCACGCAGGCGAGCATGTTTTCTTTCATTTCCACAACCTATTCTAATTTTGTTTTCAACCACAAATGGGTATTTTTCAACCACAGCCAATCATTCTCAACCACAAACAATTCTATCAACCATTCGCATTATTCACCAAATTTCACATCAACCAAATAATCCACACAATATCACAACCAATAAATATCGTCCATGGTCTGTGGACGAGGGGAGTATATATTATATATACATATATATATATATATATATATATATATTCGTATATAAATATATTTCAATTCACTTCAATTCATTTCAATTTATTTCAACGCATATATATAATTTTTACAATGCATATATAACTTATACATCGAACATAAAACTTATACAACACTTATACATGAGGTGTACAACGCTTATATAACTCATACATCGACTATATAATTTATACATCGTTGTTTTCCATATCGTTTATAAATTAGAAATCTCGCATTGGGTTCCACTCCACCAAAAATTGTAGAAGGCTCAGAAAAATATGTGGTCTCTTCTAGAATGTAGAAGACGTCCACACGAGTCCACTGTCTCTTGTTTCACTGAATTTCATCAAGAAATGAAAAGGATATGATTTTTATTGTAAAATCATAAACCGTAGCGCTTTAAAGTGCTATAGAATAGTTAAAAATAAATATGCTGTTACCTTCAGAAATCTGCTCAAAACTAGGTTTGAACTTTTCGATCAAACGGTGAAGCGGATCGACGATCGGGTTGTGCCACGGCCTAGAGCCTAGAAAACAGTGCCCAACGATGGTCAGGGGCCCCACTTCGATCGCAGCACCTGGGCATGGCGGAGCTCGCAAGGCAACGACTTCGTGGACCTCGATCTGGCGAAATACTAAACGAGAGAAGGTGAAATCGATATGGATTTGAAGATCTAGGGGAGATCTATAAAATTCTCCAAGGTGGCACTAGGTTTCGTTGAGCGGTTGGGGAGAAAAAAAGTAGAGAAGGAAGTAAGGGGGGCCGCCGTCGGTTGAAGGTATATCGGGGAGAGAGAAGGAATGAACGGGCCAATAGGAATTTTTTTATATTTATATATTTTTAAATTTCTAAAATACCCCTTATCTCCTACGAACTCCAATCCAAACCCAACGACTGTCGTCCCTAGCTAAATACCCCCATTCCAAACACAATGGAATATATTTCGTAGGCCCATTCGACTGTTTCAGTCAGTTTTTCTTCAAATTAAAATATAAAACATTCAATATTCGATTTGAACGTACACTTCAATTTGCCAGGGCCACATACTGATTCGAAAAATTCCAGAAAAATAAATCCAGCTATGTTTTGACGATACGGTCCCAACAAAACTAGTTTCGTCGAATTCTGAGATCGTTTGAAAAATAGCCCTTTTCTGGTCGATCCAATTTAACAGAAATTCACCAAACACATTTTTCTTCGCCACGCTCACATATTAACTTCAAAAATTATGAAATTTGAAACCTAGTAATAACTTCACATCCCGGATCCAGCAAAAGTGGTTTCGCCGAATTCCGAGGTCGTTTGCAAAATGTCTATTTTCAAGAGCGATATATTCTTTATAGCGACCTTTCTGAAAATTCATTTGGCCATAACTTTTGACTCCCACTACGAAACTTCGATTTTTCAGATTCGTTAGAAATATATTCACTAACAGATTTAAATATTTTTGGTTTCACTAAAATCCATTTTATTTTGCACCCGGTACAGTCAGCCAAAGTTTTAATTGAAATTTTGAAACTGCCGCACCATTTCAGGCCTTGTTTATAATTCAAATTAATTATATTTATTTTCAAACGTCGATTCAAACAGACTTTTCATCGTTACTATTTAAAATATTTATTTTAAATATTTAAAATCCACCAAAATAGCCAATTTAAAATTTTTAAACTGGTTCAGATTTTCCGGGTTGTTACAGGTTTTTATTTCATCTGAGGCAATTTCTTTGATTGAACACATTTCACATTAGGAGTAATATTAAATACTTCAGGTAAGCCTTCCTTATAAAGAATGGAAATAGTAATAACAATATATACTTCAGGTAAGATTGTTACTTTGATTGTAACTTTTGGTTTACAGGCTTGCAATTATGGTTTAAATTGGTTTAGGTGATGTTGTTATGCCTAGAAGTGTGTTATAAAAAGTTGGAATATTAAAACTGATGTAGACATCTAAGCACGTTTAAAACTATTAAGCAGACTTTGTATATTTATAAATAATAATATAAAACAACTATCATTTTGGATAACTGCAAGCAGTAAGTAGATCAATGTCAGAGGATTAGAAGAAATTGAAATGGAAAACGCAGCATAAAAGTTTTGAACTTTGATGCATCCCATTAAATGCTAATAACCCAGCACTTAACGTGCAAGGTGCTAGTTGCATTTTCATTAATTGATTGGTATATTTTGGCATAATATCTGATATTTTTATTATTCATTTTGTATACAAATTATTCAAATTGGTAATGTGTTCAAATGATATGGAAAGCAGAGATGAATGAGCACAATAATGTCTAGCAATCCCAAATATTATCATCTACAACATTCATGTATAATCACAATTTTAGTACCATATCAGCATCTTAATTCTATTATATTCCACATTCTCTGTCATTACCTTTACTAGCTCATGTTGTACTGTTCATATTCATATTGTTCGCACATCTTCTAATAAACCAGAATTGTGTTCAATTATAATTGAATCAATATGCACATAGCTGATAATAAATCCTTTAGTTAAGCCATCATGAAGCATTAATTTATAACTGGTTATGTATTTGTTTCCCAAATTAATATTTTGAATTAGAACAAAGAGAAATAAGTTACAAACATACATTAATTCTCTATTAAGTTTAAACTAGAATATATAAAGTAGTAAATTTAGAACATCTAAACTAGATTATATTATGTTATGTAAGTCAGAAAATATAGTGTTTTTCGGCTGCAACTATATATTTTTTCTTTCTAATTTAGGTAATATTAACTGTTTAAAAATAAGAGAATGCAACAATGTAACGACCCGGAAAATTAAAACGAATTTAAAAATTTTATTTTAGCAATTTTAATTAATTTTGAATATTTAAAATGAATTATTTTTAAATAATAACAATAAGAAATTTATTTTGAATAGAATTAGAACGTATATATTTATTTGAATCGAAGTTGGGATATAAATATTTATTTTAATTTTAAAAGGAGTTAGAAATAGCGTGGTAGTTTGAATTCAACTTTGAACTTTGACTGAATGTACAGGATTCAAAATATACCGGATTTTAGTGGAACCAAAAATATTTAAATCTGTTTAAAAATATCTTTCTAACAAATCTGAAAAATCAAAATTTCATAGCGGGAATCAAAAGTATGGCCAAACAAATATTTAGAATGGTCGCTATGAAATTAATATAGCCCTTGAAAATAGACATTTTGCAAACGACCTCTGTTTTTGACGAAACCACTTTTGTTGGATCCGGAATGTCAATTTATTACTAAATATCAAATTCCATAATTTTTGAAATAAATATGTGAGTGTGGAAAAGGAAAACATGTTTGGTGATTCCAGTTTGAATTGGATCGACCAGAAAATGGCCATTTTTCAAACGGTCTCCAAATTCGATGAAATTAGTTTTGTTGGGACCGTATCGTCTAAACATAGTCAGATTTATTTTTCTGGAATTTTTAGAATCAGTATGTCCGGCAAATTAAAATGTATGTCCAAATCTAAAATTAAATGTTTTATATTTTAATTTGAAGAATAACTGACCAAAACAATCGAATGGGCTTATGAAACATATTCCATTGTGTCCGGAATGGGGGTATTTAGCTAGGGGCGATGGTCATTGGGTTTGAATTGGAATTCGTATAGAGCGAGGGGTATTTTCGGATTTAAAAGAAATTAAAAATAATTATAAATTGACTGACTAATCAAATTTCTTCTTTCAAAACCCTCGTATTTCTGGAAACCCGATAATGCTCCTTCGCGAACGGCGGTTTTAGCTTCTGGTCATCTCTCTTCAAAATCTCCCAATCCACTTCACGAAATCTAGTACCACAGTTAAGGATTTTGTAGTGCTCTTCAAGATCTACGCATACATATAGATTTTGTGATTTATCGTCGAGTATTGACTCCGAATCACCTCGTCGAAGTCGGCATCTTCAAGCCGCTGACGACGACAACTGCTGCCACCGATCTGGACCAGACCTCCGGCGATCTCAGCGCCGCACCTCCCTTTACGACGTGGTCCTAGCCTATCCGCCTGTCGCACACCGGTTTGCGTGAAAAACTTAAACCTAGATTTGAACCTGGTGCTGAAAGGTGTGGATTTGATTTAATTAACTGATTTCAACAGTTAAAAGCTTTACAAAGTACGATTACCGAATAAAAATAATATCCTTTTGCTATGTTGTCAAAATCCAGTGAAACAAGAGACATTGGACTCATGGCGACGTCCTCTACATTCTAGAAGAGCCCGGAGAATTTTTGGAGCCTCCTAGAATTTTAAAAGGAGTGGAACCCAGTGTGAGATTTCTGAATCTAAATTTGAATGGAATAGCGATATATGAATTATATAATCGATGTATAAGTTATATAAGCATTGTATACCTCATATATAAGCGTTGTAAAAATTATATGTGTGATGTATAAGTTATATATACGTTGTAAAAATCATATGTGCGTTGAATGAAATTGAAATATATTTATCTACGTATATATGTATAGATACTCCCCTCATCCACAAACCATGGACGATATATGTTGGTTGTGATTGTTTGGATTTTGGTTGACGTGAAATTTGGTTGATAAATGCGAATGGTTGATATGGTTGTTGGAATGAAACAAAATTAGAATTGTTTGCAGAAAAATATTCATTATGATATGAAAGTGATTGAAATATTTAGATCATAGGAATAAGCCCCTAAGGGAATGCCGCGAGGCCTAAGGTAGTGCGAGGAGCCGTGCTCGGGACGACACCGATTTTAAACCCCCTACCGTTATGCTGCCGAAATTTTCTGAAATATTCATGTGTTGAAATATATTCATCTGTTGATAAACTGTTCATGTTTGAAATAAATTGTTTTAACAATAAAAATCACATTTTTATTATATATATGAAGTGTTAAAAATAGTCATGTGTTGAAATAAATATTTGTTGGCTAAAAATATTATTTTTACCATGTATATGAAATGAAAATGATTTGGAAATCGAAGAACGGATTATATTTATATATATAATTAAAATAAAACGAATAACGATGCTGCAGTTTGTGTTTTGGAATCGTGATTTTAAACGATTATGCCGAGAAATCCGACCATCGGATTTCCCCGAAATCGAAACCGTTGGGTTCGCTTTGAAAATATTTTTCCAACGATATAATATTTGTAAAGATCCAATGGTTAGATTGTGTGAAATGTTTAATTCAAATCTAAATAAAAACAGCGCCAAAATGGATTATATATATATATATATATATATAATTAAATAAAACGAATAACGACGCTGCAGTTCGTGTTTTGAAATCGTAACTTTAAACGATTATACCGGGAGATCCGACCGTCGGATTTTCCCCAAACTAGAACCTTTGGGTCCGCTTTGAAAAGATCTTTCCAACGATATAAAATTTGTAAAGATCCAACGGTTAGATTTTCAGATATGTGGAAATCAAATCTGAAGACAAATAGCGCCATGGTCGCGATATGGCTTAAAGCGTCGTTTAAATAAATGGGCTATTTTTAAATAAATAGAAATAGCGATAAATCGTTAAAAATATTATAAACGATATGAAATGAAAACAAACCGAATTTACTTGGTTTATTGGGTATTTGATGGTTGAATGTGTTTGACATGAAAATTACATTAATGAACTGAATTATGGATGTCAAATAATTTAAACATAGAAAGAATTTATTTAAATTTTATGTATACGTGAATAATTTGAAAAGGCCGAGTTAATTCTCATTTTAAATAATTGATCGACGATGAGAAGTCGAAGATATGAAGACAGTGCAAGATCGATGATCTTCACATTCAATGGATGGCTACTGATGCCTTTGATGGGAGTTGCTGCCCTGAAGGGGTTACGGTGGTAGTTGTCCGGACGTACTTGTTGATTGTTCGGATGTGCGAGGACCTCTCTCATGTATTGGACATATGGGACGAGGAATAAGGTGCCTCAGATTTCGTTCAGACCCAGAATGGACTTGTAAAAGGATGTGTGTCTGACGTTGTGGATTGACAACGTGGCACGCTGAGATGCAGTGAACAAGGCTTTTGTTGAAAAGAAGAGTCTTGTGGTTGATGATCAAAGCATGGATTTAATATAACTAGCTTTGTGTATGGCGTTAATTCGCGAGCCTCACCCCCCGGTATGAACCAGAAACGGGAGACGACCTCAGGGAGGACATGCGTTTTCTTCTAGCTAGGAGTGGTGTCTGGGTTTTGTACGCCCGGACGTCTTACTTATGTGGATGATGGATAGCGAGGTGCCTCGGTTATATCGGTCTCTGCGGAGCCGATGGATGGTTTAGTCGATATATGACCAGTTTTACGCCCCATAAGGCAGGAAACACAGTGTTCAGGCATTTTAATCCACTCTGTGTGGACCAGCCCTGACGATCCAAGGTTCGATGCGCTCCGGGCTAGAGAGTCTCGAAGTGGTAAGGACGATCCTTTGCCTTGGTTCATGACGGAAATCCAATTTCCAAATACGACATCGTGCGGTTTTGATTGTAGAACTAGTATGGCGACATAGTAGTATGGGGTACTATGCCGTCTATGATTATTACTTATGATTGAAATTGTTTTTGAAACATATAAACACTAGTAATAATATCAAATGCTTTTGTTTTATACGTATCAAGCATATTTTGGCCATTATAATGTAAAACTCTATCCTCAGGTTTGCGTTGCATTGTGTGATGGGACCTGAGTGTTATAATGGCTTCTTTTTTGTAAAAAGCATTGCGATGTTTAAATGATTTACTTGTTTTAAACACTGGCAATCCAATGGAGTAAACCTGTTCCGCGTTAGCAACGTGGTCCTATGGTTGACCTTATTACCAAATAAGTTAAGTATATTTCTCACAATAGTCCCATGACTAACTTGTAGTTTGTGTCACTTGCAAACTCGGTTGCCTCTGTTTTCTACACGGGCAGCCTTGTATTCAGGTTTTAGCAGGCTCTTTCTGGATAGCTATGGAGCTGAAGATGGATTCTATCACTTCTATTATGCTGTTCATCTTTTGTTATGTATATTATGTTTAATTCTGCTGTAGACATTTTATATAAAGCTGAAATTGTATTTTGTACTAAGTGTGATCCTGATATACTGTGTAACTCTGATGATTATATTTATCCAGTTTATACTGTTGTACTTTATCGGGTGTAATAATATATTTCTATTCTGTTGTTATTTGTTTATGTGTTATATTCCAAAGATTACTCTTGCCACCGTGGAATGGGGGCTTGGGGTCATCACACGTGGTATCAGAGCTCTGGTTAAGCTTAGTTCTGGAATATAACATATTAACGAACTTGTTAGAAATAGAACCAGTAGCGTTCTAAGACGAATAACTCATATAGATAGGATAAATAATATCCTAGAATGAGTTTAGCAGAATGAAATACACCCCAGTTGACACATATACATTCAAATATATGTCTCTATGCTGTACAATATCTTTTCTGTTGGCCTGGCACTTTGTATGCTATTTGCAGACATAGAAAAATGAGTGGCCGAAGCAGAAGAAGTAATTCTATGGTTCGACAATCTAATGAGCCAGTTGTGCCTCCACAGCCAGGATCAGATATAGAAGCTCTATTAAAGAAGTAACGAAATCTGGGTGGAGTACCGTTCTTGGGCAATGAATCCATTATTCGAACTCAAGCTTGGATACGTTTTGCTAAGAGAATTTTTGAAGTTTTCATGCTGAGGGATGACCAGAAAAGATTACTGGCATCTTGGGCACTCAAAGACGAAGCTTTAATCTGGTGGGAAACTTTTATTAAGGATAATCCATAAGGTAATATTACCTAGGATAGATTTAAAGAAATTTTCAATGAAAGATTTATTCCTTCAGAAGCAACTGATTGGCCATATGATGAATTCTACTATCTGATACAAGGAGATATGACCATTCAGGAGTATCAGGATAAATTCAGCATACTTACTCATTTTGCACCGGAGCTAATTGAAAATCCTAAGAGGAAGAATCTGAGGTTTATTAACGGGCTTCAAAGAAAGTACCAAAATTGGGTAACTGCACATGTGAAACTTCCTTTTTCTGAAATGATATACATGGCTTATCACTATGAAGATCTTGATATGCAAGGTCTTATGGACGATGAAGAGGAAGTCAGTTCTAGCAACAAAAAAAAGTTTGAAACTGATAGCCCAAAGACAAGTACGCAGCCTGAGGCAAGTACAAAGTCTGAGGTTAGTAAGAATCCTAAAGCCAATAGGAAAAGGGTTAATTCCGAGAAAGAACCAATAACGACTGCCATATGCAATAACTGCAATAAGCAAGGACATTTGTCGATAAATTGCAGAGCTTTAAAGAAACAAAGAAAGGATGGATCTAAATCCAGTCGGAAGCAAAAGAAGAAGGGATTTAAACCCGATAAGAGGTTTCAAGAGAATAGAGAATGCAATCAATGCCATCAGACTGGTCATCTTGCAAAGGATTGCCAGCTCTTAAAGAAATCTGAAATAGTACAAGTGAATGAAGTGGCAGAAGTTCCGGCACCCTCAGTCAGTCAAGCGAGGCCAGATGTTTTGGAAGGCATGCTTACTATCAAATACATTCCAGTTAAAGTATTGTTTGATACAGGCGCGTCGCGAAGCTTCATTGCAAGTAATGCAGTTAAGAAATTGGATTTGAAATTGAAAAAGCTCAAAGAACTCATCATTGTCCATAATTTAGTTGGGGGTTCCCTCTATCTTAATTGGATCTATAGGGTGCCTGTCTCTTTTTCCCGTTATCGGTTCCCTACCATCTCGATCGTCATGAATTTTACCGAATTCGATCTTATTTTAGGGTTGGATTGGTTAACCAAATATGAAGCTAAGGTTAGAAGCGCCGAGAGAGTTGTTAGGGCAAAGATTAAATCAGGGAATTATATAACCATACCATGTGAAGGTCTGAATTCAGATAGAAAAGACTTTTGGTCAGCTCTTGATGTTTCTCCTGCTCAATTAGAACCTATTCCTGTCGTCACAGAGAATATTCAAGTCGACATAGAAAATATCCCTGTCATCAAGAATTATGCGGATGTGTTTGAAGAAGTTGTTAGCTTACCTCCGCGTAGAGAAATCGATTTCAAAATCGTTTTAATTCCAAATGCAAGGCCAGTAGTGCACGCTATTTGAAGAATGGCCTTGAAGGAAAAACAAGAATTAGACAATCAAACTCGACAGCTTGTATGGAAGGGTCTGATCAAACCTTGTTTCTCTGATTGGGGAGCAGCAGTGGTGTTTGTCCCAAAGTCAGACGATACTCTCAGATTATATGTGGATTATCGTGACTTGAACAAGCAGATGTTAAAGAATAAATACCCATTGCCGCGGATTAATGATTTGTTAGATCAATTGAATGGCGCGCAAGAATTTTCAAGAATGGCCCTAGCTACAGGTTTCCATCAACTTCGTATTATCGAATAATGTGTTCCTTTGACAGTATTCAGAGGTCCAGATTTATTATATGAGTGGTTTGTAATGCCGTTCGGCTTATGTAATGCTCCAGCTTATTTTATCGATCTAATGAACAGAGTATTCAGAGAGGTATTGAATAAATTCGTACTGATTTTCATTGATGACATATTGATCTTCTCTACGTCAGAGAGCGAGCAAGCAAAACATTTGGAACAAGTGTTAGAGATTCTGAGAAAGAATGATTTAAAGGCAAAAATTTCCAAATATATATTCTGGCAAGAAGAGGTAAAATTTCTTGGTCACGTCGTATCAAAGGAAGGAATTTCTATAGATCCAAGTAAAATCACTGTTATTCAGGATTGGAAACAACCTAGTACTCCCATAGAAGTCCGAAGTTTTTTGGGATTGGCTAGTTATTATTGGAAATTCGTTAAGGATTTTTCGAAGCTATCCGGTCCAATGACACAGCTTACTAAGAAACATTCAAGGTGTAAATGGACTCCATAATGTGAGACAGCTTTCCAAGAGCTGAAGTTAAGACTGACAACTGTTCCAGTATTAACGATTATCGATAGCAATCAGGATTTGACGGCCTAGACGGATGCTTCTATTGGAGGTCTTGGTGCAGTATTAATGCAAAGAGGCCAAGTGGTTGCTTATGCCAGCTGTCAGTTGAAGCCACATGAGAAGAGATACGCAACTCATGATCTTGAGTTGTTAGCCATTGTGTTTGCTCTGAAAATCTGGAGACATTATCTATTGGGTAAGAAGTTCGAACTATATACCGATCATCAATCATTGAAGTATTTGTTCGCCCAGAAAGACTTGAATCTGAGGCAGTAGCATTAGCTAGAATTTCTCATGGCATATGATCTTGATATTTTGTATACTCCGGGGAAAGCCAATGTTGTGGATGATGCGCTCAGCAGGAAGGATATGATCATCGCCAATCTTATCATTACGCCTTCGTTGATTGATAAAATATCTGTTCTTCAGAAAGACGATAATTTTGTTAAAGAGATGATCAAAAGAATTCAAAAGGGCGAGGTCGATGACAAGGGAGTTCTGAGATTGAAAGGAAGAATTTGTGTTCCCGACATCACTAGCTCAAAAGAGAAGTATTGGATGAGTGTCACAAGTAAAAGCCAAGTATCCATCCAGGGGGTTGTAAAATGTATAATGACCTCAAGCGAACATTCTGGTAGAAGGCGATGAAAAGAGACATCTCTATATATGTTAGCCGGTGTTCCACCTGTCAACAAGTCAAAAGCGATCAACAGAAACTCGCCACATTGTTGCAACCGTTGGAGATTCCAAATTGGTAGTGGGAACAAATTTCTATGGATTTCATAGATGGTTTACTTAGAACCAGGAAAGGAAATGACAGTATAAGGGTGATCGTAGATTGTTTCACGAAGACCGCCCATTTTATACCTGGCAAATCGAATAGAACCGCTCAAAGCCTGACACACATTTATTTCAAAGAAATTGTTAAACTGCATGGAGTCCCCATCAGTATAATCAGTGATAGAGACCCGATTTTTGCTAGTAAATTCCGGGAAGCATTCCAAGTAGAATTGGGAACAAAATTGAACCTGAGCACCGCATATCACCCTCAAACAGATGGCCAAACTGAGAGGGTGAACCGTATACTTGAAGATTTATTCGGGCTTGCATAGCTGACTTTGGCAGATCATGGGAAGATCACTTGCATTTGGCTGAGTTCTCATACAACAACAGCTATCAAGCAAGCTTGAAAATGTCACCATTTGAAGCACTGTATGGTCAACTGTGCAGATCTCTCGCATGTTGGGTAGAACCCGGTAATAGACTTGTATTAGGACCCGGTATGATTCGCGAAGCTTCAAACAAAGTCGATTTCGTTAAGAAGCGACTGCAAGCAACTCAAAGCCAACAGAAGAGCTATGCAGACTCGAGAAGAAGAGATTTAGCATTTGTTGTTGGTGACTATGTGTATCTACGAGTTTCTCCGATGAGAGGAGTAGTCCGATTTGGCAAAATAGGGAAGTTGACGCCTAGATTTATTGGTCCATTTCCTATGCTCGAACGGATTGGAACTCTTGCTTATAGGGTTCAATTGCCTGATTGGTTGGCCGGAGTACATGTTGTGTTTCACGTGTCTCAACTTCGGAAGCATGTGCATGATCCAGACTTGGTCGTGGAAGAAGCCACGCAACAAGACTTGGAAATTACTCCAGAATTAGCTGTGAGAAGAGAGCCGATAAAGATTATTGGCAAAGAAACTAAATAGCTGAGGAACAAGAAGGTTCACTTAGTTAAAGTGCAATGGAGTGGAGATCCGTGTGACTGTACTTCGGAAACTGAGGAGAGCATTAAGCAAGCTTATCCCAATTGCAGAGTGGATATCTCTGATTAACTCTGGTGCAAGGTACATTTACAGTATTTTGCATTTATGTATTGTTTTCTACTTTGCTGTTGTTTCCTTTTCATGGATGTAATTTTTTTAATTTTATAGGCTTATCTTAGCAAATATGATTTTAAAAGAGTTTATAAATTAATTATTAATTTTTTTTGAAAAGCTAATCAACAAATTGATTGTTGTTTGTGTTGTGTGATTATGAATTTGACTAATCAAAATATTAGAATGATAATTAGTCTAATCAATAAGAGAATGAAGGGTAAATTTATGCAAATTGAATCAAATATTGAACTTATTTGAAAATTGATTGAAATACATGCATGTACATTATATATGTTTGAACAGGTAAATGGATTTGCTATTGAGTAAAGGATTTATTTGCGTGCCCGACAAATAGGTAAACCTTAATGAGTTGGATGCACAATTTTATTTATTATATGAACTCCTGTGAATGCCATTGGACGCGGAGTGCTGATTGTTCTGTGTGAGATTATAAACGTCGCCATAAAAAAGTAACAATTAATTTTGAACTACACTACATGGCATACTGCGTAAAGATAGCATACTCTATCATATACCACATAAGCACTTAGAGCTTGTGTGACGAGGTTGAAGATTTACTGTACAAGCGAGAGGCTAGTGTGGCGATGACTATATTTCAGGTTGAACCGAAGACTGATATGGATTGTATATAATGTAACGATAAATTGCGAGATTAATAAAAAAAAACCATATAGGTCTGGAGTTTACAATAATCACGTCTCTCTAGTTATTAAGGCACAAAAAATATTTATATGGTGACGATAATTTATTCTCTGGAGTTATGATCTATACACACTCCCCTGTGGATACCGGAATATATCACTATAAATATGTGTATGCTTTTTAGGATTTATTGGGTGCCTAATATGGCCCAATAAATTTCCAAACCCCTCCCATACAAAGGAGGTTATGGCGAAATTTTTCGAAAATTTAGGGTGTTAGCCAAATTTTTGAAGAATTTGAAAAGTTTTTAGAAACTAAAAAGTTGAAGAACTTAAGCCATAATTAAAATAACGAAAGTTGAGTTGGTTAATTAAACAAATTTCAGCTTCGTTCCTTTTCGAGGACGAAAAGATTTTAAGTGGGGGAGATTTTAACAACCCGGAAAATCAAAACCAATTTAAAATTTTTATTTTGGCAATTTTAATGAATTTTGAATATTTAAAATGAATTATTTTAAATAATAACGACAAGAAATTTATTTTGAATAAAATTAGAACGTATATATTTATTTGAATCGAAGTTGGGATATAAATATTTATTTTAATTTTAAAAGGAGTTAGAAATAGCGCGGTAGTTTGAAAATTCAACTTTGAACTTTGATTGAATGTACAGGATTCAAAATAAAAGAGATTTCAGTGAAACCAAAAATATTTAAATCTGTTTAAAAATATCTTTCTAACGAACCTGAAAAAATGAAAATTTTCATAGCGGGAATCAAAAGTTATGGCTAAACGAATATTTAGAATGGTCGATATGAAATTAAAATAGCCCTTGAAAACAGACATTTTGCAAACGATCTCCGTTTTCGACGAAACCACTTTTGTTGGATCCGGAATGTCAATTTATTGCTAAGTTTCAAATTCCATAATTTTTGAAATCAATATGTGAGCGTGGCAAAGAAAAACGCGTTTGGTGATTTCAGATTGAATTTGATCGACCAAAAAATGGCCATTTTTCAAACGGTCTCCAAATTTGATGAAATTAGTTTTGTTGGGACCGTATCGTCCACACATAGCCAGATTTATTTTTTTGGAATTTTTAGAATCAGTATGTAGCCCAGGCAAATTAAAATGTACGTTCAAATCTAAAGCTGAATGTTTTATATTTTAATTTGAAGAATAACTGATTGAAACAGTTGAACGGGCCTACGAAACATATTCCATTGTGTCTAGAATGGGGGTATTTAGCTAGGGGCGGCAGTCGTTGGGTTTGAATTGGTGTTCATATGGAGCGAGGGGTATTTTCGGATTTAAAAGAAATTAAAAATAATTATAAATTAACTAACCAATCAAATTTCTTATTTCAAAACCCTCGTATTTCTGGAAACCCGATAACGCTCCATCGCGAACGGCAGTTTTAGCTTCTGGCCTTCTCTCTTCAAAATCTCCTAATCCACTTCATGAAATCCAGTGCCATAGTTGAGGATTTTGTAGTGCTCTTTAAAATCTACACATTCATATAGATTTTGTGATTTATCGTCGAGCGTTGACTTCGAATCACCTCGTGAAGTCAGCATCTTCAAGCCGCCGCCGCCGACAACTGTTGCCACCGATTTGGACCAAACCTCCGGCGATCTCAGCGCTGCACCTCGCTCTACGACGTGGTCCTAGCCGATCCTCCTGTCGTGCACCGGTTTGCATGAAAAACTTAAACCTAGACAAGTGTGAACCCGTGCTTCGCACACGAGCATGCAAATTAATTAGTATAAAATTAATGATTCATAATTATAAATTAATGATTGGAAATAAATTGGAAAACAAACTGTTCAAATGAATTATCGTTAACGCATGTTGTGCACACCGAAATCGTTCATTAAAAGAATGCTTGGCAGCTTTATTTTAAAGGGTTCCATAGATTCGTACTTGGATCATTACTACATCTTTATGTGTTATAAGCTTAATTTTGATTTGAATGTGATTTAGTCATCCCCAACACGAACCTTTAATTTATTTGATCGATTTATTGATTGAAATCTCATAGCTATTATTACCACACACAAAAGTATGAAAGAATGGTAAGTCCAATGCATGATAATTTTATTAAGACAACACCATCCCTCAAATGTAGTAAAATATAAACATTCATAACTTCTGTTAAGTTGAATGACAAACATTTTCAGAAACATTATTGCAAAGGTTGTACACTATCCACATTCTGTTAATCAACAATCAAAAATGAAAATACATTCTAGTACAAATTTTGCTAATTTTTCTTGAATTAACTACTTCATATATTATACATTGTCTTAGAATTTACAGTGCTATATTTTTGTGCACTAGGGGAGTGCAGTTATAAAACTTTCAACTTCGGATCAGTCTGAGATGACTTCATTTCTCACATAATCCTATAAGACGTATGTAGCTTAAAAATAGCAGTAAATGATATGTTTTCATTTTGAATGTTTAAGCGATTACCTTGAGAAAAACATGTAATGAAATTGGATATTTAGAATACTTCTTATGTCACTTCCAAATTGATTCATAAAATTTAAAAGACATACTAATCCCATCATTACTAATAAAAAATATTAATTAGAATACAGAGTTACCAATCAAATCTGTTTTGATGAAGTTCCAAAGCAAGAAATTTTCTTTTGATAAAGTTCCAAAGCAAGTATTATGTACCGTAAATACAATTGGTTAACCCATTAGAAAGAAATTTGCACCAGCTGAAGAATTAAAATATGGATCATTAGTAGAGACAATGAAAACAAAAAATATATAAGCTTCTATTATTGGCTAACATTGTCTATTATCTTGAAATAAAAATGGAATGAGAATAAAGAGTAAGATCAGGAATAAAATGAGAAATTACAATCCATGCTAGGAAGAAAGAGTTTTCTTTTTTCTTTTTTCTTTTTTTTTGGCTAAGGAGTGGCTCAAGGAAAATTGTAGCGTTTTAACAATTTCGTCACTAAATGATTTGATTTTATTACAACCACAACCCTATCTCTTAATTGTTAAACTTGGATATATTTATATCAAACCCATTTATTAGCCTACGTATTCTGATTTATTTATGTAGATCTCAAACCATTTAATGCTTTGTGTAAATTTCACACAATTTTGTTGTGGAATACGTGATATTTGGGTGTTACTGCTTATAGTTGTTTACATCTTCCTACCCAGAAATATGCTTCATTGATTTTAATTTTATGTTTTGTTTGTTCGGTCTGGGCAGTTTTAGAGCTAAAGCCATGATTAAAACTTTAAGACACTACAATAGTTCAAAACAAATATCATTAGTCATCTCGTGTACAAAATGTTGTGGATATGTTTTTTCCTTTTTGTTAAAACTTGAAATAGAACTTAAAACATATATATTCACATCCTAATTCCTTTTTGGTGAAACCTACAATCACCAACCAACCAAAAATAAAACAACAAATAATGTTAGCTTTATGAAATTTCATTTATATTTAATAGCAAATGAAGATCTATACATTATAGCAAGCATACATAAAAAATAACACAAATTGGATAAATTATTCATGAAAACCTGACCATAATTAATTCATGTAAAGATAAAAAAAAGTATGTTCTTCTTGCTTGAAAATACAAAAACCAAAATTCTACAAAATACCTATGATTCCATTGAAGATTAGATCAAACCCGTAATCCATGTCCTCTTCTCCAAGCCACAACTGAATTAATGCACAATTAATGAAGTTAAAATGGTACTATTATATAATACGCATAAGCCAATCCATATAGTTCATATATCTCATATTAATAGTCACGAACATGGTTTCTTCCTTACTTTCAAATATTTGTTTTTAGTAATAGTAAGTAAATAGTTCTAGTACACCATTACATTACTATAAGTTAATCAAGAATTTTTGGCAAATGAAGATAAACAGTATAGGAATTCAATCGCATAACATTATCATATGCTCTAATCAAAAATGAATCTATGCTCAATAATTTACCATTCAAAACCCATAATAGAAACCATTATGTTACTACCTCCTTGGCCGTCATCTTTATTTTTTTGACAATCGTAAATCTTATTAAATTTTTACGTGGAAAATTAAAACTAACTTAAAAAGTTCACTATTACGAAAATAGTTCTCTGTATACTGCAAGGTCACAATTATTAATCATATCATAATTAGTTAAAATTTAGCATTCTGCAGTTAGTAACAGAAAGTTACTATTTTGCTAACTGTATTGTTCGAAGAAGACATTATGTAACTATAGTAATAATATCATAATTATTAAATTATAATATTCAAGTAAAATAATTTCGCACAGAAATAGAAAGGAAGTAAAGATATAGATCTAAGTTGTATTACGCATAATTTAACACTAACTTCTATCTGAACATTTCAAACGGCATTATTATTGTTTCAGCATTATCTAATTTTACATTCATCTAATGTCTTATCTAAAAAATAGTGTTGCATTTTCAATGAATATAAAGTTAAAAACTGTACACTGGAAAATTTTCTTCTTTATCAAAGTACTTTTCAATCTCTTCACAAAAAAGTCAAATGATACTTTCTATTCTCCATAGCAAGAATGATAAGAGTATCACTAAAGCAGTATATTGAATTACTAATAAAATAAGGAAAAAAAATGTCAACATCGAATTATTAACGAAATAATTAGATATGATTAGAAACTGCACCAAAAGTAGAAGTCCATCATACCACGTCAAGATATGATCCACATCCCTCAACTCTTCCAAGACTTGCACTTTTTACATCTCTAACACGTACTCTTATCAAAATGAAAAACAAAATTACGATTCTCAATTCTGAGTTGAGGATTAAAAAGATTCACTTATTTAAGAAGTGATTGTGTGCATTAAAATGGTTGATGATCAAATAAATGAGAATAACAGGAGTGAAAATTGTATCAATAACAAAAAACATATACATGCAAGTTAATAAAAATCATCCTACAAAATAACCTTTTAATTTATTTAATTTTTATTATTTTGCCAACGACTTGGTTATATTCTCTTGCACAACGAAATCGAGAATGTTTTGATTGACACAAAGTGCCAATTAACTGCTTTTTAACTAAATCTTACGTATAGAAAGGAAATGCTATCTATCGAAGAAACCAAAAACTGAAAATCAGTTCAATGATGAACAATGTGTATGTCCATAATATTAGTACGTCATAGTGATAGGGATCAAACAATTTAAATTCTCAACATAACTAAAATATATTTATAAGCTTCATACGAAAACAAATGTAATATAGGTAGCAACTTTATGTGAACCTTCAATGGTTTATGGTTTTGTGTATTCAGACATTACCAGGCCTTTGACATTTAATCAACTTCAAAAGGTAAACAAAAACAAAAACTTTAAGGTAAATGTTAATTAGTAACATCCACATTTTCATCCATTAAGTGAACAATTACCAAGTAAACTATTTAACAAAATACAATTCAATAAAATCAGTTAAAGCAAACATTGAACAAATTGAGTCACATCTCATTTTAAAACCTACCAATAAAGAGTTATCCTATTTCCAACGACTTAGAAAAGATGTATGGTAGAATAGTTTACAAACTACATACTCCTCACTTTTCATTTGGTTAACGGTAATTTGGAAGAAAAAAAATGCATCTAATGCTTTCAGATATAAATTGCAAAATATCAAGTAAACTATATACAAATAAAACAATATAAGAAAATGCAAAAATGGCAAGCAAATTATATATAGGTTAAACTCCTGCTTTGCATTAGTCTACATCATTTACCATTGAAACCAAAGTAAAACAAAAATAAAAATTGTAATATAATTAATATTTACCTCAGGAATGCCTTTAGGTTTCTATGGCAACCGATTAGGAAGTATTTTTCTCGTTGCAATACTAAATGCCTCATTGAGCTTCCTAATGAATCTAAGATAAAGTGGATTATATTGTCTTCGTATAAAGTAAAATATCTACACTTTCCCCCTGAACAAATAAAAAAAAGATCCAAGATATTTTTAAGTTGACACCGTCATATTAACAAAACAAAAATGTACAACAAAAGGTAGTAGGCAGGAAAGAAATTTATGTAAAAAAATGCATGTAATTTTGACACAATATTTTACATTCCAATGTTTAATTAACCAATGGTTACTAAAGATCTTATAGGTATAAAATAATATAGTATTGTAATTTAACAATTCCACAAGTCAGTACAAAATCCATCAAAAAAGGAAGGGTAAAACTTTGGTCTATATAACCCGCCCTACCAAATCTTGTAAGTGGAAGCTCCATCTCCTACTACTCTTAACTCTATAGCTTGTTACAACATATTTTTCTTGATCAATGAATTTGTTATAGTAACTAATATTGATAAATGATTTTTTTACTTCAAAATCATTCATTAAGAAAATATGATAAAATGTGGGGGTTCTCTAAGTTTGAGGTGACCGTATATACTATTTAAATTAATATGTATGTATAAACTATATATATTAATAAATTGGCTTATTTTATTAGTCTAGCTTAATGCGTGCAAATTGCAATGCATATGTATATGAATTGTGTCAAATGCATTAAATTCAATTCTTTACTTATATATGGTTTAGTAGACGCATGTTACCGGAAATATTATTGATTTTGTCAGGATTTTTAAATTTAGTGCATTGAAATATGTCACTTCAGATATGTGTACTGATGTTCAATAACTTTTATTCGACCATTTAGTTCCATAAATACCCTAAGTTGAATCTATGTTGCGTTGATAATTTTGTTCGAAGTTATCAATAGATAGTTGTTCAGTATTATCAAGATCTAGATTTTCTTTATTCTTAATTTACCTTTTTTTTTTTGTGGTTGCGTTGACACCTAAAATGATGCATGCAAAAGTAACATCGACCCACTAAATGCATATACCTATATAGTTTTTTGTTAAAAAAAAAAAGGGCTATAAATTGTACTTGTATATAACGCACTCAATCTCTTAATTTTGTTGACCGTATAACGTAAGTACAGAAATACTGACATCACCAAAATACAATGTATTCATTACATAGAAAGCAATTATGCGGAGATGTGTGCACTTCTGTTTCCCCATTTTTCTGTAGGAATATTTACCTTTTGAGTACTTTTTAAAAAATGATATTATTTTAATACGATAATAATATAAATCAAGAGAAGAAGGAAAAATACACTGAAATGTATGCTTCTTGAATCATGAAATGATGAAGCCCTTCAAATCTTACAATATGGAAAACGTGGAAAATCTGAAGCATATACAGTACTTCTGCATTAGTCCACTATTGGCAAGGGAGGAGAGACGCTTACTTTCTCCTAAAGCACAAGTAACCCAAATATTACTATTATTTTTACTTAAATTTGTGCCTTTCGATCATCATAAATTTAACCACCCATACTCTTCCAAAGGTATCGATTGGATTGGAAAGAGGTGCCTTCTACTTAAACTCTACAAAAGGGGGAATCACAGACATATATTTTTGGCATTTAAAAGTGTTTAGAAGATCATTTATTTTGAGTTTGTATATGATATTATTACCATGAAAATACATGAGATAAATTTACAAAGCATATGATATCTTTGCCAAACTTTTTCAAAAAATATATTTTAAATCCATATAACACATGGATCTACTTACCCTGTTGAAATCTTTTATCACTGACTGCATAAGACATACAACTGTAAAAGAGGGAAAACAAATAGCAGACTAAACATGCACAGCTTCAATTCTCCAAAAGAGAACATGGGACAAACACACAAATTATCATTGAATATATGAGACAAAAATTTCTGCTCAATTCATCTAAACAACAACGTATAACGAATTTAAATCGCAGGTAAGATGAAAAGGGAAACCATCTGGAGTAAAAAACAGCATGAAATAAATTAAAATGAAAACGAACAGGAGTCTCTAAGCCATCAATATGACCTTTCACTTGAAAAAATATATGCAATTGACCATATAAATGAATTTATGACCTTCATACAATCATTCTTTGAAATAAGTAGCATGTTAGAAATATATAGGAAAATTTTGAAATAAACATAAAACTGCTAACTTTATATGAGCTCAATTCTTGAGTATATATGGCAATATTATAATACATTATAGGTGAAAAGAAGCCAAATGTTTCAGCATAAGCACATAAAAGTTTAAAACCTTCATCTTAAGCCTAATCTACAAAAGTTTAATAGAAAACTCATATCAGACTTAAAAAATAAGTAAATCTAGCCATTAACACATCAACGAATGGAAACAGTACTAAAAAAAAAAATTGACTACACCTCTATCAGTGCATCACAGACCGACATCTCTTGCTTTTGCATATTGCAGATCAGTTATATCTGAAACTGTACAAATTGAAGCATTAACGATAAATCATGCATCATAGACAGCTATATTTTATATATGACTCACTTTAAGGTTGTAGACTTACATGTAACAAATTAACCTTCTTTTGGTTGAGACAAAGGAAACGCCTTTCTTTTTCTTTTTTTTACAATACATTAAACTGTGAATGCCATATTCATAGAAATTCATGTTATAAGTTAAAAAAATCACGTCCTGTAGCATTACAGATCTATAGATGGTTTAAACGCCCATGCAAAAATGTACCATATCTTCTATTAGCAAATTGAAGACAAAATGAACCAACCAAAAAAAAGTATAGTACCTGGATATTGTTCAAAAGTTAATGTTTGATTTTCTTTTTGCCGCAAAGAAAGGTCTTGATTATGCTCTAAATAGGAAGCTATCATATTTGAAAATACCTGGCAATAACATTTTATAAAATACTCGGCAATGACATATCCACAAAAAAGGACGTTTTCGAAGGCCTACATCAACAAATAAAATCTAATTGACGACAGTCACGACTCTTTGTGATGCATATTTTGGTTCTTATCCATAATTTATTTTAAATAATTTATAATTCATGTAGCAAGCAAGAACATCATTACATGTACCTAACCTTTTTTGAAAAAAAAATGTGAGCTTAAACCTTAATTGGCTTCAGAAATTTACACATCTAGGTTCATTCTTCCCGGCATGAGAGTAACCTGCAACAAACTATATCTAATGACAACAGACAGTGGTGAATATATGAAATCAAGGAATGTAGCATATCGACTTTTTGGTATGATCAGTACAATACATAAACAGACATAAATGTTGCCATCAGATGTTCAGATTAATTCTGAAATGGATTTCAAAAGCATATATGTCAATGTTATCTATTTAAACCCAAGTTTTAGTTAATTTAAAATTTAATTGAACCTTGAAATGAATCAATGGAATTAATTGCCAAAATATTGGAACACGGTAAAAAAAAAATATGTGCTTTATGTTTTTTACATAACTAAACGAACCATACATGTCAACATAAACTATGATTATACCCCTTGCATGCATTTCATACTTTCATTTCAACCTTTCACCCAAAACTCAATAATATTATGCAAATAAAAATTGCAATTTGCAGGTACTATGATTTAATTAATTTTATTTGTTAAAACCATGGTTACCTACCATGATTCAAAACATGAGTCAACATAATTACAGAAGATAAACATAATAAAGCAGTGTTAGATAGGTGTAGGTTACTGTATTTTATCCGAATCTTTACCTCAAAATTTATGAATCTCATGCCAATAACTTCAGTTTTTGATATTACTGGAATATTACTACTGACACATGGATGGAAATAATTGAGAATCTATGACATATGCAAAATTGTCTCCAAATATCAAAGAATAGTCACGTAAAATGCTAGAAAGCATACTACTTAGTATTAAATACCATTTAGCATTCGACATAAATAAAGAATAAATATGCATCTCCTAGTTTTATTTAGAGCTCTGAAGTAAGCATAAATGAACTTGCTGAAGTGTATAAATTTTGCACACTATCTATTTTACATTCTCTCTTGCGCAAAGAAAGAACTACGATACAGTATCTTTGTGACATCTTAAAAATTATCTAAAGAATTTGCAATGGCATGTGAGCGTTTGTTGCTTTTACTTGGGAAATAAAAAGGGATAGGGTCTATGTACATCAGTGTTTTACACCTATGCAGCAAATATCTAATGCTACAAATAATGGCAAAGATTTTGATGTGATTCCTAATTATACTTACATGTATTATGTTTGAATAGGATACATAAAATTGGTTACATGGAACCGTTGACAGTTCAAGACTCATAGGCGTATTTTATTACTGGACAGGCACACACACACCAACCAAACAATTGTAGCTTGTGCTCACATGTTATTCACATAGAGTGCAATGAAAGCAGCTAGATTTCAAGTTAAGGAACCATTGTCATTTGGGTCTATCATGATCATAGAAACAAGGAACGTGGGACGTGGCCACGTTCCGCGAACCGGTTTGTTCGTCCCCGATCCCAAAACAAAACGCGATCCGAAAACGTTAGCGGTCGTGAAAAGAAGATGATGACGCACATGTTTTTGAAAAGAATAAACGACTCTTCGATTTGTGTTGTACAACTGTATATGGTTGTAATATATATTGGAAGGACAACTATATAATATATTAATTTGTATATAGATTAAAAGGGCAGTTGTAAATTTGCAGATCTTCACAAAATATGGTAATTAAAATAAAAAATAAATAGATTAGTTTTTCCAAAGTAGAAGAAAAAAATATGTTTTGTACCCTTGCGTTCCCTCGTACCCATGCGTTCCCTCGTACTGGAAACATTCAAGACAACCTTCCATGTATCCCTTTTCGTACCCAGTTTCGTATCGAACCACGTCCTATGTAACCATGATCATGATATTAAGGGTCCAATCTTGATCACTAACTTAGGTGTACTAAAAAAACGATACCACAATAGTGATGACAGATTCAATTGTATGCTATTATGGTTGATATTGAAGGCAATCATTGATTAGGTTTTCTGCTCAACAACATATACATTAGATACCCAGACTTTGACAGTTAATGAGTTGCAAATGCCATCTTCATTAGGATTTCTAAAAAATGCAATCTAAAGTATGTACATTATGCAAGTTATATTATATTTAATTTACATGTTGTGACTTGACTTCTTTGATACAGAAGGTAGCAACCAATTGATTATGTCAATTTGGTACTCGCAGTTTAATGCCTGCATATTATAGAAAGTTCAATTTGTAACCATATAGTATGAATGGAATAATTGTTATATAATCTAATATGGAATTACAAAAACATCGCTTCGAAATATGAATTCGCCCATGCTGTTAAGACACAAAATGCATGTTTCAAGAAACTGAAAATATAAATAACAATAAATTAGTTTATTGTAGATAAAGGAGGAAAGAAACTATAATTTTTTTAGAAATACAAAATGTAAGTTGTATATTTCCAAAATTATAATGTGCATATTGCAGAATCATAAATTGAAATAGAGCATAAACTTGAAAAGAAATTAAAGCTTATATCCATCAATTCTTCATGTTATAATCTGTCAGGCTTCTCTTTATTTTAATTTCACCAAGTTTCCGCATTACATTGTTAATCTGAAATGTTCGTGCTTGATAATGGGCAAATAAATTAACTTTGGCTATGAAATGTTGAAGTAATACAGGAGTTGCAGTAGATATATTACATGCAGTTTTTCAAGAAAGCAACAGAGTAGGAAAAAGAAAATGTAGGTTTTTCAAGTGGGAATTTCTTTTCCAAACTTTTAAACTTGCTTTTTATTCTACAACAGAGTAGGGGAAAACTGATGTATATTTCAACACACATTAGTACACATATCTAAAGTGACATATTTAAATGCACTCAAGTTAAAAATCATGACAAATCAATAATATTTCTGGTAACGTGCATCTACTAAACCGTATATAAGCAAAGAATTGGAAGTAATGCAATTAATACAGTTCGTATACATATGCACACACTAAGCTAGACTAATAAAATAACCCAATTTATTAATAAATAATTTATACATATGTATTAATTTAAATAGTGTATATAGTCAACTCAAGTTTACAGAACCCCCGCATTTTTTCTTTTCTTCATGAATGATTTTGAAGTAAAAAAATTATATATCAATATTAGTTACTAAAACAAATTCATTGATCAAGAAACATATGTTGTGACAAATTTATTTTATTGACAATTACATTTTTTTTCCTCAAAAAAATATATTTTAATTTAATGTTGTATTGAGTCATTCATAATTCCGCATTTAAGATTAAGTTAGATCAGAATAAGGTGACGGGTATGGTTTATGTTCTCATCTTTAGCAGGAAAAAAAAGCTGTAACTCTATAGGAAAACAAACCAGTGCTAATTAATGCTAAGAAGTATGCTCATCTAAAACAGTCAGAAAAATGGGTTTGTGAAAGATAATGGTGCATGTAAACACTATGTGATATTTAATGCTAATCAAGTACATGCTCATCTAAAGCAGATAGAAGAACAGGTTTATGAAGGATATGCTACATGTAAAGTCAGTTTCAGTAATTGAAGCAAGCCACGGCGTGGAAGATGAAATATAGAATGTGAAGCCGAACAAAATATAGCATTAAGAATGACTAATAAAATCTGTTCATATTGCTCATACCATAAATATAGCCAAAAAGTTGACTTTTTATTCTAAAACAAACTCGAACACATTTATAAATAGAAAAAAGAAACATCCACTAAAACATAGTTATCAAGCTATTAAAAGCATATATGGTTAAATATGTTGAAAGTCTAAAATATGACAACCAGGAAATTAAGATACAAACATTGTCCACACTGTTTTATATTTAAAAAATAGTTATGTAATTCTAAAAACCTTGATATCAAACCAATAATAAAATTGTACTCCTTTACTGCTCATTGCAATTTTTACATCTATTTATTTCCATTCATAAGCACTCAATTGTTTGTTCTACTCCTGTATTGGTTACAATGCATCTAGTTAAATTTTCTAGTACTAAATTACGTGTTAAAAGTTGAAAACAGTTTTCCATATAAGTGCCAATACTTGGTACATTTTTCTTTATTCACTGGACAGATGTCTTCATCTATCTTCTCAACCCAGCCCGAATAAAGGAAAAACTCAAAACAGCTTGCTTGAGAAACAACAATTATCAAGAGCCAATGTTTGCAGTTGTAAATAAACAATATTTGTTGTTAGTTGTTACAGTCGATAGAAAATCTTGGCTAATCTAATTAAGAAGGAAGCCACGGATTATTTAGGCTATAACAATTTGTGAAACATAAAAAATCATTACGAAGGTGCACGTAGATGTACACGAATGCAATTTTGATAATATAGCATTGACCTTTATGGAGGGTAATGTTTCAGTAAATTCCTATTAACGATCTCATCTTTGCACTATCCAAATTCATCTAAGAATGCAAGAAAACATCATTTGGCTACCACGAATCATTTTTGGTAAGAAAATATAATTTATTTTCACGCAAATTACATATGTGGATACGAGGAAACTTAATCACGTTTTAAGTACAATTCAGCATAAACTATTGAGCCTTCAAGCAAGTCAAATTCAAATAAAGACATATGTGTAAGATTTAAAAATTCATAGTTCTAGAATCAATTTTTTCCATTCTAATAAAGATATCCATTATTAACTTCACATTATTAAGCTTCACTGTCAGATATTAGATCCTTATTGCTTATAAAAATTAGACCATCTTCACAGAATCAAAATATTAGGCAATGAGAACAATTATTAGACAAAAAGTCAGATGCAATATGTAGTAACCCGCATTTTAGCTATTAAATAATTTATTTATTTAATTATTAAATATCAATTTATCGATATCGAGAACGTGAATTAAATAATATTGAATATTTAATTAATAATTATAATATAATAAAATATATTATAATGTCGAAATAATCAAAAAAATATTGGAAATCACAATATTCTGTGAACAGGGTCATCCCTAAGGTATAATTCAGTTTGGAATTGAATTTGAATAACGAATATATTGAATCGACGATAGTTGAACGTATAATTTATAATATAATTATAAACGAGCTCGAAATGGCGCTGCAGTTCGCTATTTGGCGATTTGAACTTCAACTGAGTATACAGGGTTCGTTTTAAAGCGAATTTCTATGAAACAAGAAACGTGTGGAGCTGGTGGAGTATATCTTTCTAGTGGAAGAGAAAAATCGAGATTTCGTCGTGTAGATTTTGATTTATGTCCAAATCAAATTTCAGAAAAGTCGCTGTGAAATTCCTTTATAATTCGTAACACTTTATATACGTTATAAAAGAGAATTTCAATATAAATTGAAATTCGATTCAATCTGGACTCGGAATAGCGAGTAAATAAATATACTGGAGCTGTATGATATTCCTCTGTGAATATATACGATAATATAAATTTATTTATATTTAATTTAATTTTATTTAAATATATTTGTATATTTAAATGGGTTATTCAAAGCGTTAAAAATAGCCACTTTTGCAAACGAAGCCGGAATTCGACGAAACCAGTTTTGTTGGATCCGCAATGTCAAATAGTTGTTAGATTTCTAGTTTCGTGATTTTTAGAGTTAGTATGTGGCCGTACGGATTTTTAGAGTGAGAAACAGTCAGTATTTTGACAGTTAAAAATACGTTGTGTGAGCAAACGGAGTCGGAATTCGACGAAACCAGTTTCGTTGGGACCGTAATGTCGAAATCTTGCTGCATGTCCAGTTTCGTGATTTTTGGGTATCGTATGAGATCACAGGAATTTTAGAGGACATATGTAAAGAGCGTTTGAATAAAAATAAATTAAATAATCGAATATTTAATTATTAAAATTTTACTATATAATACCCTTAATTCTCTAAAAACCTAAAACCCTTTTCTGGTCAAAGCAAATGGCGCCGCATCTTTTTCATTTTTCAGAAAACAAAAATCGAAGGTTATAAATTCAAAAGAAATAGGAAATAAATCCTATAAATTGTAAAACACCTATGTTTGGATTCAGCATCACTAAAGCTTCACGATGGTACCATTTTCAGCAAGTCCGATCGTGTTTGCTGAAACCTGGAGTATGCACCGCGAGTTAGGGTTCGGAAATACACAAAGTTAAGCGAGTTTGGTTTGGTTTTGATCCTGGATTCGGAATGAGGAGGGAAATCTGCACCTTGTGTGCTGTTTTGAGGGGATTCCGTGATCAAAAAGTTCGGTGGTACCCTGTACTGGCGTGTTTTGAGCTGGACGTCGGATTTCGTAGGGAAGGGGCGAGTTCGACATTGAGGTGATGGTTGGATGGAGGGTTTGACGAGGAGTTCGCTGATGGTTTTAGTTTGTTGATCGGTGGAGTGTAGAAGGGATGGTGGAGGAGAGAAGGCGCGGCAATGGTGTGTGGATGTATAGCAGGTCACGGCCAAATTCTTTTGGGGAGGAAGAAGGATATTGGGCTGAGCGGGTTTGGGCCTTAGTGAATAAAGGGGTGGGGCCTGGTTGGTTATTAATTAAGTTTTATTTTAATTCAATCTAAGTGTATTAACTTTAATAATGTATAACTTGGTCGTATGAAATCAGAATCACGAACCGTAAGTTGCGTTGGGACCGTATGGACGGGAGCAACACAATGAGACTGACCGGGAGTGAATCCGAGCCCGTTACAATTTATGGTGAAATAAATTGTCCGACTGAATCAGATAACGCAAACCGTTATTTAACGGCTAACGCGTCAATGTGAGTAAATCTCACTAACTCTGAACAGTTTATAATTTCATGTTGTATTGTTAGAACTGTTAAAATTGTCTGTTTGACTGTGTATTGATTGTTTGATTGAACTGCTAGTCAGTTAGTTAAATTTCTATATTGATTCTGTTTAACAGAATATATCATATGGAACTGAAAGTGATGTTATCTATATTATCTAACATCTGTGATGCAGGGAAACAGGTTGGAGGAATCCGACTGGATTCCTCAACAGTTATTTTATTATTTTTCATATATTTTAATATATGATGTGAATTATAACCTGTTGTTGATTTGTGTGTGTTGGACGATATTGAACATCGTGATTTGATATGATTGAATACCATGACATACCGGGATGTTGATAAGGAGACTTTCAAAGTGATATTGAAAACAGAATATTTATAAATTGGAATATTTATAAATAAGAGATATTTATAAAGTGGAATATTTATAAATAAGGAATATTTATAAATTGGGATATTTATAAATAGGAGATATTTTAAAAAGGAAATAAATTCAAAACATTTCTTTTTGAATAGAAAGGCCTGTGTGGCGAGTTTGGGGATTTTCCCGATACTCCCGTTACAAAGGAGGTTATGGCGAATTTTCCCGAAAATTTAAGGAGTTAGAATATAAATTTAAAAAGGAAATATTTGTAGACCATTTACAAATAGAATTGAAAAGGAAACGTTGTTAAAAAGGAAATCATTTTTAAAGTGTAGAACCATTATTTAAAAGTAAATCTTTTCAAATGAATAAAACGTTGTTAAAAAGGAAGTCTTTATAAAGTGAATAAAGAAATCGAATTTAGACATTCGAAGTTAGTTAATCGAATATAGACATTCGAAGTTAGTTAATCAAATATGGTATTCGAAGTTAGTTAATCGAGTATGGTATTCGAAAGTTAGTTAATCGAATATGTTATTCGAAAGGGGTTAGCCGAGTCGAGTTAGTTGAATAGAGTTAATCAGTTAGAGTTAACCAGTTAGAGTTAACCAGTTAGAGTTAAACAGTAGAGTTAATCAGTAGAGTTAACCAGTTCAGTTAGAGTTAACCAGTTGGGTTAAGTAAGTCGAGTTAACCAGTTGAGTTAGGTAAGTCAAGTTAATCAGTAGAGTTAATCAGTTAGAGTTAATACAAATAAGATGTCATTTTGTACGACTGCTAGCGTAATTCGCAGGGCTGTAAATAGCCTACGGCGGTCGGATGTTTCCTGAGGGAGTCAGGCGTAACCATTGTGATCGCTGCGATCTAGAGTCAAGCGAATGGAGTCTTATCGAATATTAGTTATTCGATAGGAGTAAATCGAGTTGATCGAGTTGAGAAATAAGTTAAGTTAGTCAAGTTAGTCGAGCCTAGTTAATCGAATCGAATTGGTCGAACCAAGTAAGTCGAGTTAAGTTAGTCAAGTTAGTCGAGCCTAGTTAATCGAATCGAATTGGTCGAACCAAGTAAGTCGAGTTAAGTTAGTCAAGTTAGTCGAGCCTAGTTAATCGAATCGAATTGGTCGAACCAAGTAAGTCGAGTTAGTCGAGTCAAGTTAAGTTAGTCGAGTTAAGTTCGTCGAGTTAAAGTTATCGATGTTAGTTTCATCGAAAGGAGTTATCGACGTTAGTTTCATCGAAAGGAGTTATCGATTTTAGTTTGATCGAAGTGAGATTTATCGAATAAGAGTCATTCGAAAAGAGATTATCGAATATAGTTTATTCAAAAGTGAGATTTTCAAATATGAGATATTTGAAAAGGAAGAGTTATCGAATATTAGTTATTCGAAGAGAGATTATCGAATATCGTTTATTCGAGAAGGAGTTAATCGAATATAGGTTATTCGAAGAAGAGTTAATCAAATAGAGATTTCTCGAAGAGAGTTAATCGGCAAATTCAATTATATCGAATTCGGGAAAGTACTTATACTTTCCAGTGTTTAAATAGAGATTTATTTATTTATAAATAAATAGGTGTTGGGTTAATTATTCACTAATAAGAATAGAAGTTATAATTAAAGTTAAATAATTCGAAAGTAGGGATTATAACGTTATCGTTATAACCAATGTTTTAAATATAGAAGTGGATTAGTAAAATTGAATCCGAGGAAGGCGTAAAGAAGTTATTAAAGATTTAAAAGATAAACTTTGACCATTTCGAAGTTATAACGTTGTTCAGTTAAGGTCTGAGAGGTAATTATACCCCAACTTGAGTGACTTCCTTCTTAACTAAGAAATGGTAAGGTTTGATCGTAAAGAAGTTTTGGAAATGTTTTCCAAACGAGAATCAGAAATGTTTTCTGATAAAAGAAAAATAAGAATTTAGAATATAGGGAAACAGGAGATAAGTAAATAAATGAACTAAACAGGTTAATGTTAAATGATGTTTGTTCGATATAATTTCCATCTAGGAATAATATCGTTGTTTGCACACTTGTTTTTCTTTGATGGTTAAATCACAGACTATCGAAGTTTTGACCATTTTAACGTTGTTAATATGGAGAGACCGGTTGGATTTTTATCCAAAGAACCACTCTGTATTGGCATAAGCGTCGTGAATCATATATGCCAAAGATAATTGAAGACGGAGTAAAAATGCAAGGGCTATCCTGTTTACAGAATAGTGCCTTCGGTTTGTCCAGTCCCAGGACAACTTGTATGGACGAAGGTCTGACAGAGTATATCCAATGGATCGCGTAAGTTGATCTGTTCAAACGTATTCACGTTTGGTGGCGGAGGAATTCGTTTCTCTTAGCTGTATACCCGTGTTATTTTTGGATAAGTCAATTTGTGATTTGGCAGGTATGACGATGTGACATTTTAAGTAAATGAAGATGGATGTCTGACAGAGTATTTCCAGAAAGGTCACGTACATTGATTTCTTCAACCGTACCAAGAGTGGAAGCGGAGAAGGAAACTTCTTTTAGCTGGCACGTAATGTATTATTGTAGACGTCAATTAGTGATTTTCGATGGATCTGACAATGTGGCATTCGAAGTAAATCTATTGTGATGAAAAAGCGTAGCTTCTAGCCTCACATCCGGTAAATGACAGAAATCGGGCAGGCAGCATGGCTAAGTCGGTCGCACCGAAGTAGGGTGTATAATCACCTATCTAGTGAATATTCATTTGTTTCTTAAATCTATCAATGCTGTCCCATATATATACGGGAACGGTTGCTGATCCCAACCGTTGGTGATGTACATTCGATACACTCAAGCGAAATGAGTGGTCGGTCATGAGTGGCTGAGTTGCAAGATGTTCTTGTTGAACTCCAGTGTATCGTTCCTAGAGTACACTGATCGGAAGGTGGTTCCATACCTTGTCATAGTTGGGAATCCAATCATCCAATACGTGCTTGCGATTTTGATTGTATACTATATATGTAGTAACGTGAGATGCAAGCGTTTCTGCTAGATTGATATTTATTTGTACTTAGACATTATTATAATATCAGAATGATATTGCTTTGAAAAGTTATTTGGATTCTCATAAGGGGAAAACCCGTTCCGTATTCACGGCGTGGTCTTATGAGATATCATATACCTGTTTAAATGATTTGAGTTTATTCACACCAGTCACATGACTGACCCGGAGTTTATTTTGTTGTTTTCCCTAAACTCTTGGGTGCCTAAATTTGTACGGGCAGTCAAGTAGTCGGGATTTTACAGATACACTTGGAGAGCTTGGAGCAGGAGGCTTCAGGATTCTATAGCTATTATTATTCCCGCTGTTGTTGTAAGTGTTGTACTCTGATAAGTGTTATTGTATACATATACTGATGTTATTTCAAAGATATGTTATGTTATATTTTATTCGTTCCGCTGTGAGATTCATGTTTACTCTGATGATGATGTTCTTCTTCTTCTTCTATTCTATAAGTTCTATCTTATCTATTCTCACCTTCTAATTTCTTTCATTAATTACCGGGATTTTTCGATGTTTTGGTTATCGACGTCGAGCTTACGTCGATAACCAAAGTCGCCGAAAATCCGGGTCACTACAGTTGGTATCAGAGCATTGGTTTAGTTAATACCTTGGCTCTGTGGCGTGATTCAGTAGAGATGGGATTAGTAATATCCTAGACTGAGTTTGAGTGTATACATACGAGTGAACGTATTTGTTAGTTAATATAAAATGATTTTATATTGTGGAGTTTTATTGGTTGAGTTGTTTGTGAATTCTGGTCGATCGGTTTGATCCACTGTATCGATAGGGGTTACTAAACACTCGAATACGATGAACCGTCATGGTATGTTTTGAAAGAGGGTAAATGGAATAATTTTACCCGAATATGTTTGATATAGTATATTGGTTGTGTTGGTTGTTATTATAATCGAGTAAGATTATAAAAAGGTAAAATGATTATAAATGACTAATCAGAATTCATATAAGTAAAGTATATTAAATAAAATGAAGAAAAATCTGAATTTAAATCAGATTGGAATTAAAATAAGGAAATTTTAAGTTCCTGGGAGATTTTGAAAACGTTTTTCAAACTGAAGGTGATATAGTATTGAACTCACTTCGATAGCTGGAAAATAGATTTTGATGATGAATCGCGACATCATCAGTGTTCATTTTCGAGTTCTAAGTGACGGACTACTACCAAAGGTTTTGTTTTTGAATTGTTTTGAGAAAACAAGTTGTTTAGAAATTCAAAGGTTTTGAATTGGCATTATAATTTCAAATTGATTTGAAATAGACCCAGGAAATTAAGTTTCGGAATTTAATTTTAACTTATGAAGTTAAATAGAATAAGATAGTAGAAATAAATTGAAATATTAACTTGAACTGAGTTAAATAGAATTGAATTGGATTAGAGAATAATCTGTTATGGAATTGGGTTGATGAGTTAAGAATTTGAAATTTGATATTCGGGTTCGAATGAAATTCGATTTGGTTTTGAGGATATGAACTGATTGGAATTTGATGGAAATAACACTGGTATATGCTGAGTTGATAGCATATGGAAGTGATAGAGTTGATATTCCCGACAAAAAGGTACCAGTTTATATTAGATATGGATATGAGATTTATGAGCCGAATTGGCAAGCCGCTTGGCTGTTTGATTTTCTTTTGGGTTAAAGAAGGCCCAGAGAGGCGAGTTGGAGTTTGAGATATTGACCAGTACAAAGGAGGTGCTGGCAAAAAAATTCGAAAAGTTAAGGTGTTAGAAAATTTTCAGAATTTTTGAAAATTTAGTTAGTCGGAATAAATTAATATTTTAGTCGATATTAATTGGTTCAGTTGAAACCGGAGACAAGAGGTAAACAGATAAATTTTTACCCAGAAGATAGGGTCATCCCCTAGCTTAGCAATTTCGAGGACGAAATTTTATTAAGGGGGGAAGATTGTAGTAACCCGCATTTTAGCTGTTAAATAATTTATTTATTTAATTATTAAATATCAATTTATCGATATCGAGAACGTGAATTAAATAATATTGAATATTTAATTAATAATTATAATATAATAAAATATATTATAATGTCGAAATAATCAAAAAAATATTGGAAATCACAATATTCTGTGAACATGGTCATCCCTAAGGTATAATTCAGTTTGGAATTGAATTTGAATAACGAATATATTGAATCGACGATAGTTGAACGTATAATTTATAATATAATTATAAACGAGCTCGAAATGGCGCTGCAGTTCGCTATTTGGCGATTTGAACTTCAACTGAGTATACAGGGTTCGTTTTAAAGCGAATTTCTATGAAACAAGAAACGTGTGGAGCTGGTGGAGTATATCTTTCTAGTGGAAGAGAAAAATCGAGATTTCGTCGTGTAGATTTTGATTTATGTCCAAATCAAATTTCAGAAAAGTCGCTGTGAAATTCCTTTATAATTCGTAACACTTTATATACGTTATAAAAGAGAATTTCAATATAAATTGAAATTCGATTCAATCTGGACTCGGAATAGCGAGTAAATAAATATACTGGAGCTGTATGATATTCCTCTGTGAATATATACGATAATATAAATTTATTTATATTTAATTTAATTTTATTTAAATATATTTGTATATTTAAATGGGTTATTCAAAGCGTTAAAAATAGCCACTTTTGCAAACGAAGCCGGAATTCGACGAAACCAGTTTTGTTGGATCCGCAATGTCAAATAGTTGTTAGATTTCTAGTTTCGTGATTTTTAGAGTTAGTATGTGGCCGTACGGATTTTTAGAGTGAGAAACAGTCAGTATTTTGACAGTTAAAAATACGTTGTGTGGGCAAACGGAGTCGGAATTCGACGAAACCAGTTTCGTTGGGACCGTAATGTCGAAATCTTGCTGCATGTCCAGTTTCGTGATTTTTGGGTATCGTATGAGATCACAGGAATTTTAGAGGACATATGTAAAGAGCGTTTGAATAAAAATAAATTAAATAATCGAATATTTAATTATTAAAATTTTACTATATAATACCCTTAATTCTCTAAAAACCTAAAACCCTTTTCTGGTCAAAGCAAATGGCGCCGCATCTTTTTCATTTTTCAGAAAACAAAAATCGAAGGTTATAAATTCAAAAGAAATAGGAAATAAATCCTATAACTTGTAAAACACCTATGTTTGGATTCAGCATCACTAAAGCTTCACGATGGTACCATTTTCAGCAAGTCCGATCGTGTTTGCTGAAACCTGGAGTATGCACCGCGAGTTAGGGTTCGGAAATACACAAAGTTAAGCGAGTTTGGTTTTGATCTTGGATTCGGAATGAGGAGGGAAATCTGCACCTTGTGTGCTGTTTTGAGGGGATTCCGTGATCAAAAAGTTCGGTGGTACCCTGTACTGGCGTGTTTTGAGCTGGACGTCGGATTTCGTAGGGAAGGGGCGAGTTCGACATTGAGGTGATGGTTGGATGGAGGGTTTGACGAGGAGTTCGCTGATGGTTTTAGTTTGTTGATCGGTGGAGTGTAGAAGGGATGGTGGAGGAGAGAAGGCGCGGCAATGGTGTGTGGATGTATAGCAGGTCACGACCAAATTCTTTTGGGGAGGAAGAAGGATATTGGGCTGAGCGGGTTTGGGCCTTAGTGAATAAAGGGGTGGGGCCTGGTTGGTTATTAATTAAGTTTTATTTTAATTCAATCTAAGTGTATTAACTTTAATAATGTATAACTTGGTCGTATGAAATCAGAATCACGAACCGTAAGTTGCGTTGGGACCGTATGGACGGGAGCAACACAATGAGACTGACCGGGAGTGAATCCGAGCCCGTTACAATTTATGGTGAAATAAATTGTCCGACTGAATCAGATAACGCAAACCGTTATTTAACGGCTAACGCGTCAATGTGAGTAAATCTCACTAACTCTGAACAGTTTATAATTTCATGTTGTATTGTTAGAACTGTTAAAATTGTCTGTTTGACTGTGTATTGATTGTTTGATTGAACTGCTAGTCAGTTAGTTAAATTTCTATATTGATTCTGTTTAACAGAATATATCATATGGAACTGAAAGTGATGTTATCTATATTATCTAACATCTGTGATGCAGGGAAACAGGTTGGAGGAATCCGACTGGATTCCTCAACAGTTATTTTATTATTTTTCATATATTTTAATATATGATGTGAATTATAACCTGTTGTTGATTTGTGTGTGTTGGACGATATTGAACATCGTGATTTGATATGATTGAATACCATGACATACCGGGATGTTGATAAGGAGACTTTCAAAGTGATATTGAAAACAGAATATTTATAAATTGGAATATTTATAAATAAGAGATATTTATAAAGTGGAATATTTATAAATAAGGAATATTTATAAATTGGGATATTTATAAATAGGAGATATTTTAAAAAGGAAATAAATTCAAAACATTTCTTTTTGAATAGAAAGGCCTGTGTGGCGAGTTTGGGGATTTTCCCGATACTCCCGTTACAAAGGAGGTTATGGCGAATTTTCCCGAAAATTTAAGGAGTTAGAATATAAATTTAAAAAGGAAATATTTGTAGACCATTTACAAATAGAATTGAAAAGGAAACGTTGTTAAAAAGGAAATCATTTTTAAAGTGTAGAACCATTATTTAAAAGTAAATCTTTTCAAATGAATAAAACGTTGTTAAAAAGGAAGTCTTTATAAAGTGAATAAAGAAATCGAATTTAGACATTCGAAGTTAGTTAATCGAATATAGACATTCGAAGTTAGTTAATCAAATATGGTATTCGAAGTTAGTTAATCGAGTATGGTATTCGAAAGTTAGTTAATCGAATATGTTATTCGAAAGGGGTTAGCCGAGTCGAGTTAGTTGAATAGAGTTAATCAGTTAGAGTTAACCAGTTAGAGTTAACCAGTTAGAGTTAAACAGTAGAGTTAATCAGTAGAGTTAACCAGTTCAGTTAGAGTTAACCAGTTGGGTTAAGTAAGTCGAGTTAACCAGTTGAGTTAGGTAAGTCAAGTTAATCAGTAGAGTTAATCAGTTAGAGTTAATACAAATAAGATGTCATTTTGTACGACTGCTAGCGTAATTCGCAGGGCTGTAAATAGCCTACGGCGGTCGGATGTTTCCTGAGGGAGTCAGGCGTAACCATTGTGATCGCTGCGATCTAGAGTCAAGCGAATGGAGTCTTATCGAATATTAGTTATTCGATAGGAGTAAATTGAGTTGATCGAGTTGAGAAATAAGTTAAGTTAGTCAAGTTAGTCGAGCCTAGTTAATCGAATCGAATTGGTCGAACCAAGTAAGTCGAGTTAAGTTAGTCAAGTTAGTCGAGCCTAGTTAGTCGAATCGAATTGGTCGAACCAAGTAAGTCGAGTTAAGTTAGTCAAGTTAGTCGAGCCTAGTTAATCGAATCGAATTGGTCGAACCAAGTAAGTCGAGTTAGTCGAGTCAAGTTAAGTTAGTCGAGTTAAGTTCGTCGAGTTAAAGTTATCGATGTTAGTTTCATCGAAAGGAGTTATCGACGTTAGTTTCATCGAAAGGAGTTATCGATTTTAGTTTGATCGAAGTGAGATTTATCGAATAAGAGTCATTCGAAAAGAGATTATCGAATATAGTTTATTCGAAAGTGAGATTTTCAAATATGAGATATTTGAAAAGGAAGAGTTATCGAATATTAGTTATTCGAAGAGAGATTATCGAATATCGTTTATTCGAGAAGGAGTTAATCGAATATAGGTTATTCGAAGAAGAGTTAATCAAATAGAGATTTCTCGAAGAGAGTTAATCGGCAAATTCGATTATATCGAATTCGGGAAAGTACTTATACTTTCCAGTGTTTAAATAGAGATTTATTTATTTATAAATAAATAGGTGTTGGGTTAATTATTCACTAATAAGAATAGAAGTTATAATTAAAGTTAAATAATTCGAAAGTAGGGATTATAACGTTATCGTTATAACCAATGTTTTAAATATAGAAGTGGATTAGTAAAATTGAATCCGAGGAAGGCGTAAAGAAGTTATTAAAGATTTAAAAGATAAACTTTGACCATTTCGAAGTTATAACGTTGTTCAGTTAAGGTCTGAGAGGTAATTATACCCCAACTTGAGTGACTTCCTTCTTAACTAAGAAATGGTAAGGTTTGATCGTAAAGAAGTTTTGGAAATGTTTTCCAAACGAGAATCAGAAATGTTTTCTGATAAAAGAAAAATAAGAATTTAGAATATAGGGAAACAGGAGATAAGTAAATAAATGAACTAAACAGGTTAATGTTAAATGATGTTTGTTCGATATAATTTCCATCTAGGAATAATATCGTTGTTTGCACACTTGTTTTTCTTTGATGGTTAAATCACAGACTATCGAAGTTTTGACCATTTTAACGTTGTTAATATGGAGAGACCGGTTGGATTTTTATCCAAAGAACCACTCTGTATTGGCATAAGCGTCGTGAATCATATATGCCAAAGATAATTGAAGACGGAGTAAAAATGCAAGGGCTATCCTGTTTACAGAATAGTGCCTTCGGTTTGTCCAGTCCCAGGACAACTTGTATGGACGAAGGTCTGACAGAGTATATCCAATGGATCGCGTAAGTTGATCTGTTCAAACGTATTCACGTTTGGTGGCGGAGGAATTCGTTTCTCTTAGCTGTATACCCGTGTTATTTTTGGATAAGTCAATTTGTGATTTGGCAGGTATGACGATGTGACATTTTAAGTAAATGAAGATGGATGTCTGACAGAGTATTTCCAGAAAGGTCACGTACATTGATTTCTTCAACCGTACCAAGAGTGGAAGCGGAGAAGGAAACTTCTTTTAGCTGGCACGTAATGTATTATTGTAGACGTCAATTAGTGATTTTCGATGGATCTGACAATGTGGCATTCGAAGTAAATCTATTGTGATGAAAAAGCGTAGCTTCTAGCCTCACATCCGGTAAATGACAGAAATCGGGCAGGCAGCATGGCTAAGTCGGTCGCACCGAAGTAGGGTGTATAATCACCTATCTAGTGAATATTCATTTGTTTCTTAAATCTATCAATGCTGTCCCATATATATACGGGAACGGTTGCTGATCCCAACCGTTGGTGATGTACATTCGATACACTCAAGCGAAATGAGTGGTCGGTCATGTGTGGCTGAGTTGCAAGATGTTCTTGTTGAACTCCAGTGTATCGTTCCTAGAGTACACTGATCGGAAGGTGGTTCCATACCTTGTCATAGTTGGGAATCCAATCATCCAATACGTGCTTGCGATTTTGATTGTATACTATATATGTAGTAACGTGAGATGCAAGCGTTTCTGCTAGATTGATATTTATTTGTACTTAGACATTATTATAATATCAGAATGATATTGCTTTGAAAAGTTATTTGGATTCTCATAAGGGAAAAACCCGTTCCGTATTCACGGCGTGGTCTTATGAGATATCATATACCTGTTTAAATGATTTGAGTTTATTCACACCAGTCACATGACTGACCCGGAGTTTATTTTGTTGTTTTCCCTAAACTCTTGGGTGCCTAAATTTGTACGGGCAGTCAAGTAGTCGGGATTTTACAGATACACTTGGAGAGCTTGGAGCAGGAGGCTTCAGGATTCTATAGCTATTATTATTCCCGCTGTTGTTGTACTCTGATAAGTGTTATTGTATACATATACTGATGTTATTTCAAAGATATGTTATGTTATATTTTATTCGTTCCGCTGTGAGATTCATGTTTACTCTGATGATGATGTTCTTCTTCTTCTTCTTCTATTCTATAAGTTCTATCTTATCTATTCTCACCTTCTAATTTCTTTCATTAATTACCGGGATTTTTCGATGTTTTGGTTATCGACGTCGAGCTTACGTCGATAACCAAAGTCGCCGAAAATCCGGGTCACTACACAATATCTAAATGTTGTAGCAACCCGTCCTAACAAAATGTATAGCTTAAATTAAGTTGGACATGTATGTATGTATGTATGTATGTGTGTATATATAGATATATGTGTGTGTGTGTGTGTGTGTGTCCTTTAAGTAAACATGCGCTAATTTTGAGTGTATCCTAAAAATAAAAGCACATATTTGAATAATTAAACAAAATACAGATTTGTGCTAATCAATTAGAGTAATTAAAAATTGGACAGGGGTGAGGTGTGCTTATAGATTGAGGTGTTACCAAATACAATTTAGTTTGAGCAAACATTAGTTTATGCATAACTAAATTTAACATTATTGCAAAATAAATAAATACTTACCAATACGAATCTAAATGAAAGGATTACCGCATAACTAAAGGGAAGATGGTAGCGATTGTGGGTGGCTCCATAAAAATAAGCAATTGTGAGTCATCGGGCATTGACCTAATCAAAACTATGGGTTGATGAATCTGAAGTATCTGATGTGCAATAGCCATACGCCGCTGGTAGGAGGAATGATCAACGTTGTCAATTAGTTATCTGGTAATCGAGGCGACGGGATAAAAAGAGTATATGTCGAGGTCGGGGAACGATCAGTTGAGGTTAGGAAGAAAGAAAGGGGAGAACAAGTAGAAAATAGGCTTCTGCGAATGGAAGGAGAGCCGTTTGAATCTACGGTCGGAAGCAAATGGGCAAACTAATTGCAATAGCTGAAGACTACACGGAAATGCATAGATTTTTCAACGGAAGAGCGGATGTACGAACACGTGTTTTAGGTTTGGTGGAAAAAGGGTAAAATATGGAAGACAGGGAAAGGCTGCGACTATTGGTTCCTAAATAAAGCGCCGAGGCCTGTGAGCACAACATTCCCCACTCAATGATTATAATATAGCATAGATTCGAACCCGGTGCTGAAAGGTACGGCTTTGATTTAGTTAACTGATTTTAACAGCTAAAAGCGTTGCAAAGTATGATTACCGTATAAAAATCATATCTTTTTGCTATTTTGTCGAAATTCAGTGAAACAAGAGACATTGGGCTTGTGACGATGTCCTCTACGTTCTAGAGGAGACCGGAGAATTTTTGGAGCCTCCTACAATTTTAGAAGGATTGGAACCCAATGTGAGATTTCTAAATCTAAATCTGAATGGAATAGCGATGTATAAATTATATAATCGATGTATAAGTTATATAAGCGTTGTATACCTCATGTATAAGCGTTGTATAAATTATATGTGCGATGTATAAGTTATATATACGTTGTAAAAATCATATGTGCATTGAATGAAATTGAAATATATTTATCTACGTATGTATGTATATATACTCCCAACGTCCACAAACCATGGACGATATATATTGGTTGTGATTGTTTGGATTTTGGTTAACGTGAAATTTGGTTGATAAATGCGAATGGTTGATATGGTTGTTTGTGGTTGTTGTAATGAAACAAAATTAGAATTGTTTTTGTAATGAAACAAAATCAGAATTGTTTATGGAAAAATATTCATTATGATATGCAAGTGATCGAAATATTTAGATAATAGGAATAAGCCCCTTAGAGAACGCCGCGAGGCCTAAGGTAGTGCGAGAACCCGTACTCGGGATGGTGCCGGTTTTAAACCCCCTACCGTTATGCTCCGAAATTTTCTGAAATATTCATGTATTGAAATATATTCATGTGCTGATAAACTATTCATATTTGAAATAAATTGTTTTAACAATAAAAATCACATTTTTATTATATATATGAAGTGTTAAAAATAGTCATGTGTTGAAATAACTATTTGTTGGATAAAAAATTATTTTTACCACGTATATGAAATGAAAATGGTCTGGAAATCGAAGAATGGATTATATATATAATTAAAATAAAACGAATAACGATGATGTAGTTCGTGTTTTGGAATTGTGATTTTAAACGATTATACCGAGAAATCCGACCATTGGATTTCCCCGAAACTGGAACCGTTGGGTTCACTTTGGAAATATCTTTCCAAGATATAAAATTTGTAAAGATCCAACGGTTAGATTATGTGAAATATTTAATTCAAATCTGAATAAAAACAACGTCAGAATGGATTATATATATATATATATATATGTATATATATATATGTATGTATATATATATAATTAAATAAAATGAATAACGACGCTGCAGTTCGTGTTTTGAAATCGTAACTTTAACGATTATACCAGGAGATCCGACCATCGGATTTTCCCAAAACTGAAACCGTTGGGTCCGCTTTGAAAAGATCTTTCCAAGATATAAAATTTATAAAGATCCAACGGTTAGATTTTCATATATGTCTAAATCAAATCTGAAGAAAAACAGCGCCATGGCTGCGTTATGGCCTGAAGCGTCGTTTAAATAAATTGGCTATTTTTAAATAAATAAAAATAGCGATAAATCATTTAAAAATATTATAAACAATATGAAATGGAAATAAACCGAATTTTCTTGGTTTATTGGGTATTTAATGGTTGAATGTGTTTGACATAAAAATTACATTAATGAATTGAATTATGAATGTCAATTAATTTAACCACAGAAAGAATTTATTTAAATTCTATGTATACGTGAATTATTTGAAAAGGCCGAGTTAATTCTCATTTCAAATAATTGATCGACGACGAGAAGTCGAAGATATGAAGACGGTGCAAGACCGATGATCTTCACATCAAATGGATGGCTACTGATGCCTTTGATGGGAGTTGGTGCCCTGAAGGGGTTATAGTGGTAGTTGTCCGGACGTACTTGTTGATTGTTCAGATGTGCGAGGACCTCTCTCCTGTATTGGACATATGGGACGAGGAATAAGATACCTCCGGTTTCGTTCAGACCCAGAACGGACTTATAAAAGGATGTGTGTCTGACGTTGTGGATTGACAACGTGGCACGCTGAGATGCAGTGAACAAGGCTTTTTGTTGAAAAGCAGAGTCTTGTGGTTGATGATCAAAGCACGGCTTTAATATAGCTAGCTTTTTGTATGGCGTTAATTCGCGATCCTCACACCCTGGTATGAACCAGAAACGGAAGAGGACCTCAGCAAGGACATGCATTTCCTTCTAGCTAGGAGTGGTGTCTGGGTTTTGCACGCCCAGACGTTTTACTTATGTGGATGATGGATAGCGAGGTGCCTCGGTTATATCGGTCTCTGCGGAGCCGATGGATGGTTTGGTCGATATATGACCAGTTTTACGCCCCATAGGACGGGGGAACGCATTGTTCAGGCATTTTAATCCACTCCATGTGGACCGGCCCTGACGATCCAAGGGTCCATGCGCTCTGACCCTGAGGCTCGGGTTAGAGAGTCTCGAAGCGGTAAGGACGATCCCTTGCCTTGGTTCATGATGGAAATCCAATTACCAAATACGACATCGTGCGGTTTTGATTGTAGAACTAGTATGGCAACATAGTAGAATGGGGTACTATGCCATCTATGATTGATACTTATGATTGAAATTGTTTTTGAAACATATAAACACTAGTAATAATATCAAATGCTTTTGTTTCTACGTATTAAGCATATTGTGGCCATTATAAGGTAAAACTCTATCCTCCGGTTTGCGTTGCATTGTGTGATGGAACCTGAGTCTTATAATGGCTTTATTTTTGTAAAAAGCATTGCGATGTTTAAATGATTTACTTGTTTTAAGCACTAGCAATCCAATGGAGTAAACCCGTTTCGCGTTAGCGGCATGATCCTGTGATTGACCTTATTACCAAATAAGTTAAGTAGATTTCTCACACCAGTCCCATGACTGACTCGTAGTTTGTTTCACTTGCAAACTCGGGTGCCCCTATTTTCTAAATTGGGCAGCCTTATATTCAAGTTTTAGCAGGCTCTTTCTGGATAGCTATGGAGCTGAAGATGGATTCTATCACTTCTATTATGCTGTTCAGCTTTTGTTATGTATATTATGTTTAATTCCGCTGTAGACATTTTATATAAAGCTGAAATTGTATTTTGTACTAAGTGTGATCCTGATATACTGTGTAACTTTGACGATTATATTTATCTAGTGTATTCTGTTGTACATTATCTGGTGTAATGATATATTTTTGTTCTACTGTTATTTGTTTATGTGTTATATTCCAAAGATTACCCTTGCCACCGTGGACAATACTTTATATTATTTATATATATTATTATAATTTATTATTGTTGCCGCATAAATTATAATATTTATATATATAACTATTTAATATTAATTACAATACTTTATTTTTCTTTCATTTTTAATATTTAATCATTAAAATATATTTTTAATAACATAAATTTTAATGCTTAGCAAAGCGGGCAAAAAATACTAGTATGTGATAATACACCCTAATTGGGAGCTACCCACTTAGCCATGCTGCCTGCCTAATTTTTGTCATTTCCCAGTTGTTGAGGCCTAAGGCTACGATTACTTACCTTCATTGATAGCACAATAACTTTGAATGCCACATTGTCAGATCCGTTAATCATTAGTTGATTTGCCCAAATATATTCTGGATATTATGCTAAGAGAATAAATTCTCTACCGTCATATGTATGTTTGTGTAGACCAATGTATGCGATCATTGGAAATACTCTGTCAGACATTCGTCCATACAAGTTGGTTCTAGGACTGAATGAAACCGAAGGCACAATTTCCATTAATTCATCTTAGGAAATTTCTACCTAGGATTAACAGAAAAAGCCCTCGCACTTTACTCCATCTTCAATTGTCTTCATATAATCTAATTTGCAATGCTACTGCCAATATGGAGTGGTTCTCAGATAATAATCCAACCGGTCTCTCCATATTGACAACGATATTGGCCAATACTTCAATAGTTAGTTATTTGTATATCGAAGAAATACTAACATTCATCCAAAGCATCAAACAATCACTGGGCCCCTTAATTAATATTTCATTTATTTAATCACTTCTCCGTTTCCTTATCAATATTTGTTAACCTAATATTTTCAGCAATCATCTTGACCTTTTACGCTATTTGGAAAACATTTTCATATATCACCTTCTTTTATTTTTATACTTAGTAAATATCTTCTATTTATAATTGGAAAACATTCCAATTACTTATCTATTTCCCGAACTCATTTATTTCTTTACTTAGGAAATATTCGTTTTTATATTTCCAAACTTAAACTTATTTGGGTTAAAACAGACGTTGTGTAAAACATCGTTACGACAACCCAAATATTGTATTTTCCTAACTATATTTAAAATCTTATATTATTTCCTTTTCAAACATCATTTACTATAGATGGAAACCTTTATTACCATGTGTTTAAATTTTATAAACCGATTTGGTTTCTATTTTTCATATATAATCGAGAAGTAGATTTTAAGTTATCAAATTTTCTAAAATAAAAAAATTTATCTCCTTAAATTTCCGGAAAATTTCACCAGTGTCTCCTTTGTACAGATCACTCAGTATAACTACAAATTGCCTCTCTGGGTAATTTCCATTCAAAAGAAAATCAAAACGCTAAGCGGCTTGCTAAAAAGGCTAATAAAATATGATATTCAATTGAAATACTTGCCTCTTTGTCGAGCATTCAATTTGTTTCTCTTCCATCACTTCATTCCATACCTATTTAACACATACCCATCTAATTTCAATTTATTCCAACTTAATCCATTCGTTTTAACTCAATTTTCTAATTAATTTTCTTATTAGCTCTTTTGCCTATTTCACTTTTTATTTGAACATATCACGTCCATATATAATTTTAATTTGCTTATAAACCAATTGAATTCCATTTTCATCTCAAGTTTCATATTCGATTTCAAATACGAATTCACAACTCCCATTCACTTATTCAAACTTAACTCGATCCAAAACTCGATTAACTAATTATTCTTCTACTTCGTTAATTATATCCAATAATCAAAAATCTGATTTTTGTTTCAAAAACTAATCCATATACTTCACTTGAGTTCATATTTATTTTACAACTCAAGTCTGGGTTTTTCTAATGAAAATCCAAATTGTTATTAACTTAAAATCCTTCAATTTTATTTATTAATCGTTTTAATTTATAAATGATTATACCGCTATTTTTATGGAAATTTGATTTTGACGTAACCCAAAATCTATAAGGCAAAATCCATATTTTTCTCTTTCATTAGAAAAATATTACTCAATAGGTTTGGACGATTCTTATTTCAACGAATTCCAACTTAAATTGACTTTTATATACTCAATTGGAGTTCGAAACGTCAAATTACGAACTACAACGCCGCGGCGAGTTCGTTTTAATTATATTTAAATATAAACATTTTAAACTTCGTTTATAAAAAAATTCAATTCCATTCTTATATAATTTACTATATATTTAACGAATTTTCCCAATCCAACTTATTATTTCTGATTATCCCTAATCGTCGATTTTTCATAATTCAGTTATAAATTTATTTATAATTCAATCTTCTATACTGAATTCCAATTCCCTTTGAAATAAATTAATTTATAAAATTCAATATAATTGAATTTCAATTATAAATCTGTTGGATTTTTCTCAATTCAGTTTATATTCCAAATTCCGGAATAAAATCTACCATTCCTTTTTCAAAACGTTTTCCAATTCACTTTTAAATTTATATTTCTGAATCATCTAATGATAATTTATTTCACTAGATTTATAAACATCGTTTATAAATTCAACTTCCTTATTTTATACATTAAAACAAGTTCCATTTCAAAATCTATTTGAAATCCAATTCCTATTTTGGAATATTATATTACTATAACTTGTATATGTATATATATATATAATTGTAGAATCTATTTACATATTAAATTTCAGTTTCTATCTAATACAATTAAAATATCCTTTTAGTAAATAATTTATTTCTATAAATTTGACATAGTTGAATTCCAATCATAAATCCGTATGGATTTATTTTAATTCAATTTACATTCTGAATAACGGAATAGATTTCATCGTATCTTTTTAAAACTAATTTCAATTCCCCTGTTTTAATTCACATTTGAATTTACATTTCCTGAATTATCCAACGATAACTTATTCCATTTTATTTATAAATACCATTTATAAATTCCCTACTTGATTTTATTATTCAAAACAAATTAATATTTCCTAGCCCATTAAAATTCAAATTCTATTTTAAAAGAATAGAATTTTCCTTTTAATTCTCAAAATTCCTTTTTACGATATTTTTATATATCAATATTTAGGGCCAATGATATTTAAACATCCAAAATACCCAATTATTAATCATAGGTTTTCTAACACATCATATATGATAATATATATGAAACCAAACAATAATAAATTTTGAGGAATCCAGATCACTGATGAAGAAATCAGCAGTGCTTTATTTTCTCAAAAATCCAACTCCAATGGAGGACTAGATTGTTCCAACGCCTTCTTTTATTACTTCTTGCTTGAATATTGTTGAACATGGTTTTTACAAAGCCGTTCAGAATTTTTTCAATAAATCCAATATGCTTAACTTTATAAACTCAACCAGCATCGCTTTTATCCCTGAAGTTATTAATGCTACTCACTTTCATTAATTTAGACCCATATCTTGTTGTAACGCTATCCACAAACACTTATCAAAATTCACTGCCAACGGACTCAAACCTGTCTTACCGAAGCTGATACCCTCTAATCAAGCTGTCTTTCTCCCTTGTCGAAGCATTCTAGATAATGTCCTTATGACATTTGAACTCCTGAAAGGTTACAACAACTGTAATATATCCCCAAGGACAATGCTTAAACTCGACATCACGAAGGCCTTTGACTCCCTACAATGGGACTCTATTTTTGAGATCATGGCTTCAATGAACTTTCCACCAAAAATCATTGCATGGATAAGAGCCTGTATAACTACCACCAACTACACTATTATAGTGAACAACAACCCTATTGGTTACTTCAAAGGTAAGAAAGGGGTAAGGCAAGGAGATCCCTTATATACTTATTTATTATTTTCATGGAAGTTCGAATTTGCATCTTGACTACTCTTACCTAAATGTAAAGATCCACCTATTACATCTCTCAAGTTTGCGCAGATGATTCAATTGTTTCTACCAAACCTTAAATATTTTCGATACAACTATTCCATGCGGCCTTAATATGTTCTACAACATTACTGGCCTAGTGGCCTGAAAGTTAACCTCCTAAAATCTGAAAATATTGTTGCTTGCATCTCAAACACTCAACTGTCTACAATATCAAGGGTCACCTCCTTGCATCCTCGAAATGACACTATTAGCTTATCTTGGGATTCCACATGCTACTTCCAAAATTACTTAAAACTTAGTGTATGCTGCTATATGAGAAATAATAAGACGTTTTGACAGCAGGACTAACAAGCATTTCATGCAAGTTGGTAGGCTTACCCACATTAAGTTTGTGATCTTCCCTGTATAGTTCTACTTGTTAAGAACATTTAAACTACCCATTAAACTTATGCACATGATTCGTAGTGCTATGATCAAATACTTGTGGCATGGAACTGTTCACAACAGAAAACTGACACCATGTACTTTTGTCGATGAACAAAGGAGGACTGGGAGTTAAAAACTTAAATTTATGGAATAAGTCTACTTTTTCCAGTCATGTTCATTTACTCACTTATAAGGATAGTATATGGGTTTGATGGTTCCATAAACTTGTTCTCAAACGTGAAAACTTCTGGCTCACGAATATTCCTTGCTGCAGTTAGAGCAACTCCAACTGTTCCGGAGTATGGAAATTCGATATTCGATTTTCCACACTCCAAAAAACCGGGGAGCCCGATAGTTTTTGAGACCAGGCGCTTGTTCAACAAACGCCTGGATTCTAGCGTATGTTGAACAAGAGCCTTGAATTTTTTAAAACCGGCCTTGTATTAAAAAATGCGGGCCTTCGTTGAACAAACGTCTGGATATTCCGCCTATATCAAGCGCAAATGGCCACAAATTTCATTTTTAACCGACGTTAATTTTCCTTTTTATTTTTTTATTAGTTACTACGTCCATATGCCACCACGTCAAGTTAAGAATGGTAGACGCTGTTGTATATAACGTTGTTGTATACACAATTATATGATTTTTGTTTGATGATAACAACCAAATATATATTATTATAAATGTATTTGTTATTGTACTGTTTCATATATACATCACAGACAAGAATATAATATTTATATTTAAATAGAATACGACTGTTTAGAAATTTAAATATTCACATAGTATTTTATTTAAATAGAATATTCTATTTCAAACATTCAAACAGGACAACTTTTATAACTCCTCTATTTGTAAAATTAACAGAAATACATTTCATATACATTTCATACACAACTCCTCACTACAACTCTCTGTCACTCTGTACAATGTCATATACATACATTCACTAACATATACACACACTGTTATTGTTCGTGTCTTCTGTCTTCACCGCTCACAGTCAGTCCAGTCATCATCTTTTTTGCTTGTCACATACAGAAGCACACACACAGTATCTAGAAAAGAAATAATTTCATATTCGAGCAGATATAAATTTTATTTTTAAAATTTTATTTGCCTCAGAATTTTGGTGTGTTTCTCATCATTTTTCGTGACTTGATCTGATTTATATATCCATCCATTTGTGTCTAGACTGCTTGTGATATTCACAGTGATACACCGTAAATACCACTAGGCAGACAGTATATATACATTACAGTGTAGGGATAGGAAATTAGTCTGATTGACTGCATATACACATGCGTATAAATGTACACATGTGCACTGCCTTGCCAATCAAAATAGAGTATAACATCTGAGGAGCAGCCACGTGGACCAACTCAACTCAGTGCACAACTCAATAAATTCAAGCACAAGTGAAGCAAGCAGCCCAAGTGTCAGGCCAAGAAATTCAAAGAGAAATGTCAATGCAGATCAAATAACAAGGCAGCATGTGATCAAGAGAATTTCAGCATGAACCAAAGGGGTAACACAATATGCATGTATGGAGCATTTCAAGTTCAGTGTGTAAAAAGAGACCAGAGGTCACAAGTGCAAGCATGACACAGTATACAACATGGCATGCATTGTTCATTTCAGCAGTAATAATGCACAAGCAAACAAATGGAAGTATGTACATATGGTCGAGCTGTGATGGAGCTAGCACATTGATAAAGCATGGTGGTTAAGTCAACTTCAGTCACAAGCAGTTCAGTTTTTACAAGTGCAACAAATGTAAGGACAACATGTTCAGTAAGGTAACATGGCATGAACAAATGCAAACTGGATTGCACATACACATGATGTCAAAAACTGGTAGTGCAGCATGATCAATGTGGCAAGTGAAACAATGGTACAACAACATGTGAGAAGCTCAAGCAAATGATCACAGCAGCAAGATTCAAGAAGAACATATCAAAACTAGTATACATGAGTGTACAAAGTAACTAGACAGTGCACATATGTGCATATGCTAAACTCAGTAGTATGAACAATTTAATGTGACCAAGCTTATAAACAATTCAAACTAATGGAGCATACATGAGTGTAGCAGCAATGGGCATGGACAAAGTGAACTAGCATTCACATGCATGGAACATTTCAGATTCAAGAAAGAGAAGCAAACAAGTCAAGGTAGCTCAACACTGAAGCTAAAGCATAATGGTGCAAAAATATGGGTGCATTGAGCTCAAACAAGGCAGGTCAGTGTAACACAAAGTAAAAAAGCATGATGCAACAGTGTACATGTGACACAAGTGTGTACATACATGATACAATAAACAAGGAGACAAAGCAGTTATACACGGCAGTATGGAGAAGATGTACAAGCATAGTTCATGGGCATAATACATGAAAATTCAAATTATACCTTTCCAGAATTGAGGAATATGTTTTTTTTACTGAAGTAATCAAGTCATTTCAAATTCAGTAGTGGAAAGAACTATTCCCAGAAATTCACAATCAACTTTTGGCAAGTGATTTATTTCCCTAAAATCACTCAACATGCAAGGTTATCAATCAAGCAAATCAAAGGCAACAGTTTGGCAAGACAAAGCATTTTTGTGTGGGAAAATTTATCTCTAGAAAATCGAATTAAATTTTTCCAGATTTGAATCAATCAGGAAATTCATTCAAGGCAACAATAGAAAGGGAAAATCTGTGTAAAGTCCAGAATAACATCCAGATTCATTACAAATCAATTACGAATTTTTCATAATCAATGCAGAGCAATCAAAAGAGGAAACCGCAAAAATCAGATCATATCATATCAAGGAAATCAGAGTGTTTAGGGTTTCTATTTACCCTATATATACACCATTACATCATTGGCAATTTGTATTGAAAAATAAAAGCATCATTTTAAAGAACAACAGAGAAATCAAATTCAGATTTACTCACGATATTTTTCGATTGCCACATATTCTCCAAATCAGAAAACATTCGATCGAGAAAGCAACAATAAGCATTGGGGCAATCAGATAAATCACGACATCATTTCTTCAAGCATCGATCTGATTTGGGGAATATTGGAGAAGCCCTAGTTCATCGCTGCCACCATTTTTGATTCCCAGAAGAGAAAGTGATCGGGACTAATTAACACTGGTGCACACACAAGTGAAAGTGGTCGGCCAAGACAAATTAGAAAGGTTTTTTTTTAATCCTTGTATTTTTAAGTGCTAGGGGTTCATTTGTTTAACTTTTATTGTATTTTCAATTTCATTTGCAAACCATCCAAACAGTTTCTAGAGTCTGTAAAATCTAGGGAATCCAGTTAGGGTTTTAACCAGCGGTTTACTAGAGTCTATAAAATCTAGGGTTTACAAGTTACGGTTTTGTAATCTGGGGAAATCTGATCTAGGGGATATAGATCAGTCTAGGGTTTTGAGCGTAGGATTAGAATAGGAGCGAGGGGTTCGCGAGTTTACATGGTCTTGTAAGCGGGATCTATTCTATTGCCTAGTAGAAACCTTAGGAATGCAGCAGTAGGCAGGATTTTGCCGAAGCTGGGTATACCTTATGTCATTTACTTTCTGCATTTTTATTTCTACTGCATTCTATGATCTGATATTTTTTATATCTTGCTTAAAATTCAATAACCCTATTCACCCCCCCCCCCCCTTTAGGGTTAATCTAGATCTAACAGACGCGTCATCCATTCTTCGACAGATCCAAATGTCGGATCAGCACATGTTCCACCAGATCCCACGGTCACTGCAGCTAGCCTACGAGTATTGCACGACCTGCCTGAGACTATTACACATCGAGTGTCTGTTATTGTTGCGATGCCTTAGGTATAATATTTTATTTTCAATCAGTAAATGAGCAACTGTTTTACTATATACGAATGTTATTTAGTAGTTTATGTTTATGATAAATAATCATATGTTTAGGTACGACGTATTGCTATGCGAGGTAGCACGTTGTATGACACATTTTGATCAGTTACCTGAGCCGATATCAGTTAGGCTTCATGCATCACCATTCGGGCCCTTTTTAGACTTACCTAGGTTTGGTCATGTTGACTGATGCTTAGTTGAGGCTCTTACTGAGCGATGGTGGCCTAGTACACACACTTTTCACTTCGTTGATTATGAGTTAGGGCATACTCCTTTGGTTTTTTACATGCTCTCGGGCATTGAGGTTGGTCGTCCAGACTGCATCCCTGTCTCCTTTGATGGTTTATTTGAGGAGGTTGATAGGTTTTCAGATCAGTTACCGGGTTTAGACCCTCGGTCCGTTGTTTCAGGTTTTGTTACCCTACCTACTATACATGATTATATAACTACCTATCGAACCACTGAGGTTATGCACACTCCAGTTATCAGGGCTTTTTTATTATACCTTTTTGGCGCCATCTTTTTTAGCAACAACAAGGGGACTATTAGACTCGGTTTTTTGGCTAGCCTTGTAGACATTGAGCAGCTACATATGTTTGATTGGGATATAGCGATATTGGGATATTTGTATGTAGCTTTGGATATTCACACCGTACAACATGTGGTACATTCTCCCGTTTTGGTATTATGAGTACATGGCGAACATGCACCCCAGATTATCCTTAAGGCCATTACTACAACTTATATATACTTTCCGAGACTACGCCGTTGGGGTTCGGCTATGCATCTAGCTCGTAGGCCACAGGATGTGCATAACGAGCTTATGGAGGCGTGCACGCAGATGGATATAAGGAAGAGTTATGAGATTATCCAGTGTCTATGGAAGTAGTAAATAGAGTTTTAGCGCCTGAGCAGGACCATCCTCTCTAGTTTCACGAGAGTCTTTCTAGGCGTAGGGTATGCTTTCAGGTTCCTACATGCCCTTTCATTTGGTATTTGGGGGAGCGTTGTTGGTTATAACTATACGGTGTAGTGTGCATTCCTTCTGATTCGCTCCTATGGGAAGAGATGTTCAGCGATATACATATAGGATCGTCATATATTGAGGGTATGAGTGGTGCACGATGGGTTGATGGTGAGCCTTTTACAGTGCCCGGACATTTTGATTCATATTGGGTTCGAGTTGCACCACGCGCTTATGCTTTACTAGACTATATTCGGGGTTTGAACTCCGATCATATAGACCCGTCTGCAGTAGCAGGTAAAGTCCTGGTCCATCACCTACCTTTGAGCCCGTCTCGTCGTAGTAAACACAGAGCGGAGTGTTGCACTCCCTACCACACACTTTTAGGGCATTTAATGTACAGGGTCAGATAGTTGAGATTCCATAGCAGTATCCACCCGTTGACCCTCCCGACATACCGTCAGTCGGTTTGTACCATTCACACGAGTTACGAGATAATTATAAAATACATTGGTATCTGTTTTTATTATAAAGTTGCATGTTGTAATACAAGTTGTCACATTATCAGTACTCGCTTTATATGGACCACGATAGACGGTTATAGGCTTCTTTTGAGCATATGACGCTGGAGTACACACAGGTCATGTACCAGAGTATGCATACAACTTTGGCATAGCAGCAGGCTCATTACGAGGCCTAGATAGCTTTGTTACAGGCCCATATCCAGCAGCAGGGTCCTGGTGCTGATTCGCTTGCTCCCAATGATTTTGATGATGACAGTTCTGATGGGTCTAGTGACGATGTTATGCCTATTGACTGATGGTACATGTAGTGACACTGGTGTATGTTTTTGTTATGTCTGACATGTTTTACATTACACATTATGGGATATGTAGTGATGGCAGGACTGATTCACTGATTTTGGTATTTTATGTGTTGTGACATTGGTGTATGTTTTTGTTTAGACCGGTATGTCGATGATGATATTACTGTTTATGTTGTGTTCTATATTTCTTATGACATTGGTATTTTCTGTGTATGTATCTCAAACTGTTTATGTTGTGTCCTATATTTCTTGTGACATTGGTATTTTCTGTGTATGTATGTATCCCGAACTGTTTATGTTGTGTTCTATATTTCATGTGACATGGGTATATTTTGTGTATGTATCCCGAACTAAAGGATTCATCGAATATCATTAATAAAGACCTTTAAACGGTTCAAAAACGAGGTCGTAACGTCATGGAAGTTCGTCAAATTATGATTTGAAGTTCGATTGATTGTGGTGGGTTTGTTATAAACCAGATCTTCGTGCAACGAGTCACGTTCGGATCCCAAGAGTTAAAACTTTGCAACGACAGTGAGAAATCCTGGTTTCGTGTTCAGCATTGCAATTTACGACCAATTTAAATTTTATAAATAGTTGCTATGGATACGATTTAAAATAATAATACGAATAACTAAATCAAATAAAATTTAAATGGATTCAAAATGATCAAATGGATGTCCAAACTGCCTAAATTACCAATTTAGTACTTACATTAGCGTTGGACGACTCAAATTATGAAGTAATCGTTACACATACTAAAGAATTCGTCGAATATCGTTAATAACGACCTTTAAACAGTTCAAAAACTTGGTCATAACGTCGCAGCAGTTCGTCAAATCCCGATTTGAAGTTCGATTGAATGTGGCGGCTTCGTTATAAACCCGATCTTCGTGCAACGAGTCACGTTGGGATCCCAAGAGTCAAAACTTGCAACGGCAGTGAGAAATCCTGGTTTCGTGTTCAATATTGCAATTTACGGCCAATTTAAACTTTATAAATAGTCGCTATGGATTCGATTTAAAATAATAATACGAATAACTAAATCAAATAAAACTAAAATGGATTCAAAATGATCAAATGGATGTCCAAACTACCTAGATTACCAATTTAGTAGTTACGTTAGCGTTGGACGACTCAATTTATGAAGTAATCGTTACACGTACTAAAGGATTCTACGAACATCATTAATAACGACCTTTAAACGATTCGAAAATGAGGTCGTAACGTCGCGGTAGTTCGTCGAATCCTAATTTGAAGTTCGATTAACTGTGGCAGGTTCGTTATAAACCCGATCTTCGTGCAACGAGTCACGTTGGGATCCGAAGAGTTAAAACTTTGCAATGATAGTGAGAAACCCTGGTTTCGTGTTCAACATCACAGTTTACGGTCAATTTAAACTTTATAAATAGTCGTTATGGATTCGATTTAAAATAATAATATGATTAACTAAACTTACATACGATACATAGATAGACAAGTAACCACTTACAAATAACCACTTACTTACGATTAAATTAAATTCAAAAAGAACAAATGGATTTCCATACATGGATAAATAACCACTTACATACGATACATAGATAACACAAGTTTTAACCATACATATGCTACATAGACAACTAAACTTTTATCCATACATACGCTATAAACACAAATAACCTCTAACACAATATCGGAGAGTGCATAGCGAACCAAACTTTAAACCAAACTAACGGCACGTACTCATCTACACTCAAAACCCTTCTTCTCTTCTTCGCCTCATTATCTCTAATCTACAAGACTCGGTATACTCGCGTTGCAGATCATCCATTTGTGAAGTATCCATAAACATGACTGCATCATCCTCTTTTCATCGCTTAACCTCAACAAGTTGATGAATTGCATCAATCCTTTTTTGATGATGACTTGATCTACTCTCAAGTGCGCTCGAATACATATCGTTTGACTCCTTCAAAAGTTTTCTGATTTCGTCCTCATTTGCTCCTGCAGCAATCTTTTTCTTTGCTGCCTTAGAACCTTCGGGCCTAACATATCGATCATCGGTAGTGTTTGGGTCTTCTTCTGATCCAAAAACATAATTGTCCTGCGATTCTCTCAGACATGAGCTGTCTCCAAATCTAGGAGCTTTCCCACGAATACTACTAGACTGGACATCTTGGATTGTTTTTTGTAGTGATGATTTCCATTTCACGTTATTAACTAGTAAGTCATACACATGCAAGAACTGGTAGAAATGAGGTCCTTTTTACTATCTGGTTTATAGATTTGTTTGAATAACTTGTTTGCGGCAATTCCCTGCATTAAAAATATGCAACTTTTAATACACCCCTATGACTTATAGTATTAAAAAAAAGATAAAAAATAATTACCATATGAGTATCACAATCAAAACTGCTTGGGTTACTTTGCTTCAGCTTGAACATCTATGAATCAAAACATTGGGTTTGACGATTAATTTTACAATAACAACCTTTGATGGAAGCAAAATTTCTATTCCAATCCATGTTCTTCCTATTGTACGCATTAGTGATTCGTCCCCAAAAGGTTTCTCCACTTTGATCGACACCACGAACTGGATCTAGCGAAAGTGAACATTGGATGTAGCAAAGATCATAGTCTTCCGTAGCATTCCAACTCGCAGTAGTTACCATTCCTCTGATCGGTTGTGTGATATCTTGTAAATCAAAAGATTCGAAGCTAATTTTTGCTGCATCGACATTAAAATCACCCATCATTTTAATTTATAATTTTAGAGTTTGGAAGAAGATTTGATGTTATGGACAATAGAGGAGTGGTGTATTTATAGGAGCGTTTGGATTATAGCCATTACAAAATTATGCTGTTGTAAATATAGTTGTTGGCCTCCAGGCATTTGTTCAACAGCCGCTACGAATATTAAAGCCGTTGGGTTCCAAGCGTTTGTTGAACAAACGCTTGGAGTTCAGCATCTGTTGAACAACCGCTAGATTCTAGGCGCATGTTCAACAACCATCTCATATCAAGCATTTGTTCAACAAGCGCTTCGACAACTTACACAGTCCGAACCTTTCCCCCCTGAAATCCACACAAACCGAATTATCCAACCTCTATTGGACACGAAAAAGGAGCTTGGATATCCAATTTTCTGGTTTTCGAGCTTTTGTTGGAGTTACCCTTAGTCTTCGTAATGATGCATACTCAATCTTAGATGCACATTTCTTCCAATGGTTAAGTATGAGCCCTCTATGAAGGGTAATTTTAGTTTTTGAATTTGGCATGATCCCTAAGTTGAGCAAGTTCTGATTCTAGAATGAGTGATGTCGAGCCAGCGAATTTCTCTAAGTGGAATTGGTCGTTATGCAAAAGCATGAAGTTATATTTACAATGGCATTATTAAACCGCCTTCCTGTGGTAATCAGATCACTTCTTTATAATGTGCCATATTCCAACAAAGACTTTACTATTGGGAGTCTACATAACTGCCTTGCTAAATTTGTTGAAACGCTGAGTTTCTCTTAGTATAAAAGGATTTGGAACTTGTATAATGTTAAAGCTGAAAACATTCAGTTATGGAAGTTTATCAGGAATGTTATTCAAACAAAACAAAACCTGATGGCAAAAGGTATGGAAATTGACGTTCTATACCACTTACATGCAGATGAGAATGAAGACGCCTTGCATTTATTATTCAGATGTATGTGGGGTGCACCACCTTTGGAAATTCATAGAGGAAAAAATTAAAAGACGAATTGTGGAGAAGAAGCAAAATTGAATAGGGTTTAATTTACAAAGGTACACGTTGGAAAATCCCTTCATGTTTAGAGCATCTCCAAATGTTTAGGTGCGGAAATTTGATTTTCCGCACTCGAAAAAGTTGGACTCTAAATTTCCAATAGTTTTAGAATCAGACGCTTGGTTTCCACGCGTTTGTTGAACAAGCGCCCCGAGTTTTTAAATAGCGGGACGCTTGTTGAGCAAACACCCGCCTGTAAAAACAAGCGGGTGTTTGTTCAACAAAGGCCTGAAAGCAAGACATTTGTTGAACAAACGCCTGGCTTTTACGCCTATACTAGGCACAAACTAGCCCAATTTCATTTCACTTTAAAAAAAAATTCGTTTTAATTTTTTATTAGAGATTTCGTTGAGATGCCGCCACGTGCCATAAAGACCAGTAGACACATCATCCGATATTTGTCAAACGCGAATGTCGAACTAGCTCATATCGCATCTGATCCCACCGTGACTGCAAACAGCCTTCGAGTACTGTATGATCTACCTCAGACTATTACGCATCGTGTGACTATCGCTGTTGCGACGCCTCAAGTATGTTTTTTTTTATATTACGTAGATTGAGAAACGTTTTAGTACACATAAATGTTAACAATTAGTTTATGTTTATAGTAAATAATCATATGTTTAGGTTCGACATGTTGCTATGCGTGTTAGTCGGTTACGTTGTAGGACACAGTATTTTGATAGGCCACTAGAGCCGATATTAGTTAGGCTTCCCGCAACACCATTCGGAAATTTCTTAGATATACCTAGGTTTGCGCATATAGACTGATGCCTTGTAGAGACCCTTACCAAGCGATGGTGGCCTAGTACACACACCTTTCACTAACCTGACTTTGAGTTAGGCCTTACCCCTTTAGATTTTTACATGTTTCCCGGCATAGAGGTTGCTTCTCCCGACCGTGTCCATATTCCGTTTGATAAATCATTTGAGGTGGTTGATAGTTATTCCGATTTTTTACCGAGTTTAAACCCAAATACGGTCGAGAGGATGTCGTTTCCCTCCCTACTCTGCAGGCCTATATAGTAGTTCGTCAGACCACTCTGGATAATCTTACTCGAGTGATCATGGCCTTTTTGTTATACCTTTTTGGGTCTACCTTTTTTAGCAACAACAAGGGGATTATTAGACTTGGTTATCTGGCTGGCCTGGTAGACGTAAACCAGCTGCAGATGTATGATTGGGGTATAGCTATATTAGGTTATCTGTATGTCGCATTGGATATTTACGTCGTACAACGCTCCAAGCAGCTGTACGAATTCTGGTACATCCTACCCTTCTACTACTACGAGTACATGGCTAACATGCACCCTAGACTTATCCCTGAGGCGATCAGTACACTGTTTATATACTTTCCTAGACTGCGTCGTCGTTAGAGTCCGGCTATGCATGTCGCTTGTACTGCATAGGGAGTGCATAACGAGCTGATGAAGGCACGAACACAGATGGATATGAGGCAATGGGAAGGCATTATTGCGCCGCCATAGGACCAGTACATATGGTTTTTGGCGCCGCGGGAGGACCATCCCATCAGATTTTGGTTTAGTATTTCAAGGCGTAGGGTTTACTTTCAAGTACCTACGTGCCCATTCATATGGTATTTAGAGGATCGCTATTGGTTGTAGCTGTATGGAGTGCGTATTCCTGTTGATCCACCCCTATAGTACGAGATGTTCGTCGATATACGGGTTGGACATGCCTATCTTCAGAGTTTAAGGGTCGCAGGATGGGTCGATGATGAACCATTTACAGTTGCCGGACACTATGATTCCTATTGGGTTTGAGTAGCTCCACAAGCTTATGCTTTACTAGATTACATTCGGGGTTTGAACTCTGACCGTATTGGGTCGTCTACAGTTTCTAGGAGAGTTCTGATGCCTCCTCTCACATTTGAGCCTATATCGTCACAGTACATGCAGAGTGACGCGTTGGACCCTCCCTCACATTTTTTTGGACGTACGATGTACAGGGTCAAATAATAGAGATTCTATTGCAGTATCCATCAGTTGACCCTCCTGATGTACCATCAATCTGACCATACCATTCACATTAGCTACGCCAAAAATTTAAATGTTATTTATATAAGTTGTTTGTATTATATTTACATTAGTATAATATGTATTGTTACAATATCAGTACTCTTTATATACTGACTACGATCGACGACTGCTGACTGCATTTGAGCGTATGACACTCGAGTACAACCATGTGATGTATCATACTATGCATACAGCTTTGGCGGATCAGCAGGCTACTTACAAGGCCCAAATAGCTGTGTTGCAAGCCCAGATCCAGCAGTAGGGTCCCGATGTCGATTCACCTCCACTCAATGATATTGATGACGCCGGTGATGACAGTTCCAATGTAGATGGTAGCGATTCTATGCATACTGACTGATGATTATGTTATATGTCCTTTTGTATATGCTACATCACGTTGGTTTGTCTGGCATGTTGTATTTTGCATACTATGGTATGTGTAGTTGGATGGAAGTACTTTTTCTGTGTTGTTCTATATTTCATTTTCTGTTGTATTTTGTTGTTCCATCAGGCATGTTGTATTTTGCATATTATGGTAGGTCTAGTTGGATGGCAGTATTGTTTCTCTGTTGTTCTATATTTCATTTGTTGTTATATTTTGTTGTTTTGTATGTCCTATTGTATGTTAAATTATATTTCATTTTGCATATTACGGTACGCGGTTAGTAATAATTTAAATGATTTATAAAAACGAATTCGTAACGTAGTGGAAGTTCGTCAATTCCAATTCGAACTTCGAATGAATGTATGCATTTCGATATATGTCGGATTCCTATAAAACAAGAAACGTTAGGAACTAAAGAATTATATCTTTGTAACGACACTGATTAATCGAGATTTCATGTTAAAAATAGTAAGTTTCGGGCAAGTTAAAATTTCAGGAAATTGCTATGAAATCATTTTTAAATATATTTTTATTTAAATAAATAAAACCGTAATGGAATTTCATATAAATTAAACAAAAGTGGTCCAAACTCCTAACTCCTTTAATTAAAAATAAAAGAATTCGGTAAAGCGGGGCTGACCCGATTTATTACTTCATCACTACAGGAACATATGAATGGTATGAGTATAGTTAGTAATAATTTAAACAATTTATAAAAACAAATTCGTAATGTCGCGATATTTTGTCGATTTTTGACTTGAACTTCAAATGAATGTACGGATTTCGATATACGCCGGATTCCTGTAAAACAAGAAATATTGGGAACTAAAGAATTATATCTTTGTAACAACATTGATTAAACGAGATTTCATGTTAAAAATAGTAAGTTACGGGGAAATTAAAATTTCAGAAAATTGCTATGAAATCGTTTTTAAATATATTTTGGTTTAAATAAATAAAACCGTAATGGAAATTCATATAAATTAAACAAAAGTGGTCCTAATTCCTAACTCCTTTAATTAAAAATAATACAATTCGGTAAAGTGGGGTCGGCCCAGTTTATTACTTCATCGCTACAGGAACATATGAATGGTACGAGTACGGTTAGTAAGAATTTAAATGATTTATAAAAACAAATTCGTAACGTCGTGGTAGTTCGTCGATTTCCGATTCGAAGTTCAAATGAATGTACGCATTTGATCTACGCCGGATTCTTATAAAACAAGAAACGCTGGGAACTAAAGAATTATATCTTAGTAACGACGCTAGTTAATTGATATTTTATGTTAAAAATAGTAAGTTACGGGAAAATTAAAATTTCAGGAAATCGCTATTAAATCGTTTTTAAATATATTTCGATTTAAATAAATAAAACTGTAATGGAATTTCATATAAATTAAACAAAAGGAGTTCCACTGAACTAACTGCTTATATACGCTACATAGATAACTCAATTTTTAACCATGCATATGCTATATAGACAAATAGCCTTTTATACCATACTGATGCTTACTGTAACAACCTGGAATTTCACAACCAACTTAAAAATTATTTTTAATATAATTTTATCGAAAAATGCGTAATAATTTAAAATTTTGATTTTTAAATCATCGCATAGCCATTAAAAAGTGAAATTTTGACAGCGACCTCAGAACCTACCATGATTTTTTTTTGGATTTGGAATAATCAATCATTGCTAGATTTCAAATTTCACGTTAAACGGAGTTAGAATATGGTCGTGAGAGGCAGACACATTCGCTAAGAAACTACGGTCAGCTTACAAAGGAACATTATTGAGACGATCTCGGAACTCGACGATATTTTTTTTTTGAATTCGAATCATCAAATAATGCAAGAATACTAAGTTTCATAATTTTTGAAGTTAGCGTGTGCTTGTGCAAGAAGAAAATGTATGACAAAATAGCATTTTTGAAGCTAATTTGTGCTAGAGATAAAAATAAAACGGAAGGTCAAATGAACTCGAAATTCGATGAAACTGGATTCCTTGGATTCGTAATGACGTGTATTATCTTATGAGGAAATTTCATGGCAAATAGAGATTGTTTGCAATCGGGCAATCGGAGAGGTAGTGGTAAAATTCATACTTAAATTCATTTTCTCTCCTTTCTCTCTTCACTTTCCCTCATTTCTCTATCTCCCTCTTTCTTCCAAATTAATGGCATCCTCCCTCATGAAAACCCTAGCTTCCTGCTCCTCTCCCTCCCCCTAGCCGTCTCCCTCTCCCCCTCTACCATATGCGTGTCGCATCCCCTCTCTCTTTCTCTTCCTCCTCTAAAAACTCCACCTTTCTCTCCTCCAAAGCTTCATACACCCCCTAACCTTCCTCCTACCTCCTCTAAACCTCATTTCCACCTTCATAACCCTCTCTAATCACCACCAGAAATCCGAACAGTGGAGATTTAGGGTTTGAGCACCCCGTTTGTGTTTAATTTCATCCCCATCGAGAGTTGGAGAGCATTGGAACAAAATAGAGCACTGCGGACCTTCAGATAGAAGCATTAATTGGAGCTTGGAGTAGTTGCATTCTTCCGTGTAAAAGAATTGGCGGAGTGGAACTCACAGTGAGAAATCTAAAGTACTTTAGAAAAGGGGTAGATTAGAAAATTAGTTGCATGAAAGTTAATTACTGAGTTAAACAGTTAGTGTAAGTTTGTAAGTAAAATTTATTAAGTTATGAAATAATTTTTAGTTAGTTAAAAATGTGATTTTTAACTAATGTATGCGATGCAGATTAGATATATGATATGTAAACAATACCGTATTGATGTCATGGAACTGTAATTTGAATTGATTACGTAAAACTAATGATTTAAGCATTAAATTGATAGTAGTTAACAATAAAGTTAACTGTGAAGTAATACGATAAACATAGAATGATAATAAAAAATTATTATGATTTTAGTAAGCAACTAACGATGTAAAAATATTATTTTTAATCGTTATGTCAGTGAATATTTAAATTTGTGCCAAACTAGAATTGGCAAAATAGTGAAGTGAATTTTATTTGATCAGTAGTTGGAGACTAAAATATTTAATCATGTTTGTTGATACTCATCACTGCTTATAGGAGTTCATTGATGTTCTGGTTAGTTCAACACATGAACTATTCACAAATAATTTGCATTAGAAGCATTGTATGAATATGTGACACTCGCATTTCATACTACGTGGATGAATACTTGTGGCGCCTTAAATGGCATTGGATGATTGAGTATTTATTTATTTATTTATTTATTTATGACTAATGTTTGTGAATTGTATGCGAGTGATGGATTCTTGGATTAACTGAACAACACCATAGAATAGAAAACAGGTATTGGACTACGCCAAATAGCATAGCCTAACATACCCATATAAGCATGTAGCTGCTTGATGCTTATATGTTGTGAACCGTATTGTATTCATTATTTGATGTCATACGACGAGAACAAATGACTGGAGATCAAGCGTACAACATATTGATCATATGTGAGCAGTGGACATGATTTGGACTAAATTATACCCATAAATAAATTTGCAGGATTTAATAATAAACCCTACCCAGGCCAGGAGATGACAAAAACATACACGCCACTCTTGCATAGTTACGGTACGTGAGAACTGGGGTAACTAATTCGTACACATCGCCTGGGGGTTGTATGTAAGGCATAATGGACGTTCACATGATTTCTAATTTCCACATGGGTGTTGGGACGATATGCCATTTTGTTGTAGCTCGACCCATGTTTTGCCTCTTGGTTGATTCATCTGACATGGCAAAGGAAAATAAGGAAAAAGGATCGGATCAGAAATAAAAGAGGGGGATCGAACTGGAGTGATCAGTATTTTTAAGGTGCTAGACCCGTATTTTTGCTTGGTTTTTCGTTCGATTGGCAGATGCAAGAAAAGAAGATGGGGCAGAGAAATATTGGTGATTGAAGCGGTTTGATCAGATTTTTTTGAAGCCGACTCATGTTCACCTGGAGAAGAAAAAATAGGGGTATGGGGTTGTTGCATTGGGTTGTCGGGTGTTATTGGGATTTAGGCCAGAAATTTATATAAGATAAATAATGTTTGTTCAAAATTTTCAATTTCCTTTTTAAAATTTAAACATTATATATATAAAATTAGAGAAGAAGGAAATTCACCCAAATGGTTTGCAGGAAATGGTAAATCAGATTAATGGTATGTGCGTGAAAATTGGACCGTAATAGGCCTGAGAAGATCAAGTTATTTAAATTAAATCAATTTTAAATAAAATTGATTTTAATAGAAGTAGAAGAAAATTGTATATAAAAATAAGAAGAAAGGATTGGGAAGCTATTGGATTATTTCGTAATTGCAAAGTAGACGTCATCATGTAAATTAAGTTCGAATCTCCAATATTTATATTTACATATATTTGTATACAGTCTATTGTAAGTTGAATACACACACATACATATATATAATAAAATCAGTTAATATATTTCCAAAGAATTTGGAATAATAAGAATTGTGAAATAAGTTGCTATTCGAGATCAAATATTTCAAACTATTATTAATTTGAAATTTAACGTCAAGTCATTATCAATTGTTAATATTATGACGAATGATTGTTGACTAAATTATCTATTATGCTATAAAGTGATCAAACGAATCTAAATTAATTAAAATAAAATTTTGACATGTTTTATTTAGATTTAATCATAGTATACCGATTATTGTTCTGAAATTAGAAATGAGATTAATACAAGTAAGTTAACTTGGGTTGACAGGTCATGAAAATTAGATATAAAATAATTTGAATTAATAGTTTACTTGATTACACTTCTTAAATTTGATAGTTAAATAACCAACGATCAAATAAATATTCCTTTTTAACCATTGGCGTGTTAGTTTGAGGAGACCGAGATGGGAACCGGACCTAGAATCACATCAAACTGACTTTACGATCGAAAACTAACTTGCAGGGATACATACATATATATATATATATATGGTAAAATTGAAGACCATGGATCTTTATGAGCAGAAGAACTACTTGTTGAATTTCTCTGGTTAGCTCCCAAAGATATTTCGACAGTGATTCCGTCGTGATTGAAATCTTCGGACTGCAAGGACTACTCGTTACTGATCCATGGGGGGATTCCTATATTGGATGTAGTAGGAGAGTGCCTTCAGTTCATACTGTTCCTGGATGACTTGTATGGACGAATGTCTAACAGTTTATTTCCTAAAAATTACGTCCGTTGATTTTTATAAATATACCAAGTTTGGTGACAAAGAAGGCAACTTCTTTAGCTTAACATTCAGAGTATATTTGTGGACGTCAATTAGTGATTTGACGGATCTGACAATATGGCTTTCAAAGTGAATGATGATATGTTATTCCAAAAAGGTAATGGTAACCTCAAGCCTCGTCAACCGGGAAATGACGAAAATTGGGTAAGTCGCATGGTTATGTGGGTCGCTCCCATTAGGGTGTATTTTCATTTGATATTGATAAAATCCATTTGCTTCTTTATTCTATCACTGAAGTATGCTTTCAGAAATGGTTGCTTATCCCAACCATTGGTGGACATATATTCGGTACATTCAAGAGAAATGAGTGGTCGTTCATGTTTAGCCGAATTGCAATATGTTCTTGTTGAACCCAGTGTATTCCTTTCTAGGGATACACTATCGGAAGATGGTCTTATACCTTGCCATAGTTGGAATCCATACTCCAATAAGCTCCCCGTGGTTTTTGATTGCATACTACGTATATGGAGCGTGAGATGCAAGTATTCCGCTAGATTGTTATTTATTTGATTTAGACACTATTATGATATTAGAATATTTTTGATAAAAAGAATGCTTTGGGTTATCGTAAGGTAAAAACTATTTGTACTTATGTGTGGATCGGTCTTACGATTATCTTATCTTTCAAAGGGATTTCCAAAAGTTAAATCTAGCTGTTTTAAAATTGTTTACTCACACCAGTACCATGATTGACCTAGAGTTTATTTTTCTATGTGTTTCTAAACTCTTGGGTGCCAAAATTTGTACGGTAGTCAAGTAGTTCAGGATTTTACAAATATACTTGAAGGAGCTTGGAGCAGGAGGCTTCAACATTATATATATAGAGTTTATTTCCATTGTGTTGTATATATTATAGTCTAATGATGTATGTAAGTAAAAGTACAGTTTTGTATTTCAAGAGTTGTTATATAATATATTTTATTTAGTTCCGCTCTGAGATTATGACGTTTTCTTCGTTTCTAACTTTCCTTTCTTTTTTATTCTCACCCTCTAACTTCTTTCTATTAATGATCCGCTAATTTATGGTGTTTGACTAGTCGATATGTGATAGCGGATATTTATTTGTGTCGATGATCGAGATCGGAAATTGGTCGGGCCATTACATGTATTATTTAAAAAACCAACTTAACATCCATAAATCTAGTATATATCTCCACTACCGTATCTCTAATCTATGGATGTACATTTCATTATTTCCACCATTTCAACATTGCTGTGAAAGCTCCATGACATCTCAATCAATTTTGATTCTATTTATAATAATATGGTTTGAATATAAATTTGTAATATACAATAAGAAATCAACGCATTAATTATATGTAACAATAATGATATATTGTGGGTTGTGTTCTATAACACCCCTTAATTTTATAACACATTAAGATGATAAACTAAGGAATACTCAATTAAATATTCAGAATTAAGTGAAATGGACTGCGCCATTACGTTCGTCTCAGAATTTTGCTAAAGATAGACACCAAGTTTGCATAAAACGGACATCGTATGAAGAAGATATTAAGGTTTGAAGTTTGTATACGCATAAGATATATATACACACACACACACACACACACATAACCACGTCAAAACCGTTCAAAATAATTCAAAATCAGAAGCAAGAAGTCTGGGAGGGAAATGGACCCGTTGGGGGTCGACATACCCTAGGGGTGTCGACCCATGGGTCGACACCATAAGGGGCGTATCGACACCCATGTCCCTCCCAGGCATCTAGGCTTTATTTGTTGGTTGATGGCTATAAATAAGACCCTATACCCATTGTTTTATTCATCTAAATCAATGATGACGGTGAGATGCTGCTCCAACTCAGATTAAAGTAGCCTTTTCTTCAGCAATGATGATTCATACGTATTCAAAGATCGCTGATTCAACATTCCTTGGTTTTCTTAGATCCATTCTCTGTGAGTCTACATTATTTTTAGATATAAACACTTGAAAATTATTTTTGACATGTCTATAAATTGGATCTAAGCCTGTGACTAACTGAATCATATCAAATCTGCCATAACCTGTGTATCTAAGTTATTTTGACATGACTATGAATTGGAACTAAGCCTATGCCTATTTATCATGTCAAATCTGTCATTATTTGTAGATCTAATTCACTATTTAGATCTCATCATGCTTGTTTATGATGTTCCTATTATGTTAGAATCTGTTTCATTATCACATGTTCATAAAATCTGTTCCTATATGCCTATCTTGTCATTATACCTAATTTTTTCACTATATGCTTATTCGGTTGCTATGCCTATTTCTATCACTGTATATCTATCTTGTTATTATGCTTATTTCTGTTCTCTTCCCTTCTTCTTTTCCCTTTTTATTCTATAGTTAGGCTACCTTCGAGCCTAGGCATACTGCTGAAATATACGAATGCGTGAAATTGGGAACGAAGGGAAAACGTTAAAATTGGGGCAAAACTTGTATTGGGAAATTTGGGCATAACTTGAATTAAATACATAAATATGGATTTGGGGCATAAATCAAATTGTGATTTAGATCTTAATTAGGGGAATATGGCACATGATGAACATGACTCGAGAAAAGGGCATGAAAACCTATAATGAAATAGGGATAATTGTTAAATAGTGAAAATGCCTAGATTTACAGTAATTAGAAATTGTAACTGCGCTTAGACACGAGGTTAGATTACACTTGTGGTAGAAGTCTACCCGGACCCGCCCGGCATATCCAGCGACCACAAGTGGTGAATCTAATGTGAGGCGTCTAAGTGCATAAACACGTAACGAGCTAAGACACGAGGTTAAGTCCGACTTATAGAAGAAGTCTACCCAGACCCGCCCGGCATACCCAGCATCCATAAGTAGTAGGCTTAATGTGGGTGGTCTAATGCATTATACCCATAAATGAATGAATGGTGATGAACTTGAATACTTAACCTGATTGAATCCATATGGATTCCACGAACATGTTAACTTGAGTAGGGGTTAAGTAAACTTGCTTGAAACAGTGGAAGGGTTAAGTATATCTTGGGGTGGTGGGTAATATTTATATATAGGCCTGCAAACTTAACCTGTTGGGGTTATGCAATCTTGTTACTCTGGTACGGCATAACCTATGGAAATCCTAGTAGTGAGAATGCAAGCATAGGGGGGAGCTTGTATCATCTTGTGTATGGGACCCGTTTCAGTCAGTAACCCATATATAGATATCAAACGAGTACTCCGAATTAGGTCGTAGTTGGGGCACGCTTACAGTGCTGATTGTAAGAGATCCAAAACAGGGGATGGTGTGGGAGGTGCATTCCGACAAGGTCATGTGCATGCATGGGTAAGGACTAGAGGAGGCTAAGACATCGTGACATCAATAGGTATAGTTGTTCACATCCTGAAAACGAAGGGTTGCCACTTTAGGAAGTGATACGTCCTATTGTGGGGCCAACACAGGGTATCTACGGAGTAGGGAGCCGATCGATTAGGGTAGTAATTAGGGTACATCTAGACTCTAGTATGTTTAGGAGCCCGTTATTTTCCTTAGGGGTAACTCCGATATGTTCAATTGGGTTGCTTGTTGTTGTATGAGGTTAAACCTCTCACTAGAAGTGCTCCTAAGTATACCATCTTATACTTGCTGGGGATCATATTGTTCATATGATACTAGTATTGGTGCAGAGAAAGAAAACTGTTAGGGAAGCGCTACTTATTCTATCCTGTTTATCTTGTTGCCTTGTCATACCTGCCTTATATGCTGTTATTTATCTCTCCAGTTTGTATGTCTGTCACGATGCTTTTAATTGTTTATATGCTAAAAGTAGCTAGACTCGCCAGACTTTATGTCTGACCCATTTTGTTTCCTCCTCTTTCTCTTCCAATCCCCGCCCAAGGTTCTCAGGGTAGGAATACTCAAGCTTGACCAGGATTCGACTTTTGTTCTGCTTGAAGCTGCTTAGATGTACTGTATGATTTCATGTCTTCTCTACTATTGCTATGCTTTTGGGGATTATGCTCTTTTCATGTTTATTGTACTATTGTACTCTGATGGTTTTAGTACAAGACACAAGTTTTAAGTGATGTACTGGGTTTTATGTATTTCAGACTTATGATGTAACTATGTTTTATACCACGATGTTTTCTGCTTAATAAAAGTTTTAAATTCTACTGCTATTTTATATCTATCTTGTAATGTTTCTGTTTACCTTTAATGCTTCACGAAACTTAACGCATTCTCTTAATGAGTGACATTAACGGACGTGGGGTGTCACACTTGGTATCAGAGTTAAAGGTTACCAGATCGGATAAAATATTTTGAAAATTGTTTTCAAAAGGTTTTAAAAGAAAGCGTTTTCAAAAGAAAAGTCTGTTTTGAAAACATATTCCCTAAAGCCATATTTAATATCTTTCGATTCTCTATTTGAATCCCTTTTTCTTTCTTTTTAGCATGTCTGGGGAACTTAATATTCCTGAGGGTGTTATGATACCGATTTGGTTCCATAGGTATCTAGAGGCCATGGCGCCTACCGGTGGTCAAGAAGACGTTCCTCCCCCAGCTGCACCCGTTGTTACTCATCCTCCTCCTCCGCGAGCAGATAATTTCTCTAAGAACTGCAAAGATTTCTACGCTATGGGTGGAAAGCCATTCCGAGGAACCAAAACTTTCATAGAGGCAAGGAATTGTCTTAAAGAGACGGGGGATTTGTTTGGAACTTTTGAAGTGGATGATCGTAGGAAGATTCAGTTTGTCGCTTGGCTGCTGAAAGATAAGGCTTCATTCTAGATGCAAGCAAGGCATCCAGTGGTGACTTGGGATGAGTTTCGGCTGAGATTTGAAATGAAGTTTCTTTCTCAAGCTGAGAAAAGTATGCAAATGGAAAGGTTTCTAACACTCAAGCAAGGAAGCATGACTGTCAAAGAGTATGTTAACAAATTCAATCAACTTGGGAGGTTCGGGTTGGTGCTAGTAGATACCCCGCATAAGAAAGCCTTGCGTTTTGCTAGAGGATTGAATGAACCCCTTCATGGGTTGGCTATGTCTCATGGAAGCAACTTTTGAAAGGCTCGTTGATATGGCATTGATGCATGAGGAAAATAAAGGTAAAAAGAAAGAAGCTAGGGTTGAGGAAGCACAAAACAAGAAAATGTGGCCCAAGAAAGGACAACAACAATAAAAGAAGACGGAAAGGACGGCAAGGCTAGAGATAAGAGGAAGTGTCATAATTATGGACATAGGGGTCACTTGACCAAGGACTGTAAAAGAAAGAAGAATGCTTGTTTCAACTGGGGAGAGGTCAGACACTTTTCTAAGGAGTGCCCGAAGAAGCAAGGACAAGGTCAAAGGGCAAGATCTTCGGGAGGGCAGGTGCATGCTCTTGGGGCCAGTGCGCCAGACAGAGGTAGGAAAGTTTCCATTGAAGGTTTGATTTCTCTTTCCAATCATCCTGTTATAATTCTTTTTGATTTGGGCACTTCACATTCTTTTATATCTGATATGTGGTTGAGTCTCTGCACCTTAGTACTAGTATGGTTTTGGATCCCGTTGTTGCCTCAAATCCCATTGGTGGTACGGCTCATCTATCCATGATTTGTCGGGTTTTGAGAATATCTGTGTTAGGCGTCGAGTTTGAGTGCGACGCATATGTGCTTGGTTTCATGGGCTATGGTTTGATTCTAGGGATGGATTGGCTAGCCATGTATGGTGCCATTCTGGATTGTAAGAGGAGGGTCATTAGACTTTTGACTTGCCATGGGAGGACCCTTGAGATTTTTTGTAACCCCAAGGGGTCTGTCATGCTTAGTTTCCTAGAGTCACTTGAAGAATCTATCGATAATTTATGATCTGTACCAGTAGTCCGTGAGTATCCTGATGTTTTTGAGAAGGTTCGGGGCTTACCTCTGAGGCACGAGATTGATTTCCGTATATACTTGGTGGACAATGCAAAGCCAGTTGCATTGCATGTGCGCCATATGGATCCAAGAGAAAGGAGGGAGCTTAGCAAGCAAGTAGGGGAGCTACTTGAGAAAGGGTTTATTAGGCGAAGCATATCTAAATGGGGTGCTCCGGTAGTATTCGCAACTAAGGCGGATGGTTCGCTTGGCTTATGGGTGGACTATAGAGAGTTGAATAAACTCACCAAGAAGAATAGGCATCCACTTCCGAGGATAGATGATCTGTTTGACCAGCTTGTTGGTGCATCTGTTTTCTCCCAGTTAGACTTGGCCACGGGATTTCATCAGTTGAGGGTCGCCGAGGACAATATAGACAAGTCCTCTTTTAGAACTCCAGATGGTTTCTTCGAGTGACTCATTATGCCTTGTGGGTTTACGAATGCACCCGCCTATTTTGTTGATCTGATGGGTAGGGTGTTTCGGGAGTTTCTAAATAAGTTCGTTGTGATCTTTGTTGATGACATCTTGATTTTCTCGAAGAGCGAGGAAGAGCATGCCCAACATTTGAGGGAGGTTTTGAAAACTCTCCGTGCGCACCAGCTTAAGGCGAAATTCTCCAAGTGCCATTTTTGGAGAAAAGAAGTGAGATTTATAGGACATGTGGTCTCTAAAGATGGGTTAGCAGTAGATCCGACAAAGGTAGTTGCAGCTCAAGATTGGCAGATACCAAAGAATACAACGGAGGTGAGAAGTTTTCTAGGGTTAGCAGATTATTATAGGAAGTTCATTAAGGACTTCGCAAAGATATCAACCCCACTTACCAAGCTGACGAAGAAGAATCTGACATTTTCTTGGGATGTAGATTGTGACGATGCTTTCCAGCGATTGAAGAGGACTCTGACAACAGCCCCAGTCTTGACCTTGCCCGATGGGAACAAAGTGTTCACAGTATACACTGATGCATGTGGTACAGGATTTGGTGTGGTTCTGATGTAAGAGGGAAGGGTAGTATGTTATGAAGGTAGACAGCTAAGAGTTCATGAGAAGAACTACTCTACCCATAACTTAGAACTAGCTGCCATAGTATTTGCGCTTAAGGCTTGGCACCATTTATCTACTTGGAAAGAAGTTCAAGTTGTACACCGATCATAAATCTCTTAAGTACTTATTCTCGCAGAAGGATCTCATTTTGAGGAAATAAAGATGGATGGAGTTCCTAGAATTCTACGACTTTGAAATCATTTATACCCCTGCCAAGGGTAATGTGGTGGCAGACGCATTAAGTAGGCAGAGGATGGCCATGAGTCCTCTGTTTGTGGAGAGGAAAAACTAGGAGTTTATATCGGCTTTTGATTTTAGACCCTCCATCGAGTTTATACCTGGTTTATTGGCATCACTAGAGGTGCGAACTACTCTTTTGGATCAAATAGGAACTTCGCAGCGAGAGAATCCATAGATTTCAGGCATCTTGGATAGGCTCAGTAGAGGGGATACTTCTAGTCATCTCAGTAGATATTCAACAGATGATAGAGGGTGGTTGTGTGACGGTCCGCCCCACACCAGCCGACATTTCCTCCGAAAGTGCGTTGTACACATGCCCGATTAGCACGGAACGGTCGCCAAAGAAAGGAAAGAAGAGAATGAACTAATAAAGAACCTGTAGAATGTCTCACAGTGCATGGAACAAAATATAATAATAATATACTTGACATAAAATAGGTGACACAGTGCATAAGCTGATAAGTAAAACCAACATCAACATCATAGCAGCGGAAATCCAAATACAGCTTATTACAACTTTCCAAATTACTGTCTCTAAACAAAAGAAATAAAGGAAGGGTGCACTACTAATGCCAAAAGTAGTGACCAGCAGCGACATAGGGAGAATATCTATATATATATATATCATACGTGGAAGCCTCCTGCTCGTCTCCGACACTGCTACTCGTGCATCACCAGCTAACCTGTCTCTAGTCTGCTCGTGAGAGCACCCAGAGTAATAAGAAGAGACATAAAACTCTGGGTCAGAAAAAAAGTCTGGTATGAGCGATAAGCAGCTAAACAGAACAATAACAGGTATACTAAACCATACATGAACCTGGACCTGCAACCAAAGAGTTAGCACTACATACCGTACAATACTGTAAGGTGCCACTGAACAGATGGTGTAAAGATAACGGGGGTGGGGCGTGCATGTCATAGTAATGGCAAACAAATCAACCATAGCAATCATCCTCACATCTCTCACTCAGTGCGTAAAGTATACGATGTCCACCAATGTCAATCACTAGACCCATCGAAGTAGTAACGGATTTCGACTTGTACGACTACTGCTACTACCAAGCTTACCCCATGGAGCTTTACAAATGACCCCACCTCATTGGTCTATAGCTCTTTAGTCGTACCTAGGCCACTGTGGCCCTGAATCCGTTCACGTACTCCCTACACATAGTGATTCAAAGTTACAGACATCGAAAACCCCTTAGCACGCGTCCTGCAGCAGAGCCCAATCATGAAGCTCACTCATTGGTTCCCATCTAGATCCTGAGTCAAAGCTCCTCATTTGGACCTCCTTTGCAACTCGGGTTTTGGTCGAATTGGAGTTGCCTTCAGAAGAGTCTTCATGTAGAAGTAGAAGTACACGTCCGGTTCGGTTCGATCACCCACGCTCGGTTCGGTTCGGTTCGATCACCCATGCTCGGTTCGGTTCGGGTTCATCCCCTTCATGCGGTTCGGTTCAGCTTCCCACATGTGGCTCGGTCCGGTCCGGTGGTAAAGTGCCAAGGTTTTCCTTATAGTGTAATGTTCCGATCCGATCCAACCTTCCTTGTTGTCTCTTTTGTTTGCACGCCTCAAAAGATGCCAGCTCCGGTTCGGTAGCCGATCCGATCCCACGCCCTAGCTCTGATCCGGTCCCCTTTTTGTCTCTCTGATCCGATCCTCTGCCCAACTCCAACTCTAAGCAAATGGCCTTCCTTCTTGCCAAGCCCGTTATGCTAAGTTCCAATCCGAATCAAGTCCACTTGCCCGGTTCTCCTATCCGATCCGAGCCCAGTAATCTAATCCGATCCGGTTTGAAATCCTGCACACTTCCTGCAACTTTCCAGCGACTGTTTTACGTCATCCGACGGCGTTTTCGACCAATCTATCACTTCTAGACAATCACAAAGCATACCATACAGTCATAGAAACATGTATAATCATTCACAAACACTAAAACAACAATTTGGTAGGTTAAAACGGATCAAACATAGCCAAAATCGCGTATTTTCCCTTAAACATGTATAAACAAAACTAATCATAGGATCAACAAAACTTAACCAAATCAACCCAAATTTCTAACAGAGGTATAAAACAATATTTCAGAATTTATAAATATTTTTGCAGAATTTATTAATGTATAAATTCGCTAATTATCACTAATCACCCTAATTAACTGTAATTAGTGTCAAAACAATGCTAATCACTCACCTTGGCCACAAATGAACTTTAGATCTGAAATAGTTTACTATTATGGCGCTGTTCCCAATGCAACACAGCAGCTCTAACCTTGCTTTGGCGCTATTCCTCCTTAATTTGATGTAGTTTAAGCCAAAACTTGATTAAGAAGTGATTAAAGGTGTTTTTAGATGTTGGAGGCCATTGTTAGGTTGAAGAGAGGGTTTGTGGCGACTGGAAAATGAGTGAAAAACCGAAATCCTAACCCTAGCAGCCCTTAAATACCTCTAATCCCGGAATCCCCCATTGGGCCTAGCTGTTAATCACCCGGTTAAGCCCAATTAAGTTGTTTTTCACCATCTGAAACTTGTTTCAGTCATATCTCCCAAACAGTGAGTCCATTTGGCTAATGTGACCACTCTACGGAATTGTAAATCATCATCCGGAGCCAATGAAAGTGGTTTTAGGTCAAAACTCCTTTCTAATCAAAAGTTATGGGCAAAACAAGATCAGCTATGGGCAAAACGGTCATTTAAAAATTGGGAAAAATCATGAGTATGGGAAATGACCCCAATAGTCGTCTCCCAAAGTTACATGACTATACGACTTTGTATGTGAAAGAAATAAATATTCTACGATCCTTCGATGCGTAGAATGCGGGTCATTACACTCTCCCCCCTTAAGAAATTTCGTCCCCGAAATTCCTTAACCCAAAACATACAAAGGATCCCGCATGCCTGCCAGCCATAGAGAACAATCAAACATGCAAAGCAAACAAAACAAGCCTATCCTAGCATGCGGAAAGACTGAATCGAAATTGAAATCTTACCAGGCGAAGAGTTCTGGATACGTCTTCCTAATGCTCTCCTCTGTCTCCCAAGTACAGTCATTCTCATTTTCTCCCCACTGAACTTTGACTAGATTCACCCCCTCCCTTCGAAGTTGCTTCGTATCGTTCCCAACAATACGCATAGGCTTGCGGTTCCAACCGCTCGGGTTTAACTTTGATATCATCTAACTGATCAGGTGAAATAGTCAAATCTGGGTCATGTGCGAACTTCCTTAACTGGGAAACATGAAATACGCTGTGAACTCCTGCCATCTTCTCTGGTAATTCAACTTTGTATGCCAAATTCCCAATTTGCTCAAGAACTGGGAATAGACCAACAAATCTTGGTGCTAATTTTCCTCTCCTGCCAAATCGTATCACGCTCTTCAACGGAGAAATCTTGATAAACACCAAGTCGCCAACGGAGAACTTTAATTCTCTTCTCCTTTTATCGGCATAACTCTTCTGCCTATCTTGGGCAGCCTTCATTCGCTGTTGGATAACCTTAATCTTGTCTGAAGTTTCTCTTATCATATTGGGTCCAAGCACAAACTTCTCACCAGTTTCTACCCAACATGACGGTGAGTTGCATGGTCTTCCGTACAAAGCTTCAAATGGAGCCATACCGATACTGGATTGATAGCTATTATTATATGCAAACTCTACTAGATGCAAATGGTCATCCCATGATCCACTAAAATCCAATACACAGGCTCTCAAGAGGTCTTCTAATATACAATTCACCCTCTTTGTTTGACCATCGGTTTGAGGATGATACACGGTACTGAGATGTAGTTCTGATCCTGACGCCTCTTGTAAGCTCTTCCAAAATCCACTAGTGAACAACGGATCTTGGTCACTCACAATGCCTTTGGGTATTCCATGAAATCTCACTACCCACTTTATATACAGTTCCGCTAACTTAGCTACCGTCCTGTTTAACATGACGTGTATAAACCTTGCACTCTTAGTTAATCAGTCCACAATCACCCAAATGCTATCATGGCCCGATATAGTCTTTGGTAACCCATCAATGAAATCCATTGACACTTGTTCCCATTTCCATTCTGGGATTTCTAATGGTTGTAGCAAACCACTAGGCTTCTTTTGCTCATCTTTAACTAGCTGGCAGTTCATGCATTTGGATATAAACTTCCCAATGTCTCTTTTCATCCCTTCCCAATAGTAGGTCTGCTTCATGTCTCGGTACATCTTGTTACCACCGGGGTGTATAGTCAGTTTTGAGTGATGACATTCTCTAAGCACTTCATCTTTCAATCCATTGACATTGGGTACAACTAGTCTTCCATTCTTCCTAAGCCATCCGTCTCGATCAAGCCCGTACTTGTTCCTATCTCCGTCGATTCCCATCTTTAACTTTGAGATGATTTCCAATAGGTTAGGATCGTCCCTTTGACTAGAACCAATCCGCTCAATCAAAGTGGGTCTGATCATCAAACTTGCTAACATTTCTGGATCCAATTCGCACTTTAGTCTAAAGTCATACCCAGCGATGTACTCCTGTTGCTTCCATTCTAGAAACATAGCCCCTAAATTGGCATGTCTTCTACTCAATGCATCAGCCACCGCATTGCCCTTTCCTGGTGTATATGCGATGTCGAAATCATAAGAAGCTAAGAATTCTAACCATCTTTATTGTCGAAGATTTAGATCCTTTTGAGAGAAAAGATGCTTTAACGATTTATGATCGGTAAACAACTCGAATCTTTCTCCCAAGAGATAATGTCTCCACATTTTCAGTGCAAACACGATCGCTGCCAATTCCAAATCATGGGTAGGGTATCTTTTCTCACGCAGTTTCAGTTGCCGACTTGCATAAGCTACAACCCTACCACCTTGCATCAATACTGCATCTAGTCCGGTACCACATGCATCCGTATATACCTTCATCTCTTCATTCCCCTTAGGAATGACTAACACTGGTGCACATGTCAACTTTTCCTTTAGACTCTTGAATGCATTCTCGCACCTTTCGTCCTAGACGAAGGCTTGATTCTTCTTGGTCAACTGAGTCAACGATGCTGCTATCCTGGAGAAGTCTTGGATTAACTTACGATAATATCCAGCTAACCCCAAGAAACTTCTTATGTTCATTGCATTCTTGGGCGTGGACCAATCTTGTACCGTAGCCACCTTCGCAGGGTCCACGGCAATACCATTCTCTGAAACAACATGGCCCAAGAATCTCACTTCCCTCCTCCAGAAGTGACACTTAGAGAATTTTGCTTTCAACTAGTGTTTTCTCAATACCTCCATCACTATCCTCAAATGTTCCTTGTGTTCTTCCTCTGTCCTCGAATAGACCAAAATATCATCCACAAACACAAGGACAAACTTATTCAACTGATCTCTGAATACCCTATTCATAAGATCCACAAAGTATACTGGGGCATTGGTCAGCCCGAATGGCATGACCAACCACTCATAAAATCCAGACGGCGTCCGAAATGCCGTTTTAGCTATACTCTCAGCTTCCACTCTAAGCTGATGAAACTGTCGCGAGATCCAACTGAGAGAATACTCTCGTGCCACTCAATTGATCAAACAAATCATCTATCCGCGGTAGAGGATACTTGTTCTTCCTCATCACTTTATTCAACTCGCGGTAATCTACACACAAACGAAGGGAACCATCCGCCTTGGTAGCAAACACAACTGGTGCTCCCCATTCAGAAACATTCCTTCTGATAAATCCCTTCTTCAAAAGATCGCTGACTTGCACCCCGAGCTCTCGCTGCTCTCTTGGTGCCATACGACGAAGTGGCATCACTATAGGTCTTGCATCTTTCACTAAATCAATACGGAACTCAATCTCTCGGTGTGGTGGAAGCCCAGTCACTTCCTCGAAAACGTTCGGATACTGGCCAACCACAGGCAAACCTGACAACTCACTATGCGGGATGTCGAGGGAATTTAGAAAACTAGTCATTACCACATCACTGGGTAGACCACTAAACACTACCCTCCGCCCATCATCCGCTCTAGCTGTCACCAAAAAGCCCTCACAATCTACCACCACCCCGTATCTTTGGAGCCAATCGACTCCCAAAATAATGCCAAACCCAGTAAAGCCCAAAACAAAGCAATCACAAACAAACATGCATCCATGACTCGATAAGACCACATTACGACAAATCATGCTAAGGTTAGTTGAACCACCAATCGGGTTCGTCACTACTAAAGGCCTATCGACAATCTCGGGCTCCAATGCCAACCTATCTACCAGGTCACTAGATATGAAAGAACTGGAAGCCCCGGTATCAAACAAAACTCTAACAGGAATGTCATAAACAGAAATCATACCTTGAATAACAACATTCTTTCCCTTCTCCGCCGCAGTTGGGGCATTCGACGAAGAAGGAATAGCATTAAGGGCATATGCTTTCACCGCCTGCTTTTCTTTAGGGGGTTGCGGACACTTGTCCTTGTGATGCCCCACTTGGCCACAGTTGAAGCACTTCCTATCCGCTGGCTTGGCCTGAAAATTACTAGCATAATGGCCCTTCTTACCGCAGCTGAAGCACTCAACATCTTTCTTATTCTTTTTCTGGCCATCCTTATTCTGGTTCTGCTTCCTCTTATTCTGAGGACCACTCTTGCCTCCACCACTTGCTTGTGGCTTTGGCTCCTCTGCAGATGCTACCTCAGTCTTCGACTTAGGGTAAAGACTCTCGGACCTCAATGCTTTTGCCATGATCGATTCAAACGTCTCATCGATGTGGTTGATAAGCCTTTCCCCCAAGTACCGATCCAAGCCAGTTATGAACTTCTCATTCTTCTTCTCGGGAGTGTCAATGAGGGATAGTCCATACTTCGATAAAGTATCGAATTCTGCAATATACTCCGAGACAGCTCTGCCATTCTGCTTGAGCTTCAAGAATTTCTTAAACAGCACCGACTTCTGAGCAGCTGGAATGAACTTATCGCTAAAGCGAGCCTTAAACTTTTCCTAAGTAATCTGATCCTCGGGAGTAGCTGCCTTTATAGCATTCCACCAATTCATTGCCCGTCCTTGCAGCTGACGGGATGCTAGCCTTCTCTTCATCGCATCCTCGATACCCAAATCTTCGAAGAAATGCTCGCAGCTATCCAACCAATCCTGAACATCCTAGCCGACTCCGTTCCGTGGAACGGCTTCCCACCAAGACTAGTATAATCCTTATTCAGCTTGGCGAAATCGGCCCTAGGCGCCTGCACTATTGGACCACCACCATTACCATTATTGGGAGATGCGCTCTGCACAACCCTAAGCATCTCTCTCATGAGGTCAGTAAACATCGTCCTCATGTCAGCAGCATTCCCATTATTGGCTCCTCTACCGGCACCTCTTGCGTATCGGCTCATCATTCAATCTGTAAAGAGAAAACAATTAACCATCTCCATAGTGGTGCTAGTGCAGTGCGACTTCATCCTTAGCTATACTAATAGTATATATATAGCTTTTGAAAACCAAAATAATCACAAATACGCGCTCTCATATACGTATACTATCTCTCGCTGATGACTTCCCTAGGTTAACTACGCAACCTAGAGCTCTGATACCAAGTGTGACGGCCCGCCCCGCACCAGCCGACATTTCCTCCGAAAGTGCGCTGTACACATGCCCGACTAGCACGGAATGGCCGCCAAAGAAAGGAAAGAAGAGAATGAACTAATAAAGAACCTATAGAATGTCTCACAGCGCATGGAACAAAATATAATAATAATATACTTGACATAAAACAGGTGAGACAGTGCATAAGCTGATAAGTAAAACCAACATCAACATCACAGCAGCGGAAATCCAAATACAGCTTATTACAATTTTCCAAATTACTGTCTCTAAACAAAAGAAATAAAGGAAGGGTGCACTACTAATGCCCGAAGTAGTGACCAGCAGCGACACAGGGAGAATATATATATATATATATATATATATATATATATATCATACGTGGAAGCCTCATGCTCGTCTCCGGTACAGCTACTCGTGCATCACCAGCTAACATGTCTCTAGTCTGCTCGTGAGAGCACCTAGAGTAACAAGAAGAGACATAAAACTTTGGGTCAGAAAAAAAGTCTGGTATGAGCGATAAGCAGCTAAACAGAACAATAACAGGTATACTAAACCATACCAGAACCTGGACCTACAACCAAAGAGTTAGCACTACATACCGTACAATACTCTAAGGTGCCACTGAACAGATGGTGTAAAGATAACGGGGGTGGGGCGTGCATGTCATAGTAATGGCAAACAAATCAACCATAGCAATCATCCTCACATCTCTCACTCAGTGCGTAAAGTATACGATGTCTACCAATGTCAATCACTAAACCCATCGAAGTAGTGACAGAGTTCCGACTTGTACGACTACTACTACTACCAAGCTTACCCCATGGAGTCATGACCAAATCTTTACAAATGACCCCACCTCATTGGTCTATAGCTCTTTAGTCGTACCTAGGCTACTATGGCCCTGAATCCGTTCACGTACTCCCTACACGTAGTGATTCAAAGTTACAGACATCGACAACCCCTTAGCACACGTCCCGCAGCAAAGCCCAATCATGAGGCTCACTCATTGGTTCTCATCTGGATCCTGAGTCAAAGCTCCTCATTTGGACCTCCTTTGCATCTCGGGTTTTGGTCGAATTGGAGTTGGCCTTCAGAAGAGTCGTCATGTAGAAGTAGAAGTACACGTCCAGTTCGGTTCGATCACCCACGCTCGGTTCGATTCGGTCACCCATGCTCGGTTCGTTTCGGGTTCATCTCCTCTATGCGGTTCGGTTCAGCTTCCCACATGTGGCTCGGACCGATCTGGTGGTAAAGTGCCAAGGTCCTCCTTATAGTGTCAAGTTCCGATCCGATCCAACCTTCCTTGTTGTCTCTTTCATTTACACGCCTCAAAAGATGCCAGTTCCGGTTCGGTAGCCGATCCGATCCCACGCCCTAGCTCCGATCCGGTCCCCTTTTTGTCTCTCCGATCCGATCCTCTGCCCAACTCCAACTCTAAGCAAATGGCCTTCCTTCTCGCCAAGCCCCTTATGCGAAGTTCCAATCCAAATCAAGTCCACTTGCCCGGTTCTCCTATCTGATCCGAGCCCAGTAATCCGATCCGATCCGGTTTGAAACCCTGCACACTTCCTGCAACTTTCCAGCGACTGTTTTATGCCATCCGACGGCGTTTTCGACCAATCTATCACTTCTAGACAATCACAAAGCATACCATACAGTCATAGCAACATGTATAATCATTCACAAACACCAAAACAATAATTTGGTAGGTTAAAACGGATCAAACATAGCTAAAATCGCATATTTCCCCTTAAACATTTTTAAGCAAAACTAATCATAGGATCAACAAAACTTAACCAAATCAACCCAAATTTCTAACAGAGGTATAAAACAATATTTCAGAATTATAAATATTTTTCCATAATTTATTAATGTATAAATTCGCTAATTATCACTAATCACCCTAATTAACTGTAATTAGTGTCAAAACAATGTTAATCACTCACCTTGGCCACAAATGAACTTTAGATCTGAAATAATCTACTATTATGGCATTGTTCCCAATGTAACACAGCAGCTCTAACCTTGCTTTGGCGCTATTCCTCCTTAACTTGATGTAGTTTAAGCCAAAACTTGATTAAGAAGTGATTAGAGGTGTTTTTAGATGTTGGAGGCCATTGTTAGGTTGATGAGAGGGTTTGTGGCGGCTGGAAAATGAGTGAAAAACCGAAATCCTAACCTTAGCAGCCCTTAAATACCTCTAATCCCGGAATCCCCCATTGGGCCTAGCTGTTAATCACCCGGTTAAGCCCAATTAAGCTGTTTTTCACCATCTGAAACTTGTTTCAGTCATATCTCCCAAACGGTAAGTCCGTTTGGCTAATGTGACCACTCTACAAAATTGTAAACCATCATCCGGAGCCAATGAAAGTGATTTCAGGTCAAAACTCCTTTCCAATCAAAAGTTATGGCCAAAGCAAGACCAGCTATGGGAAAAACGGTCATTTAAAAATCGGGAAAAATCATGAACATGGGAAATGACCCCAATAGTCGTCTCCCAAAGTTACATGACTATACGACTTCGTATGTGAAAGAAATAAATATTCTACGATCCTTCGTTGCGTAGAATGCGGGTCGTTACAGGTTGCGACGAGATGGAAGGCTTTGTGTTCCCCGAGTTGGGAGTTTATTGAAGACAGTCCTTGAGGAAGCCCATCATTCTTGGATGACTATTCATCCAAACGGTGATAAGACGTATAGAGATACGAAGAGGGTTTTCTTTAGGGCTGGAATGAAGAAAGATGTGGTAGAGTTTGTTTCTCGATGTTTGGTTTGCCAGCAAGTCAAAGCTGAGCAAAGGAACCCCGGTGGTTTACTTCATCCTTTGGAGGTCTCACAGTGGAAGTGGGAGAGCATCTCAATGGATTTCATTGATGGTTTGCCTAGGCAACGCCAGTATTTGGGTTATAGCGGATAGACTTACTAAGAGCGCTCATTTCATTCCGGTTAAGAGTAAGAGGACGACAGTATGGTTGACAGCAATTTACGTTCGTGAGATAGTCTGTCTTCATGGAGTACCTTCCAATATCGTAAGTGATTGTGACCCCATTTTCACCAATGAATTTTGGAGGAGCTTGCAAGAAGCATTATGTACACATTTGCGTTTGAGCATCGCTTATCACCCTCAGACAGATGGACAGACGGAAAGGGTGAACAAAGTTCTTGAGGATCTTTTAAGACTGTGTATCCTAGACTTCGGAGGGACTTGGGAAGAGATCTTCCTTTAGTAGAGTTCGCCTGCAACAATAGTTATCAAGCTAGTATTGGCATGGCACCCTTCGAAGCATTATACGGGCGACCCTGTAGATCACCGACTTGTTGGTGGGAATCTACAGAAAGACTTCTACTTGGACCAGATATGATTAGAAAAACTTCCAAAAAGATTGATTTTATTAGACGACGAATGAAGACAACTCTGGATAGGAAAAAGTCCTACGCAGATAAGAGAAGGATTGACATTGAGTTTGAGGTAGGAGACATGGTTTTCATCAAGGTATCACCTTTGAGGAATGTGGTTCGCTTTGGATCTGTAGGGAAATTGGCACCAAGATTTGTAGGGCCATTTCCCATAACAGAAAGGATTAGCCAAATGGCCATTTCCCATATTGCAGAAGTAGTTGAGCCGATTATGCTTGAGAAAGTAGAGGTAGAACGGGAGGCAACAGTTAGACGAGTTTCTACCCGTATTCTTGGATCAAAAATTAAAAAGCTACGCAACCAAGAAGTCAAGCTGATGAAAGTTCACTGGGTCGATAACCAAGAAGATGCAACTTGGGAAACCGAAGACAAGATTCGCGCTTCGTACCCTTTTCTTTTCAAGGGTATGTTCTTAACTTCCTTTCCAAGGCTTTTATTCATGCTTGTTTCTATCATTTAAGTACATCCTATCGATCGGATCTTCGAGCTTTAGGTAGTAATCCCATGGATGTAAACATGTATTTGAAACATGTTATGTTCGATGGATGCAAGTGTTTGCTAGTGATTGCTCGTGGATGCATATACACACACATTAGGCACTAGATCGGCTCAATCCCTCTCATTCTGCGTATGAATGTGTGTGCATTTTTCTTCTTTTTATGCATGAAAATGGGTATATCATCATGTGGATGTTGCATTTGGATGAATGATTGTGCACACATATAGAACTTACATGTTATAATAGTATTATTTGCATACATGTCGGATTCATAGCACTAACATACATTGCATTAAGGAGATCGACTGACTCAGTAGACCGCCTGATCTTTCGCATTATTATAGGGACATATACACACACCGTTGCATATGTCATATAAGCACTAGAAGTCTTTAAGGACAATGGATGCCTGTGATTGATGGATGAGTAGATGGATAATGGATGTTAGGATATACATTCTTCTTAACTTAGAGATTTCAGGGACGAAATCCTTTGAGTAGGGGAGAATGTAATACCCCGTGATATTATAACACATTAAGATGATAAACTAAGAAATACTTAATTAAATATTCAAAATTAAGTGAAACGGACTGCGCCATTGTGTTCGTCTCGGAATTCTGCTTAAGATAGACACCAAGTTTGCGTAAAACGTACATCGTATAAAGAAGATATTAAGTTTGAAGTTTGTATACGCATAAGATATATATATATATATATATACATAAATAAGTCAAAACCATTCAAAATAATTCAAAATCAGAAGCGGGAAGTCTGGGAGGGAAATGGACCTGTTGGGGATTGACATACCTTAGGGGTGTCGACCCATGGTCGACACCATAAGGGGGGTGTCGACACCCATGTCAACACCCCCCTCCCCCCAGATCCGGGCAAAATACATTTCTACGTATGTGGACTGAATTGTAGGCTTTGTTCGTTGGCCGATGGCTATAAATAAGACCCTATACCCACTGTTTTATTCATCTAAATCAATGGCGACAGTGAGCTGCTGCTCCAACTCAGATTAAATTAGCCTTTTCTTCAGGAACGGCGATTCATACGTATTCAAAGATTGCTCATTCAACATTCCTCAGATTCCTTAGATCCATTCTCTGTGAGTCTACGTTATTTTTAGATATAAACACTTAAAAGTTATTTTTGACATGTCTATGAATTGGATCTAAGCCCATGACTAATTAAATCATATCAAATCTGCCATAACCTGTGTATCTAAGTTATTTTGACATGACTATTAATTAGATCTAAGCCTATGCCTATTTATCATGTCAGATCCGTCACTATTTGTAGATTTAATTCACTGTTTAGATCACATCAAGCCTGTTTATGATGTCCATATTATGTTAGAATCAGTTCTATTATCTCATGTTCATCAGATCTGTTCCTATATGTCTATCTTGTCATTATGCCCAATTTTGTCACTATATGCTTATTTGGTTGCTATGCCAATTTCTGTCACCGTATATCTATCTTGTTATAATGGTTATTTTTGTTCTCTTCCCTTCTTCTTTTCCCTTTTTATTTTATAATCAGGCTACCTTCGAGTCTAGGCATACCGCTGAAATATGCGAACGCATGAAATTAGGAGCGAGAGGAAAATGTTAAAATTGGGGCATAACTTGTGTTGGGAAATTTGGGCATAACTTGCATTAAATACATAAATATGGATTTGGGGCATAAATCAAATTGTGATTTAGATCTTAATTTGGGGCATATGGTACATGATGAATATGACTTGGGAAAGGGGCTTGAAAACCTATAATGAAATAGGGATAATTGTTAAATAATGAAAATGCCTAGATTTACACTAATTAGAAACTGTAATTGCGCTTAGACACGAGGTTAGATTACACTTGTGGTAGTCTATCGGGACCCGCCCGACATATCCAGCGACCACAAGTGCTGAATCTAATGTGAGGGGTCTAAGTGCATAAACACGTAACGGGCTAAGACACGAGGTTAAGTCTGACTTGTGGAAGAATACTGCCCGAACCCGCCTGGCATATCCAACATCCACATGTATTAGGTTTAATGTGGAAGTCTAGCGCATTATAACCATAAATGAATGAATGGTGATGAACTTGAATACTTAACCTTATAGAATCCATAAGGATTCCATGAACATGTTAACTTGAGTAGGGGTTAAGTAAACTTGCTTGAAACAGTGAGAGGGTTAAGTATATCTTGGGGTGGTGGGTAATATTTATGTATAGGCCCACAAACTTAACCTGTTGGGTTTATGGAATCTTGTTACTCTGGTAGGGCATAACCTGTGGAAATCCTAGTAGTGAGGTTGTAAGCGTAGGGGGAAGATTGTATCATCTTGTGTGTGAGACTCATTTCAGTCAGTAACCCATCTATAAGTATCAAACGAGTACTCCGAACTAGGTCGGGGTCGGGGCACGCTGACTGGGATGATGGTAAGAGATCCAAAAGAGGGGACGGTGTGGGCGGCGCATTCCGAAGGGGTTATGTGCGTGCATGGATCCGGACTAGAGGAGGCTAAGACGTCGTGACATTAGTAGATATGGTTGTGCACATCCTAAAAACGAAGGGTTGCCACTTTATGAAGTGATACGTCCTACCGTGGGGCCATCACAGGGTATCTACGGAGTAATGAGCCAATCGATTGGGGTAGTAATTAGGTTACATCTAGACTCTGGTATGTTTAGGAGCCCGTTATTATCCTTAGGGGTAACTCCGGTATGCTCAGTTGGGCTGCTTGTTGTTGTATGGGGTTAAACCTCTCACTAGAAGTACGCCTAAGTCTACCATCTGATACTTATTGGGGATCATCTTGTTCATATGATACTAGTATTGGTGCTGAGAAAGAAAAGTGTTAGGGAAGCGCTACTTATTCTATCCTATTTATCCTGTTACCTTGTCATACCTGCCTTATATGATGTTATCTATCTCTCCGGATTATATGTCTGTCATGATGTTTTTACTTATTTATATGCTAAAAGTAACTAGACTCGCCAGACTTTATGTCTGACCCATTTTGTTTCCTCCTCTTTCTCTTCCGTTCCCCCCTCCCGGTTCTCATGGTGGGAATACTCAAACTTGACCAGGATTCTTCTTTCGTTCTGCTTGAAGCTGCTTAGATGTACTGTTTGATTTCATGTCTTCTCTACTATGGCTATTCTTTTGGGGATTATGCTCTTTTCATGTTTATTGTACTCTGATGGTTTTAGTACAAGACATAAGTTTTAAGTAATGTAGTGGGTTTTATGTATTTTTGACTTATGAAGTAACTATGTTTTGAATCACGATGTTTTCTGCTTATTAAAAGTTTTAAATTCTGTTGCTATTTTATATCTGTCTTGTAATGTTTCTGTTTCTATTTACCTTTCACGCTTCACGAAACTTAATGCGTTCTCTTAATGAGTGACATTAACGGACGTGGGGTGTCACATGGTCCATCCAAAATTATGATGAACTTATTCTCAAAGCACCTTGATCGACCTAAAGCGGAGTGTGTGAAATAACACTGGATGTACTCACTCCAAATCCACCGTTATCGACTCCAAAAGCTCTTTCACTCATTCTCACTGCTTTCCTTCAATAGACAAGGATTACAGAGCTGGATCCTTCTTCATTTACGTTCTCTATCTTCAAAAACAAACTTTATTTTCCAATCCCTAAATCTTGAGAATTTATGATTCACAAATTTAAATGAACAAATCAAATGAAAGATGTTAGAGATTGGATTAGGAATGACAATGGGCGGGTAAGGTTGGGTTTCTCGTGCCTTATACCCGTCTCGGTATTTTTAAACCCCGTCCCGGGCTTTTTGAACCCCACCTAGACTCACCTCGTAGACCTAGTTCGGGTTTGGACTTATGCCCCGTATACGGGTCAAGGTAGACCTGACCCGCCCCACAACCTGGTGATTTTTTTATATATACACAATTTATATATTTATATTTTTTTTATCACTAAACGATAAATTATATACAAATAATAATGTGTTTACAATGATAAGAGAATATAATAAAATGAGTTGTTAGATAATAGTTCAAAATGTGTGCACTTGTTATTATATGATTATCATTGATGTAGCTTAATAATATGAAAAATTTATAGCTTGTTGATTGAAAGAATATAATATTCAAGTCATAACTACGTATACCTAAAAAGACTAACAAGTAATCGTTATAGTATAAAGTGTTTTAACGATGTTTCAATAATGCAGATCGGGTTGGGGCGGGTAACTTGTGCCCAGACCCAACTCTAGACCCGGACCTTCAAAAAGGGATCGCTGGTCTATCCGGCCTGAAGACCCAATAGGGCGGATCTAAACTGGTCAAAACAAGGGCGGGTCAATCGGTTTGGACTCTAAACCCGCCCCATTGTCATTTCTATTTTAGGGATAATGTTATTTGCTTTAATTTTGAATTTAGTGAAACTTTTAAGTTTTTAGATTTTTTTCCCTTCTTTTTTTGGATTTGCCAAGGGTTGGATATGAAGTCAATGAACAAAGAAAGAATAACAAATGTCTCGAGATAAAGTTCTATATGGTATAAAACCCTTACATCCATTTATATTGTTCAAGAATATGCAGGGATGTCAACGGATGCTTTCAGATACGAATAGTGCCATATCCGTATCTGTATCCGAAATTATTTTCGGATATCGGATATCGGATATCCGTGTCCGTTTAATTTTCGCATATCGAATATCTGTATCCGCTTAATTTTCGGATACGAACAGATATCGGATGTTTATCCGCTTCGCCAGTAATTAATAAATTTTAGAGTATAAAATAGAAAAGTTTGGATCAACATAAAATAATCTATATACTAATGTTTGTAAAAAACCAGAAAATAAAGAAATGTGATGATAAAACATTGTTTTATACTAATATCCATAAGCATATCCAAAAATATTCCAAAATTAATCACAAAAACTACCATTTTTTCACTAAAAATGGACAAAAATTTATATCATAATAACATCCAACAGGTACAAAATAATTATAATCTCTATTTTTCTATTTTGAGTTATATATATTGCATCAATTAGTCGAACATATATTTTTCGGATACGGATACCACTATAACCACATCCGTATCCGAAAAGCTTTTCAAATATCGGATATCCGTATCCGTTTTTTGGATAATGCCGAATAATGGATATTTTTTATATATTCAGATAAAGATTCAGACGGATATCGGATTTTTCGGGTATTAATTGACAACCCTAAGAATATGTCTATATCCGGAGAACGTCAATAGATAGTAATAAAATAAAATATGGTTATGTTAACGGGTTCCCTGCATGTTAAACATAATATTTATTTATTAAAAATCAAATAAAATTGTTTTAAACATCTATTTTGTTTTTGAATTAGAAGTGAACAGGTGAAATTCCAGAGGGACAATTTAGGTAATTTAACAATATTAACTCGTGTCTAATCTATACTATATTATAATTACTGAATTAACAATGGAGTGCTCGTAGACCTCCAAAATTTCACTCTTAGTTAAAGCTGAACCGTATCTCAATTCCTTTCGTCATTCTTCTTTTCCATTTCAACCCACTTCCCGAAACCTCCACATGCCCTATTGGCCGAACTTCGATCTGAACCGCCTCATGCTCCTTCTCCAAATTTCTCTCCCCTTTCCCCGTCTCCTGCCCTAAAACTTTGCCTTACCCTACAGCTCTTCAGCCGTGCTCGCCCTATGCCCATCTCTCTCCACAAGGAATCACCGGTATTCTCCCTGTAATACTCCACCGCATGCCTGTACCCCGTGCTCTTTCCGTGAATTAATCGACTGCTTAGGGTTTCTCTTCCCCTTAATCGACGAACCCTAACCCTATAAAATTCGTAGCTTCCGATGGGATTTTCCATGGTCAGCTGATAATCACATCGTTACAAGGTATGATCCTATAACCGTTTGTGCATTTCATTCGCATATCGTATCATGTATAAAACCTCACTTTTCTTCAAGCTGCTACACGAACTTCGTCGATTTCTTCTTCATTGCAGATTATATGTGCTACTTGCAGCTGGCTGGATTAAATGTTATCTTAGATTTTCGGGTGGTAATAGTTTCTTCTGAATGATAAGATGAAATCTGTTTAGTTTGTAGGTTCGTTTCTTAAAGTATATTAGATTATCTTTCTTTTTTCTTTTCCTTTCCCTTTTCCCTTATAATAGATTGTAGTTTTTTTAAGAAAAGTAGCCATACAACTCATCTATTGCATGATAAATTTAGTCGTTTCTTCATCATAGCAGTTTATAGGTACTGCCGGCATGTACCTAAATTGAAGATTTTCTTCAATTTTAGGTTTCCCGTACTTTATTCAGTATTGAAAACACACATTTGTGCACTTTTAGGTTAATTTCGTCAAGTATATTAGATTATTATGCTTTTTCCTTCTTCTTTTTAATAATTGATGTTGAATTTTAACGGACATGTAAAAAATTACTGTGTAGCATCTTCAGGTTTTATCACTTTGAGTTATTTAGTGATTTTATGATGACTAATGCAATTGAATGTGATCCTGTACGTTTTATCGGTTTTCAATAACTTATATCACATAGATGCATCAATTAGTGTCGTGCTTCTTCTTTTAGTTTAAATGCAGCATACATGGGATAAAGTGTTTCAGTAAATAGCACTGCACATAACATATATAAATTCATTTCGTTTGCTACTTCTTTATTGGCACTTGCCGAGAAATAATAGCAAGGTAAAATACCAAGTTTATTTAATTTTTCGTCTTAACATTTTTTAAGGGCTGTATGCGATGGTTGCACTAAGTAATAAAATAGTGATGAAGGAAACACTTTTCCTATGACTATATCATATGCAGTTAATGAAATTTTTTATTACATCGTACATGGTTGCAGGTACTGCTGGTTTTCTAAGTGCATCAAATTGTATTGGAAATGAATTTATCTACTTATGTTGTAAGAAGGCATTAGTGTACCAAAAAAGGATTTGCAAGCATCATGATTTACTATCCAAATAAATAAAATAGAAGGCATAAATTAGTAAATATACGTTGCGTTGCTTTGTTCATTTAATTTTGTCTTCTTTGAGTCGAAGTTCACTATGATGCTTTTGCATGATTGTATTTCCACCAATCCCCTACAATTACCATAAAAATGGAAGTATTTTGTTTTTAAGCCATTGAAAAAAATGGCATAACTGATATGATCACATTTTGTTTGTGTGTGGAGTTACTCTAGGCATAAGTAGTCTGGCAATTTAAAGCATCAATGTAAGGTTTCATGACATTTTGTCCCTTTTTCGTTCATCGTATTTGTTTGCTGATGGTAACCAATAATTATATATCAATGACATTTCAAAACAAAAGCGAAGTACTTAGGAAGAATTTTGTCTTTTTACTGCAACTATACCTAAGTGTTCGAAAGTTAGAGATTGTTCTGCTTAGGTCGTTAACAAGTAATCAAAGCTTTGTTGTTTAATGTATTTATGCCTATAGGTGAAATTTCATTCTTAATGCTGGCAGAATTATCTTGAGCAGTGTTTATGCACCTTATCGTTTAAATTTAATTGAAACCTGATACGCTAGAATGTGTGGTTGTACTAGGAAAAAAGGCAATTAACTTCGTCCGGCATACCAAAATCTAAACTGGAAATGAATGTTACTGTTTATAGAATAAATTAGAATCTCAAAGGAGCTCTTAAGGATATTCATATACGCCAACTACACCTTCTTCATCTGCAAACCTATCAGGAATAAATTAAATAAAAATATAATGATTGTCAGTGACGTAGCTATTTCTTCTTATTCTTTTTAGTATTATTAAAGCATATGTATAATTTTATTAAAAAAAAAAGATGTATGATTTTATTTATTTTTGGATAGTCTTTTCTGTACTTGAATTCAATTTTGTTATCTATTAGATGGGTCAGAAGCTGTATGAAATCACAGGAACTTAATGTGAACGGAATGTGTGTCCATAGAATTGTTTTCTCTTGGCATTTTATGTGCTACTAACCTGCCATAAATATTGTTTTGAACTTTAAACTTTGCTGTGTGTGCAGTGGGGGAGTGCAAGAGAATTCTGATTACTATGTTTTGATACATCTTGCAGAATAGAGAAGGCAAAAATGTGGTAAGTATTTTCAGTGCATATTATTACATTGTTTCATATTTTTATTTTACACCACTGGCTATTATGGAAATTTATCTTCATGTTTGACCGCTAATAATAAGGCTACTTTGTGCATTTCCATTTTACAAAATAGACCATTATCTACTCATCCTTTATGCATTTTTTTTTTCAACCTTTATGCATATTTTTTTAAAAACCAATATGTACTGTTTGATATGGATTAGTCAACGTAAATAATGATGTTCCTATTTTCTTCCCTTTTACCAGTTTTAGGTATTTGTAAAAATATTTTGTGCAGCATATTCTTTGAACAATACAAATAGCTAAAGAGTGGCATGACCTTATTACTAGAAAAAAATATCTGAGTAAATCAAGTAATATTGCACATTCTTTTGAGTTCAGCAAATCGAATTTATTTCTTATGTCAATTAAGATTTTTCTTTTTACTGATATTATAAACATGCAAGTAATTCATCTGTATTCAGTTATTTGTAAGCGTATGTTATTTTATTTTCCAAATTCTTCATAAATCCAAGTGTTTTCTCTTGATTTCAAAATTCTAGCAACTATTTGTGATCTTCTTGGTGAAACAAATCCTATAACCTTCACTTAAAACAGGCTAAGATTTGGGAATTGTGGGATCAAATATCCAAAAATATCTTTGTCGATTTTATTATGGTCAAATATAGATTAATATTTATAGAATCATGGGTGCTATAATATTTGCTTAAACCTTCCACTCAGTCCTTCGATTTTTTTTTGGATCACTTTGCATAAATAGTTAATACAATAATACAACTGAATCTTATAGTTTATCTGCAAAAGCTGACATGGCACTAAAACGGACATGAGGCCTAATTACTAATGGCATTTAAACAAGGATAAGAGATGAGACGCAATAACCAGTGAAATATTTTATTACAAAAATTGCTGAATTACTTAATGCTTTTTAAATCTGTTGGTGAATTTCTTTTGCTAGGATCACTCACACACACACACATCATGGTCCTTTATGTAAAATTTAACCACTGTGAAAGGAAATATGTTTAGTTTTTTCTTCCATTTGACCTATAATAATGTGATCAATGATATTTGTAATGAGTAATAAAACTTGAACAAGTCAAAACCCTCTGTACTTGCATATAGCAACATAATACAATTTAAAAGCATACTGTGCAGGTATTTTACATCCGAAAGTAGATATGCATACAACTTGAAAGGTCTAAATCAATAGTTGCACAAGTGGTATTGTACTGACTAATAAGATAGTGGTCAATATTAAAATGAGGACCAAAGTGGACACATAATTCATAATTCATGGTCAGACTATCTTCAATTTCTAATTTGTTATCTGTTTTGTATGTTTAGGATTCAGTTTTATTTGAATTATTCATTCTTACAATCAATTCCTCTTAAAATGGAAAATGATATATTGACTAATAAATTAGTCATTTATATTAGAATGGCATCCAAAAGGGGAAAGATGTTTTATAAATCATGATCAGATTAACATTGTTTACTAATTGTTATTTATTTGCTACCGTATATAGGATTTTATTTAATGTGCATCGATTACCTTTTTTCAATTAATTTGCTTATTCAATATAAAAAAGATGCTAAGTCACGCTTATTTTATTGATTTACCATATGTCTCTAATCACAAGATCAATGAGATAGATCTTACCATTTTATGCTAGATTTGGGAGATTGAATTACCGTACAATGAAAACAAACTATAATTTAAAATGGCAATCCAATTGTTTCTATTTATTTAATTGTTTTTTATATTATTGGGTATAAATGAAAACTTTTTTATTCCTTTCTTTAAAATTCTGCCAGTTGTTTTTTTCCACTTAATAGTGTTAACAATTGCTCTTTATTTGCTCCAACCAATGAGCATCCAGAAGAAGAAAAATGATGATCTTTTTTTACTTAAAATTTGTGGGTGGCATCTTGCATTTGAATATGAATAACATATCTTTAAGGTGTGAAAGAATACTGTTTGCATATCCAATTTAAGTTGATCATTTTATCAGTTAATTGGTACTTGATGTTTACAACATGTCATGCTTTAAAATGCAGTCACAAATGTGATGGTGTTGTGGCATTTTGAGTTGTTGTTTAGATGTAGTTAGTTTTTTCCTTTAAGGTACTTATAATATTCTTTGCAAATATGGACTCAATGTCATCAGCTATCTATGGTTCTGACTTTATGTATTATATACTGGAACACAATCTTCATTTTTGATTCTGTATATGTTAATAGAAATTTTGAATAGCCTTCTCAAATGTATATTTTTGTTTGATTAATTTTTCTATAAATGTCATAATTAAAGGATGAGAGAACAAATATAACCAAGCTTCCCTTCATTGGTATAACATTGGCAAAAATGGTTGATAAATAGAAAGTTATGTTTATACTTGTGTAGATACAAGTTACCTAGCCGAGTAAGAGTGAACGATAATGTTGCAGCAAGCTACATGACCAAAATATGAAAGAAGTTTTTACCAGAATCACAAAGTTTGCATTCATAGTTTATAATCATTATAACATCATGCACAACAAATCTAACTGATACTGACAGACTGGTTGCTTTTCCTTCGGGCCTACATGGTTTTACTGTATTTCATTATTAAAAATTTCATTGACTGTGCTTTAGTTCAATGTATGAGAATCTTTAACTTTGTAAATTAATTTTCTAATCATGAATCGGTTCTCATAAATTTGGAAGTTTATTCTACTGAAATCTTGATGGGTATTTATGTGAAGTTAAACATGCAATTTGTCAGTGTAAAGACATGCTAGAATACCAAATCAAATGTTTCAATGCTTTATGTTGTTTATGGCTTTAATTATAACCTAACTCCATAATTTTTTCTCCAAGTATATACGAGATAATAACGAAACTCAAATTTGTTAGTTTCCACTTTCCTTATAGCTAGCTCAAATAGATAGTCCCCGTTTCCAAGTTATATGGTTCAATATTCTTTAGTAAATTGAATGCAGTATGATATTATCCTGATCCACCATATAATATATATAGGTGCTCCATCTGCTTCAAGGAGTACAGGAATGGATCAAAACTGCAAATTAGTGACAAAGATAACGGGACCCAAAAGGGCAAGTGCTATTTGATTTATTTTACTTATATTTCAAATATAATCTCTTTGGCACTTCTGTCCTTTTTCCACCTTTAATCTTTTCTCCTTTTGAAATTTTCAACTTTTTGAACCTTTCCTTGCTAAAGATTTTCCAAGAATGAGAATTGCAGGTTTCGCCGGTGACTAATTTTATAACGAGATACATTTTAAAGATGAGATTCTGCTACTTATCATCCTTATTTTGCATCATATGCTAAATCAATTCTATACTGCTAAAATTTAACTATAACATATTTTAACAAACCTATAATCAAATACCATGTAAGATTAGTATCATGGGTCATCTTGTATGTCACATGTTTATGATTCATGCATTAAATAAAATTGTTTCATGTACAAGGATGTCATTCGCCATAGTATTTCATGCTAATAAAAATTATACAGCTCATAATGTTTTATTCTTCAAGTATGGACTTTTAATGTTTAATTCTGCTGTCTAGGAACTAGGTAAATCTGTATGAAAAACAATAATAGAGCCATGCACTGCATTCATTATATGCAAATTAATATTGTGTTGATAAAAAATTCACTTTATGTTGGATGAATTGTGTGATTAATTGCCTGAAAGCTAATTTATGGATTACTTATCTTTGCTTATATGGGAATTATAGATAAGCTAGCATTATATTTTGAACACATAATATGGTAGTTATTGGATGGTGTTCTAAGAGCTTATCATGTGCATACGCTAAGATCAGCCACTTACGTGGTGCTCGCGGACCAGGCTAGGTGCACTAGAGAGGGTTTTACGACTCCGGTTGGTTTCTCTCCTGAACAAATTCAAAAAAAATGGTAGTTATTGGTTTCAACAGTGCACAACTTTTGATACGCCACATATTAATATCTTAACGTCACAAAAGAACTTTTAAAATTACATAAAATAGCTATGTGATAAACATAATTTATTTATGATAATATCTAAAGGAGCACATTATATTTACAGTTTTATTATCTTTATATCATACTTCTGCTTTTGTATTACAAAATAGATAGCACCCAATATATTAAATGGAATTTATTATGAAAACATACTAATACTAGATATACATCTTTCTGAGGCTTCAATAAATTTTATATTGCAGAAAACAGATGTGTTTGTACTTCCAGGTTTCTTTAATGGCAAAGACTGCATCACCATCTTTCCATAGATTGACGTTGTCTCAAGGTATGTTTTGTTATTCACTTAGGAATTCCAGTTCTTTCTTCATAAAGTGTCGTATTATTCTTTCATGTTGATGTAATAACTGATTTTAGAAGAAATCATCTGTCTAGAATACGATGGAGGAGGAGAGAAATGTTTCTATAGATGTTGACATGCAATTTAACTATAAGATGTGAGTTTAGCTTAATTTTTATAAAAATTTATTGTTTGGTTGTTAACATCATATTTTATTTGTTTGCAGTAAGTTCTTTTAGTCATTTAATTAAAGGGACTCCAAACATTTCTACCTTTCTCAGATTGATGTAAAAAGTGGTCAGTAATTGTATTCAGGAAGGAATGACTATATCTATCATCAATAGTGTTCTGGGTTATAGTATGACATTCTCCAAAGGCTATATTTTTAACAGGCATTGTCATCTTTTTTTCCAATTTTTCAAGACTGATACAAAAGCCAATGTTTCCTTTGCATGAAGGGAGCGGAGAAGGCTGGAAAATGAATCGACTGATGCATGCTGGATGAAGTATTTTAACAACAAATCTATGCTTTGATGGTTGGGACAGTTACAAAGTATCTGCTCTTATATTGTAATAGGTATAATTGGAACATATGTACCTCCTTGGTACGTAATATAAAGTGAATGCTATTCACAATTGTCATTTGTTTATCACCACTTACTTGGTCAATATATTAGCAATTGTATCCATTCACAAAGTGAACTGTACTTATACAAGAATGTGCTTCTTTTGTTCCATCCTATTACATGTTTACACAATAACATGATCATCTGTACTTGCTGGTATTTTTGGTGTTACTCACTAAGTCAATAGAATAATATGCAACATTTAAGGTTTAAACAACGCTAATTTAATAGTTGAAACAAGTTATTGCAAGGTCGAGTAATATATTAGTTTTATGGTATTTTCAATGTAACTTAATAGCGACAAGTCGTGTGCGTAGCACGGGTTCGCACTTGTAAAATAAAATAACCAGATTTTCTTCTTTTGTTGTTGGCCATGGGAGTAGTTCTTGGTTTTAAATGCACGAGCGCCATTTTCCTTAAGCGCAAAGGCGTCATTTTTCTTTTCCAAGTTCGGTTTCAAAATAAATCGCTATCTATTTCTTCAAACAGTTTGTGCGTGTCAATCTTCTATTGGTCCAGTTGCCATAAGAGAGGTTCCTAAAATGAATTTGAGGTGATCGTTACAATTTATGAACATATTTTTCTGCAATTTTTTCTTGAATCTTGATGCTTACATTTGTTTATGGGGAACCATTCGTATTCATGTTGTTGCGATCTCTTATCATCCGGTAAATGCAACAACCTCAGCAAAGTCTACCATTGCATGCGCATTAGTTGTTTGACGTATTAGCTTGACGCAAAATCATCATGTCATTATAATGTCCAAACTGTGACAATAACACATGAAATGAGATGCAAAAAGGAGGTACTAGAAATGTGAAGAACCCAAAAATGAAATTAAATTGAAGCAGAAATAAAATGTAAGATGAGTTAAGAGCGAACGAAACTGAATTCTGTTTATCTCATGTTCTTTAAAACTACATTATATTTAGCGCTCATCAGTTGGTGCAGACAATGTTGAGCACTTACCAAAGATTTTATCCTCTTTGAGTTCAAATTAACTTCAAATCCTTTAAATAAAGCTACTCAAAGCTTGCTTCGCACTTACTTTTAGGATAAGAGTTTGGATTGCCAAAGAGAGACCGAAAGAAATTCCTATCATTCCGTGCATAATGTCATGAAAAATATTAAAAGCTCTCTACTTTATATAGAGGAGACCGCTATTTTTTTAATAAAAATCCATATCCAAGGCTCTTTTTCTCTCTTCCATAATCCAACAATCCCAACTCCACTCAAATAAGAACAAAGGAATATGGTTTAAATGTTAGAATGAGTTGCCATAAGCGTCGAGAGGGCTTGGGTGAGGTAGTCAAGAACTCTAATTGAGTAGGACTGTAAGATTTTGGTCTTGCTTATATTGTTTGTTCTCTAAGACGTTCAGCAGTGAAACACGCTTATTCTGTAAGTGTGGCACCACGTTATGCACATATTATATAATCATCTTATTTATAACATGACAAAACTTTAACTACATTCAGATAAACAGAGCTGCTCACATTTAAGTAGATGCATAAAATAAACATATCAGGAAAGAAGAAAGTAAACACATTATAACAATACAAACTCAATATGAATATTCGTAATTGGAAAGCGCATCAAATCCTCTCTCCTCAAAATTCATGTTCTCCAATGCCATTCACATATATTTTATTTTTTGATAAGAAAATTAATCAACTACTTTTAGAAAGAAAAAGAAAGAATTGTGTTACTGTAATTGGAGCAGGGGGACATCCGACATGGAGCCAAATGAACCGCGTCTTGACAAGTGGGATTCTCTAGATTTAACATATATGTGAACTAGTGCGCGACACTACATATCTAAAAATATCCAGTAATGCTATTAAGCCTGGAAATTAGGACAGGGTTAAATGTCAGAAACATCGTAATAGTACAAAACAACGTGGTAGGTATTTACCCGTGAATTCAACCATTAGATCTGCAATTCGCATATTTTGACAAACAATCCTTTGGGCCTTCTAGCACCGTCAAAAAATATCAATGAAGTATTTTTTCTCGACAATTGCCTATGGCATTACAAGTTTACAATGTATACCAAAAATACTTTTTCTATACAAGCCTGACTCCTGTTGTATTAACAAAATGTAGGGTTAATTCTTGATCGAGTTCTTTAGAGCTCGAACGGTCATGACAAGTTGTTGCCTCTCGCCTTCTACTTCTGCAAATCTCAGGCTTATCTGTGAATATCTTTCCTGCATTTCTTTCAGCTCAGCTTCCATAGTTTTTACTTTATCTTTGTATTCTAACGTTTGGCATACCATTTCAGGCTTGTTTTCTTGACTACCTTGTGGTTTAAAACGTACAGTGCTGCATGAAACAAGATGGCAAGTGTGTTATACTAATGTGTTGCATGTAATTTTCTTTTGAAGAAAATAGTCCAAATTTTATATCTACGGGAATTTATTACATACAATGTTTACATGATAGTGCATACTATAGAAACACTGTTATTAATACCTAATCGTTGGTTCAATGCTGCTACCGTTTATGCTCTCTTTATGTGACTTCCCATCTAAATCTTTGGCTTTCTGCATGTAATACACGGACATGTGAATTCAACCATCATTACTTCTAAAATCTAGGAACTGGTTACACTTTGCTCCAATCGATCATAAGGCTTATTCTTTAAATATATATTAACGGCAGTGGATCAAGAATATACCATCAAACAAATTAATAACAACATATAGTGCAGCAGTTTACCTTTTGGGTTTTATCACGACAGCGCTTCTTTCGGAGTTCTTCACCCTTATCGATTAATTCATTTTCTTCTATTGGAGCTGATTTCTTCATGTCCTCTATTGTTTTGTCCTTTGTTTTAATCTTTCCCTGTTTATGACAAAAATAAGATTTAAAATTTCATTATTGCCATTTTGCAGTAATACAAGTATACAACCATGTTCACTAAATAAAAATGCACGTACACTTCTCAAAATATATTCAGTTTTATCGATGTTTTATTGCTTTTAGTAGTAAACATGCTTTGTAGCGCCGAGAGAGTTCGTGAGCAGTTCGTCCATGTGTTTAACGCTATTACTATATATAAACTGAATGCAAAGTGCTAGTTACCTCCAGTGGTTTGATTCTTTCATGCAGATTTGCAACTTCCTTACATGTGTTTGATCCTGTATTGTTTCTGTTTCTTGTGTTCATCTTTGCACTGCAATCTTTTAGCTTTTTCTCTACACTGCTAATTTCATTTTCCTTTTTCTGTAGTTCACCTTTCAGATTTAGAACTTGTTTCCTTAGATTTTCTTTCTCTTCTTCATCGTCAAACAGTGTGTTCTTCAACTCTTTATACTGTTTTCTAAAAAATTGTACCTCAGAGTTTAGAGTATTAACCGTTATCTCTTTCTTCTCCATTGTAATTTGAATGTCTTTTAGCTGTTTCCCTGTTTTTTCAACTTGTTCCTGCATTGCACTGTTTTCTAGATTTATTTTTCTTATCTCATTAATCAAAAAGCTATTCTTTTCATCTTTATGTTTTCTCAAAACTAAAATTTCTTTCTGACTTGCTGCCAACAAGTTTTCTAAATTGCAATTTTGCAACCTCAGCTTATCAGCTTCTTCCACTGCCTTTACAGCTATTTGCTCATTCATGTTAAAAGCTGCAGACATTTGTGTGGATAGCGTTTCAAACTCTCTTTGCAAATTTTCTGCTTTTTGAGCATTTTTCCATCTCAAAATTCTCAGTGCCTCCTCAGCTTGTATAGCTCTTCGTTCTTGCTCGACTTTAGCTTGTACTACTTTTTGTAAATCAACTTCGTATGCTTCTGTCTGTTTCTCAATCTGACTTCTCAAATCACTTATAATGCTTGAATGTGCTGAACATTCATACTGCATTCTTAGTTGTTCCCTTAGTGTTGCCTGCTCAAGCTTTGAGCTGATTCCATGATTTTCTTGTTTTACAATCTCATAGTCCAATGCAAGCTGTTCCATTTGCATCTCTAATTCTTCACGATCTTTTCTGTACAATTCTATGTCGTTTTGGAGGCTCGTAATTTGCTGCTCTAATGAAAGTGACATATTCATGTCCCTGTGGCCTTTGACTAATTCTTCCAACATGTACTGCTCATTATCCTCTTCCGACATGGTTTCTAAAATTTCTGGTCTGCAATCATATTCATGCAAATCTGAACTTCTTGATTTCATTCCTGAAAAAATTTCATTATTTTTCTGCTCCAGTATTGCTTCGAGCTCTTTAACTGCAAGTATTAACTCTGAGTTTGATTCTTGAGTCTTCTCTAGCTGTAACCGGAGACTAGCGTTCATGTTTCTCTCATGAATTAATTCTTGCTTAATTTCTTCACTTTGAGGCAATCCTGTAAATTCGTCACATTTTCTTTTCAATACGTCTCTCTCTTTTTTTATTTTGTTTAGTTCTTGTGCAAGAAGTTTTCCTTGATTTGTCTCCTTCACTAATTGTTTTCTGATGGTTTGCATTTCCAAATCCGACTCCTGAAATCCTTGAGTCAAACTATTTGTTGATTCGTCAGTGCTCACTTCAGGACCAGAAGAGATTGATAAAGATTTTCGATGATCTTTGATCGCATCAACTGATTTTCGATTCTGAGTACTAATTGCACTGAGAGGTGAATAGCTTCTTGTGTCTTCGCTTGCAGAGTATTGCTCTGGTCTTTTGATAACATCCAATGTGGTTATAGCGCTGAAATTGCTATCTATGTGGTTCTTGTTAAATCCATTAAACACATGCATTTTTTTTATTCTTGGAGAAGTTGTTAGTTGATTTGTACAAAAACCGAAATTCTGCAATGAAAAATCCGAGCAAAATAGGACTAAGCTTAAAGTTATAACAGAAAGTTTCTCGATTATATTACAAATTTATACATTCTTTTAATTTAAATTCCCTATATGTCTTTTTAATGATAGCTGAAACCATTGTGTTCTTTTTGATCGATAGTTTGATACTCTTCATGGCTACAAACAAGGTAACCAATGACATTTTCAAGGTGTCCAAGCATTTCATATCTAAAGGACTTTAAGATCAAGTGCTAGGTAATTATTGGAAGTACTACGAATATGACCTTCGAGGGAACAGTTCTGCAGCATTAAGTTATCCTCATATACATAAGATCCTGTGCAAATTGTTTGCATGTGCATTTTAATCCTTTTGCCAACTAACTAGTACTAATATTAAAAAAAAAAAAAAAAAAAAAGAGTTGTCTTTAGAACTATCACCATAGAAGGAAAAAACAAAGACTTACATCCTCATCCTCGTTGCTGCTCATTTTGCATGTTATCTTTTCTATTTCTTCATCAAGTACACCTCCATAATCTTCTTCTTCTCTACTTTGAAAGGCAAATCATATGAAAATCAAATTAAACCTAACCAGGCACAAATCAGACTAATAAAAGTGTACTGATTTCACCGGGAATAAATTACCTTTTTTGCATGTCGGTTTGCACTTTCTGTATGCTAGCCTGCCATTGCACATCAATAATTTGGACTTCAACAACATTATCAAACAAAGCTCACAATTCACATGGAATATCTGAATTAAATATACGTTTATCCAATTTTTTTGGTAAAAAGTGTGTATAAATTACTGAAAATGGACATGATCTTGGATTTCTTGTGAATACCTTAACACCTAGTATCCATAATTATATAGCAAAAAAAGGTTTAAAAAAAAATCAAAAGAAATAAATTCCTCACATGCAAAATTGGTCCAGAAGTAGATTCTCTAAGAGGCAAAGAAATCAAATAGGACTTAAGAGCCTCAGCATACTCTGCTAAATTTACAGTAACCTCGCCAATGACTACTCCTTTAGCCGTTCCCTGAATCAAATTTCAGTTAGCATTCTACTGCTAATCGAATACATTTAGAGAATATAAGCATAAACCATTTCAGTGATTTTATACCATAGCTGAAACAGTAAATTTGTAAAATTTGTCACTAATCTTTCCAGTTTTTGGATCTTGAATGAATTTAACCGTCTCGTACATTGGTTTCTTCCATTGACAGCTTCCGTCCATCACCGTAACTTTTTCCGATCTTCTGCTTGGTTTTCCTTCTTCTGCAGGACCTATAGACACCATTGCACTTTCCCATCCTAATTTCGTTATCTGCGTATAAAAACCTCATGATGGCTTACATTGACAACATTTGAATGTATATCATTCTTCTTTCCTTCATCGATATCATAGTCTAAGATTTCTATATGGTAGAACCACATATACATTACCTTGGTTGCATGGAACTCCAGCTTGAAAACTATTTTAATCTTGTTTTTTTCGCTCCTCCATCTTGTTGCCTTGAACATTGTTGGCGAATTCTGTGTTCTATACTGGACTCTTAATCTCTTGCGTTAGTTGACAATGCTGGAAAATGGCTCGGTTTCACTAATGAAAAATTAGTAATATTTGTCCTCCATTTATTTTTCTCCCCTGTCTCTCTCTCTCTCTCTCTCTATTTGATGTAAAAAATGACTGTTTGTGCCTGTGTTTCGCAGAGAGAAGAGAGATTCTTATTACGTAGACTAACTGAGTTGTGAAGTGGAAAAGAAAACAAGGGTACAGACCTAAGTATTCACTGCTCTGTCTCCTCAATATTTGGTAAAGAGTTACAAAATTAAATTGCAAACTTGCAATGTTTTCTTACGTTTAATTTTCAGTTTAGCAAAGGTTAGTTTGGGTGGTGAGTTGCTTGGCTATCAAAACACAAAAAATTTGTTGGAACTGTATTATATTAATATTTCGGTTTTGACGTAGCAGCATTGTTTATGGAATATAGGATCCTCAACTAATTTTTGCACTTTTACACCTAACTTTTTTATTTGCAGAATTTCGTTAGCTTCATTTTTATTTATTTTGCTGATGTTTTGTGTAGAAAGAGGACTTGAGCACAAAATATTTGAGTTGGGACCTAAGATTGAGGCTGAAGGAGGTTTTAATTAGTGCATTACTGTAAAGCACATGCTGCAGGGGAAAACAGTTAATCTATAGCTATAAATTACACATTGATAAAATCAAGAACTGAACTTTGTTTACTGAAACTGCTACATACAGCAATAAATTACCTCTTGAAACTTTCAGATTCCTTCTTTATCACTAGTGAGTTGAAATAAATTTCCATTATATTATTTGCTGTATGGTGTAAATCAACTCACTGGATAACCTTTTACCCAGTAACTTTTAACAGTATTTCCAGCCATCATATTTCATGGAATCTAATGGATTTTTTCCCCTTGTATGTGGAATAATGATACGATTTTATAGTAATTCTTTTATATCTTCAGGATGTTTGACTCTGTCTAGGACATCACAAGTCAAAGGCATCGGATTTCCCAAGAAAATTTCATTTATGGAGCTTTTCGGCTTCTGGAGCTTGACTGGTTTGATTTTTCTTAAACAAGTTCATCATTTCAGCTGTCATTTTATACCCACCAGTTGTTATCTTCTCTTAATTAGCAAGATTTCTGAACACGGTATTTGCATATAAACAATAACGTTACTGTCAATAAGATATGCTTTAATCGGCATTAAACTAGTAGTAATTGATGCATAACCATGAATATATATAACTCATTTATACTGAAGTGATGTATATGTATAATGTGTGTGTCCAAATGGCCTACCTCATAGCATGCTCTCACAAGCACATGTCCCTTAACCGCGCATGTTTACACTACCATCATTTTTGGACCAAGCACTTTTGTAACTCCACTTATTTTCATCACTAAATATGTCCTGTGCGTTTGTATCACATATTATGCATGATTGAATAAATGCCAAGCTGTCTTCTATACAAATGTAGAGGTCATTTTCCCTTCTATGTGTCATGGACCCATGTTTACTGGATTGGTTCAAATGACTTTTCACTATTATTGTGTCAAATTTTGATGTTACCGGACTGGAATCCTTTGCTCTTGTTGTAGCTAGTACACGAATATGTAATCAATCTTGGTGCCAAGAATCGATTTCCTAAGTTTTAAAACCGGGTACGGTTATAATCTATCAGTTGTATTTTAATGGAGTAGAATCCAATATAGCTCATTTTTCCTATATGGACTTACCAGTCTTGCGTTACATATACTAGCCTTAAGCTGTTTCATTTAGTTAATACTAACATCATTATTATCGCTGCAAAATATTACCTCTTTGTTTTACAAGAGAGAATATAATATGAAATTCAAAAATGAAAATTCAATTCCAAATTTATTTATTTATTTATTACGACATGCGATTTTTTCCATCTATTATTTTTCAGGATCAATCATGGTCTTATAGATTCTACCAAAATTCTAAACAAATGTGTTACTTCATTCAAATGTATAAAAACCAAAATCGCACTTAAAACAATCGCACTTGAAACCCCAAACCACCTTGTGCTGTGCGAAAAGGTTGCACAAATGCCGAAAAACAATAACAGGATATAGATTTGCCAATTAAAATCAGTCTAATCTGATAACAATTATTCTATTACACCAAACGAATAGTAAATAACTATAATGAAGGAACAAAGAGACGCACAATATTTATACTGGTTTCACTACTATCGAGATAGTGTACGTACAGTCCAAAAAAGATATATTTTATTCCACATAAGAGAGAGATGCAAGAGATTACAAGATAAGAGCTTACATAATAAAAACCACGAATTATGATTAACAAGAAGAGACACTCTATTTGGGGATCTCTAGCTGAATGTCAGAATGAGTTTACAATGAAGTCTATCCTCAATATATAGTCAGTGAAATCAATGTGAGTCATCAATCAAATTACCAAGGTATGGTAATAAATAATGGAGGCAAATTACTGAGTTACAAATGCCGCAAACATAGTAAATAAATCGCTAATTTTCTTTCATTAGCAAAGATGGAAGAAAATAATCTTTGCATTTATTTCTTTATCATCTCATGCAAATGCAATCAATGTTTTACGCATTTCCATATTTAAAATATTTACTTTTCATTTTGCATATTTCTTTTCATATATTTGTGATTTTGTATCACCAAAATTTAACATTTTACCTTGACGCAAAATCACATATCTCCAGCACCCCACCTCGAGTCAAATTCTCTTTTCAACATAAAACTCTTCGAAAGAACTCCACCTTAAACCAAAATCTCATAGCGAGATGTAAACCAAAAATGAATATTTACCTAATGGGTTCCAGCAAAGCTAACTCACATCAGACCTTGTTAACGAGCTCGGACAATGTCCCCACCCGCCAACAAAATGTTACAAATATCCAAAATCAACAGAAGATAGATTCCAAATTAATCTCAATACCACCAAGGTCAAAAATATTTTTTTTAATCACCAATTCAAATACAAAACCAAAAACCAAATCTTCGTATGCCAGATAAATTTCTCTTCTTCCACATACATGCATGTAGCACCACTCCTTTAAGGTGGCATCACAAAATTGACGATGTACTACAATGACACCAAATCCACCAAAATCGACTCTATAAACTGAATTCTACAAGTCGGCATCACAAGTCGATAAGCCTCAACGACATCAATTCCACCATCAAAATCATCTACATCAAATATAGTTTCTAAATCCAATGGTCCCTTCAACGCACTCATATAACTCTTATACAATGCAAGTCATACCTAACAAAATTCCACCTTGACGAGCATTTCTCAATTGAACTTGAAGTTATGCAGAGTCCTTAAACACTTGAAAATGTCGCTAACACCTTCAGTTGTTCGTCGTAGGTCACTACCATCTCTAAACAGTTTCTTCAAGCTATTTTCTCCCAAAAGTCTTTTTTCTACGGTTGGTCAGGCTGTGTTCTAACATATAATTCCACCTTAATGAGAATATCAAGCTTAAGCTACATTAAAGTTTTAAGCCTGGAACACTTTTCTCTCTCAACATAATCTTCTCCACCATAGGCTTACAAATCTATGTTCAAACTTTCAACTTAATATTTCAGATTTAATAAGAATAAACAAATCTAATAAACTTTTAGACACACACACACACACACACACACATATATATATATATATATATATATATATATATATATATATTTATATATATATTGAAAATTGATTCACTTTATTATCTACTAAGAAGGAAGTACAAAATACAACATACAAACCGAAAACGAAAAAAACAACAAATACAAGAAAAATTGAACTAAATAACTGTTTGGCCTATGATTTGGCCAGCATCCCACTAAAGTTCATCTCACCGCACCTTTCCAAACCAAATGCTCTTCCTTTGTCACGCCTATGAACAAAACACACCCAGGCAGGCAGTCCTCATGAAAGAAAACAATCTGCAACTTAACAGGAGAAATGAACACTACAACCATTTGATCTGCACACTAACTCCTCAATGCTTAATTTGAATCTAATAACAATAGCACCAATCATATAATTCGAGAAGCTCATGGAAACCACTGCAGCCCCATATATTCCGATGATTGATAATACAGCTCCAATCAATACAGGAGGAACTGGATTTGATAGTTTAAACATCAAGGAGCTAGTCAAACCGTTGGATGATAAAACGACAAGACATCCAAACTTGAACAAAAATGAAGCAATGAATTCCATGAGCACAGTCAAATGAACTCCCGAAAAATATACAATTCCGCACAAATAGGTCTGGTTGAGGATTCATAGACCTCTATGAATCACTCCTATTGCCGGAATCTACAAAATAAACTGTGGATTTCATAACTGGAAAGCCTCATAACAAACTATCTTTGTCCAATGATGTTAAATGGGATCAAATCTGGTCGAATAGTCAAGTTATTGAATTGAATACAAGGCTATAGGTGAACATTTTCTGTAGAAGTAAAGAAACCGAAGACCACCGTACCAATCAGATTTAACACATTAAACTCTGCTCATATTCCCCAAAAACCTTCAATAGAAACAAAATCAATACTCATACACAATCTTCAAACTCATAACGGGTTCACATGGGTTTGAACAGCGTGCAAAATATTGAAGAAAATTTGAACACAATAGAAGGATTTTGGGACTTAAGTCTGGAGCACATACAATAGGATTCGATCTTACAAACATCAGATCTGATTATTGTTGTGTAGATCTGGTGATAAGGTCTGGTAATACAACATTAACGGTAAATTCAGGATATAAGTTGAAGGAAAACAAAAGGCTTATCAACAATATAAAATCGTTGAAGGTTACGGATAGTAAACAAGGGATAAAGGTGAAATAAAACTCAAACCAGAAACCAGATCTGAGTGGAAGAGGAAACCGAAATCACTAATCCACTGCAACAACAACCGGCATAAACTGGATCGCTTCAATAATCGAACGCCTTCGGATCTCATCCTTAGATCCGCCGCAACTTGGATCTAGGTTTTGCTCTGATTGTGAGTGTGAGAAACAAGTGGAAAACCAGTGGAAAATGGTTGAAAAACAATTAGTAATCAAATGGAAAACAGATAGAAATCTGATGGAACAAAGAGAAAGGAGAAACCCACGCATGAGCGAAAGCAGGCGATTAGCCTGTCGTCATGGACATGTTTTTCCGTTCTTAATTTATCTTGATATAATTGGTTTATTTCGTATATATATATATATATATATATATAATTCAACACAAATGAATTATATAAGTTTATCATAAACAATGTATATAATTTTCACTCACCTGAAAGCTATCCAAACCTGAATCTGACATAGCTTTAGGCCTAAAATTACCAAATCCTACAGATCTACAATTTTTTTTCAAAGGAGATTTACAAACAAAGATTTAGATTTGTAGATCTGAAAGAGAAATAAGAAGAAAAAGGAAAATTCAGTAAAACGAAAAACCACATCTTTTTTCATAAATCTAAGTCTAATCTCTCCAATTCTTGTTAATCTTATTTGCATGTGTTTATAATTTATGTTTTGGAAGAGATTAGAAGATTGGAAATGATAGAGTTTTGATGCTTCCTCCAGAAATACGAACAAGAGAACGAGGGTCTAGCCCTTTATTTATAGACGTAGAAATAACTATAGATCGTTAGATTTTATTTAATAAAGATATGTCGGTTAATATAATATATAATATATAAACAAACCCTAGCCGCCACTGTTAGGATCAACCAGGGGTCGATCCAGCGGTCGACCGCCCGGGTTGATCTTGTAGTGAGGGTAGGGGAAAATATTTACTACTATATATAAATATATTCTGTTTATTTATTTTCCGTCCGTTTTCCTATTTCGTCTGTAACGTTTTCATACGAACTTCGATCGCGAAGTTCAAAACATGAAAGTTAACCAGAATTTCGTTATGAACACAATGGTGCAAGTTTTGTGGTCAAATTCCATTGTTTGCAAAAATTTCATTTTGGAATCTAATTAAATAACTAAATTAAGTATCGCCAAAATTCCGTGTTGTTACAACAAGCTTGTATTAAAGTATAATAATAAATTTATTTTAATTATAATAGAAGTTTGAGTTTGATTTTATTATTTTGAAATCGGAATGTTGATCAAATAAAAGATTCGATTATAGTAGAAATCAAAATAGTTAATAAATTTCATTCTTTATGATATATTAAAATTCAAACCAACTGTTTCAATAAACCAAAAATAATTTAGAAGTATAAATTTTTTTATGTAACTGAAATTAAGGAGAAGTTCTATTTGGTATTCATTGAAACTGATAAATTTTCGTAGTTGAATAAATAATTTACATTAAGTTGGTGGATAATTAAATAGAATGGAACGATATTGAAGTGAATTGTGTAGTCATTGAATATATTTCGTACTACGAAGCATGTATCAGATTAAAAATAAAAATAAACATTAAATGTACTTATAAATAGATTAAACGGGTTACTTAAAAAGAAAGAGAGCAAATAGAACTGAAGTATAAGCATTCTTGAATTCTCTAAAGAAAAGCCCAACCTAATTATTAACTTAATCCCCTCTCTTCCACGAGGTCGGAACTCATCTTTTCCTTGAATACAAGCCTCTCTTTCTTTCACGTCCTAAATTCTTCAAATTGAAATTTAAAAAAAGGATAACGAACAAATCGCGACGACAGTCAGTGGCATGCGATATCGATGGCAACTGGCATGACGATGCAAGCGTGGACGACTGCAAGGTCGGGGAGGCAAGATTGTGTGGAGCTAGGATGGCGGAAGCAAGTGCCTGTGGTTTGCAAAAGAAGGCGATGTTGACAAGGCAAGTTACAAGTTAGAGGCGATGTACTCAGGACCAGTTGCGATGTGGCCGACAGTGTTCGGTGCTTGGACATAACTGGAGCGACATGAGCGAATAGTGCAAGGTTGAGGCTGGGGGTCTGTCGTGCTGAGGCAACTATAGGCGAGGTGTGTTGCTATGACAACAACGCCTGGTGCTAGCATAAGATTAAGTTGTGTTATTCGTAACTCGCTCTTCTATCTCTAATTAGAAGTATCCATATTGCATGTAACAACCCGTATTTTCAATAACCTGTTATAACATAAATCGAGGCAGAATTAAATTCTAAAATCTGAATCAAGGGAAACGGGCTATTCCATTGCGTTCGTCTCGGAAAAATACGCGAAATAGAGTCCGAGTTTTCGGAAATCGGAGTCCGTATGACCCAGTTAAGGCCCTTTGAAGTTTTCAGAAACTTCCATGTTAAAAACAGATTTAAATTTCAAATTAATAACAAGGATTAGGGCTAATTGGTGTCAGGCGGGAAAATTCCCGCCAGGGCCCCCATGTCGACAAGCATGTCGACAGGGGTCTTAGGGTGTCGACTGCCCTGTCGACAGCCCTGTCGACACGGGGTGGCCAGGCAGTTTTGCCTGGCGCACCATTTTGATTTGGGCTTGGTCTTGTGGCTTGGTTCTAGAGAATTCCTAAATCTGACGGGCCTAAACTAACCTAGGGTTAATCCTAGGGCTAAAAACACTCTAATCTTCTATAAATAAGCCCCTAATCCTACCCTAAAGCCTCATTATTCACTCTAGCAACCAAACTATGTCAAATTGAAATCTCAAATGGCCTCCACCTAAAAACCCTAGCCTCCACCCTCTTCAAAAACCATTTCTATTAAGATTTTGATGTTCATACAAGCTTTTCTAAGTTGTATGAATGATCATTAGCTTGCATACATCATCAAGTTGCAAGCTTTATTTGCTAAGCTAGAGTTTTTGGGATTTTTGTTAATTGGAGCTTGTTTTGGGGTTTTATTTGCTTGCATAAAAGGGCTTCTCAATCTTTATTAGTAGATTTGTGTCTTCATAATATTTGTAAGCCCTCTTACCTTCATTTTAGAAACTCTAAAGTTAATATGTGATGAAAGTTGGGATTTTTGTATGTTTAATGAGTTATGCATACTTATGCGAGTTCACTATGCTATGTTATGCATGATTAATAAGTTATGCATGCTTATGCGAGTTCACTATGCCATGTTACACATGTTTGATAAGTTATGCATGTTCACTATGCCATGATTTGCAAGTTTAACAAGTTATGCATGTTTATGCAAGTCCACTATGCCATGATTTGCAAGTTTAACAAGTTATGCATGTTTATGCAAGTCCACTATGCCATGATTTGCAAGTTTAACAAGTTATGCATGTTCACTATGCCATGATTTGCAAGTTTAACAAGTTATGCAAGTTCACTATGCTAAGTTATGCAAGTCCAACATGTTATGCATGCTTATGATGATATGTGAGATTTATCATGTATGTTGTGCCAAGTTCCCTCTTTCTATCCTTTATGCGTTAGAGCGAATATGTAAGCGATAGAATGACGTTGGGGGGTTTTTGGGTAAAACTTAAAATACATGAAAATATAAGATTGGGAATTTACCTATTAAGTTAGGTCTACCCCTTGGGAATTTACCTATTAAGTTAGGTCTACCCAAGTTAAACTTGTAACTATGGTTTGAAATAAAGTGGACATGACACTTAGAAAACATGTGTGGCCAACTCGAGGTTGGGTTGAGTTTGTAGCGTAAACCTACCCGGAACCGACCGGCTTAACTAGTTGCTACAAACAATAGGACCCAATGTGAGAAGTTGGTCGCGTGTACCTGGGACCCGAGGTTAGACCAAGTTGTGGTGTAAAGCTACCCGGACCCGCCCGGCTTAACTAGTAACCGCAACAAAGTCTAATGTGAGAGGTTAAGGTACAATTAAATTAATGCCTCATGATTAAGGTTAAGTCATGGCCCACTAATACTTAACCAATTTTGGGGATACGAGGGATTAAATGGGGTTAAGTGGTGAACTGTTGGTTACACTTAGCTAATTTAATCCATGATTAGTGAGGGGTTAAACCACACTTAACCCTCTTAGAAAACCCTAGCAACGTGGTCTGTTCCAGCAGTAATCCCAGTTTGGTATCATTTACAACCCTAGAGGCTAGGCTAGGGCGGGGCACGATTACTGGACTGATGTAAGCGACCAAAGCGACGGCTGAGTGGTACAGCGGTGCGGGTCCAGGCGGGCTACGGATGTGCACGTAGTTCGGTGTTGGACAAACTCGAGGCACGGGTACCAGTAGGTTTAGACTGTGCATTATTGCTTAGGTGTCTGGGGTTGACACCCGAGGGCTTGATACACCCAAAGGTGGACCCAGCACAGTCTGACTACAACCATATGTGGGCCGTATGGACACCAACACTTGACGTGTTAGGTTTATAGGGAGCCGATCGATTAGACCGTTGGGCTGGACCTTGTATCAAGGTCACCTCCTGCTATTGGGCCAAAGTTTTGGGCTGAGGGATCATTACCTGTTATGTTAGTTGGCTAGTACACTGTGGTGCAAAGCTTAATCTTCTTTATGTGATGACACCTTTATCTATTGCCAGTATATTCATCTCAGTTTCCATCATGATGTTAGCTTTATTAGTTTATAGACTGATCGTAGTAGGGCTTACCAGTCTTTTTGACTGACCTGTTTTCTTTCGCTTCTTTTCTTCCTTCCCCCCCCCCAGGTTCTCAGGGAGGGAACAGTGGTGCTTAGCTTGAATCGCTTGCTTGTTCGCTGGATAGCTCATGTATGTCTGGATATTGAGCTCGCTATGGCTTATCACTTTTATTTTTGGGGATAGCACTATGTATTTCAGTATTTCTGTTTATGTTGTACTAGACATATTTATTTTGGCAGATGACTTTATGATGTACTAGACTTGTTTTGAGATGGTTTGAGATATTCCGCTGTTTTATTCTCATTTACTCTGTTTTACATATATGTTTATGTTCCTGTTCTGCCTTGATATATCATTATGCATGCTTACCCAGTTCTAACACCCCCCAGAAGCTAGTGCCCCCGAAAGAGTGACCCTAGCGGAGGTGGGGTGTTACAAATTTGGTATCAGAGCATATGGTTTACAAGAAAGGACAAAAAGTTCTTGAAAGACTTTTGAAAAACTATTTTCAAAACAAGTATAAAGTATTTTCCAAAGAAAAGTCTAGTATTTTAAAAAGGCTATTCCCCAAAAAGCCATTAGCGTTATCCTTCGTTCCCTTGACCTAATCTTATCTTATCCTTCGTTTCAGTATGGCTGAGGATCTTGCCATCCCGGATGGAGTAAATGTGCCACTCTGGTATAGGAGGCTTCTAGAAGCTAGGGCGGCAGCCGGTCCCGCAAACCCTACTCCCACTCCTCCTCCTGTAGTTGAGAATCCTCTCCCTAATATCCCTCCTCCGGTGGTTCCTGCTCCCCCTCCTCCAGCAGTTAATATCCCTCCTCCCGTTGCTAATGTTCCTCCCCCTCCCGTTGCTGAGGCTCCTCTTCCTCCTCCTCCCCCTCAGCATCCTCAGGTTGAGTTCACAAAGGTTTGTAAAGACTTCAAGGCAATGGGAGGCAAGAATTTCCTAGGCACGGAATCTTTTGTTGAAGCTAGGAATTGGCTGAAAGACACTGAGGACTTGTTTGCTATCTTTGGGATTAATGACGAGAGGAAGATCTTATTGACAGTATGGCTTTTGAAGGATGAAGCGGCCTATTGGTGGGAGGTCACCAATGGGACGAGGCCCGTTGAGACTTGGGCCGATTTGAGGGCTAGATTTGTGACCAAGTTTCTATCTTCTGCTGAGGTGAATTTACAGATGGAGAAGTTCATTGCATTAAAGCAAGGTGATATGTCTGTTAAGGAGTATGTGAACAAGTTTAATCAGCTGGCCCGTTTTGGTTTGGATATGGTGAACACTCCGGAGAAGAAGGCTCTTCGATTTGCTAGAGGGTTGAATGAGCCGCTGCAGGGCTTGGCGATGTCACATATTCCGCATGGGGCTACTTTTGAGAGTTTGGTTAATATGGCTCTGCTTCAGGGAGATGGAAAGAAAGAGGTCAAGTCGAGTGATACTCAAGCAAAGAAGACTGATTCTCAAGGCAAAGGCAATCAAGGTGGTCAAAGCAGCCAGGGGAATCAGGGCAAGAACAAGAAGGGGAACAACAACAACAACAACAAAGGCAAGGGAAAGTGCAATTACTGTGGTGTGCCTAGACACTTTTCTAAGGATTGTAGGAAGAAGAAAAGGAAGCTTAGTGGAGGATGTTTTTCCTGCGGTGATACTGGACACTTCAGCAAGGAATGTCCGAAGAAGAAAGGACAGGCTGGACCTTCAGGAGGGCAAGTTCATGCTCTCAATACCGCTCCAGTTCCCGATCGAGGTAGTGTTCCTGTTGAGAACCTTGTTTATATCTCTGATCTTCCAGTTCGTACTTTGTTTGATTCTGGTGCATCACATAGCTTTATTTCATCTGATCTTGTTGATAGCTTGCACCTTAGTACTAGCTTAGTGGACGATCCCGTTTGTGTTTCGAATCCCATTGGGGGTTCTGCTCATCTATCTATGTTATGTGAGGATCTGAGGATCTCTATACTCAGCGTAGAGTTCTTGTGTAGTGCGTATGTTCTTGGTTTCAGGGGATACGGATTGATACTGGGCATGGATTGGCTGTCCCGATATGGAGCCATTCTTGATTGTGAGCATAGGGTTGTGAGGCTTGTGACTCGCCTTGGCAACACCTTAGAGATTTCATGCAATCCGAAGAATCCCGTCATGTTGTGCTATCTTGAATCTCTCGACTCGTCAGAGGAAGCCCTTCAGTCTGTAAGGGTGGTCCGAGACTATCCAGATGTTTTTGAAGAAGTTAAGGGGTTGCCCCCGAAACGAGAGATTGATTTTCGCATTTATCTGGTGGATAATGCTAAGCCTGTTTCTTTGCCCGTTCGGCATATGGCTCCGCGTGAGAGACGGGAGCTCAGCAAGCAAGTAAAAGAGTTGCTTGAAAAGAACTTCATCAGACGAAGTATATCCGAATGGGGAGCGCCTGTGGTGTTTGCTACTAAGGCAGATGGTTCTCTTCGACTCTGTGTGGATTATAGAGAATTGAATAAGCTGACTAAAAAGAACAGACACCCGTTACCGAGGATCGATGATCTCTTTGACCAGCTTGTTGGTGCTTCTGTTTTCTCTCAGCTTGATCTTGCTACCGGATTTCATCAGCTCCGAGTGGCTGAAGATAGTATAGACAAGACTGCATTCAGAACTCCGGATGGATTCTTTGAATGGCTTGTTATGCCGTTCGGTTTGACGAATGCACCCGCGTACTTCGTGGACCTGATGAGTAGGGTGTTTCGGGAGTTCTTGAATAAGTTTGTCGTGGTCTTTGTGAATGATATTCTGGTCTTCTCCAAGGATGAAGAAGAGCACGCGAGGCATCTGGTAGAGGTGATGGATACACTCAGAGCACACCAGTTAAAGGCCAAGTTCTCCAAGTGCCACTTTTGGAGAAGGGAAGTCAGATTCCTTGGGCATATCGTATCCAAGCAAGGCTTGGCGGTGGATCCCGCTAAGGTGGTTGCAGTCCAGGATTGGAAGACTCCAAGGAATGCAACCGAGGTGAGAAGCTTTCTGGGTCTTGCGGGTTTTTACCGGAAGTTCATCAAGGACTTCGCGAAGATATCCGCTCCTCTTACTAAGTTGACGAAGAAGAACTTAGTTTTTGCTTGGGATATGGATTGTGAGCTTGCTTTTCAGAGACTCAAGAGAGCCCTTACCTCAGCACCAGTTCTAGCCTTACCCGATGGTGGTAAGATATTCACCGTGTACACTGATGCTTGTGGCATGGGATTGGGCGCCGTTCTGATGCAAGAGGGCAGAGTTATATGTTTTGGTGGGAGGCAACTTAAGGTGCATGAGAAGAATTATCCCACTCATGATCTAGAGCTGGCAGCGATTGTATATGCACTCAAGGCTTGGCGACATTATCTTCTGGGAGAGAGATTTGAGCTGTATACTGATCATAAGTCTTTGAAGTATCTCTTTTCGCAGAAGGATCTGAACTTGAGGCAGCAGAGATGGATGGAATTCTTGGCTTCCTATGATTTTGATATAGCCTATACCCCTGGCAAGGGGAATGTTGTAGCGGATGCGTTGAGTAGGAAAAGGTTGACACTAAGTCCTCTATTTGTTGAGATGAAGAATTTAGAGTTCTTGGCAATCTTTGATTTTTCCTTGACAGTTGAGTCGATGACCGGTTCTTTGGCATCTCTAGAGCTCAGGCCTACCCTTCTGGATCAAGTTGGGGCTTCGCAGAAGGAAGACCCTCAGATAATTGAGATCATGGATAAGCTGATTCGAGGGGAGACATCTAGTCACCTTGCTCGATATTCTATAGACGATAAGGGTTGGCTGAGGAGAGACGGAAGGCTTTGTGTTCCGATGGTGGAAGACTTGGTGAGGAAAGTCCTTGAGGAAGCACATCGCTCCAAGTTGACTATACATCCGGGCGGTGATAAGATGTATAAAGATATGAAGCGCATTTTCTTCTGGCCTGGAATGAAGAAGGATGTGGCCGAGTTTGTCTCGAGATGTGTTATTTGTCAAAGAGTAAAAGCTGAGTCGAAGAAGCCCGGTGGGCTATTGCATCCCCTAGAGGTCCCGCTATGGAAGTGGGAGAGTATTTCTATGGACTTTATTGATGGGCTTCCAAGGTCAAGGAGAGGGAATACGAGCATATGGGTCATTGTAGATAGGCTTACGAAGAGTGCTCATTTCATTCCGGTGAAGAGCAAAAGGACCGCATCTGGACTAGCATCAGTATATCTTCGTGAGATAGTACGACTACATGGAGTCCCTTCCAGCATAGTCAGTGACCGAGACCCCATCTTTACTAGTCAGTTCTGGAACAGTTTGCAAGAGGCTATGGGCACAAGGTTGAACCTGAGTACGGCCTATCACCCACAAACAGATGGTCAAACAGAACGGGTGAATAGGGTACTTGAGGACTTGTTGAGGCTTTGCGTTCTGGATTTTGGTGGTGCTTGGGAAGACCATCTTCCTCTTGTTGAGTTTGCATATAATAACAGTTATCAGGCGAGCATAGGGATGGCACCATTTGAAGCTTTATATGGGAGGCCGTGCAAGTCGCCTACATGTTGGTGGGAGACTACAGATAAGCTTATACTTGGACCCGACATGATTAGAGATACATCCGAGAAGGTCGAGTTGATTAGAAGACGGATGAAGGCGGCCCAAGACCGACAGAAATCCTATGCTGATAAGCGGAGATCCGATTTGGAGTTTGAGGTTGGGGACATGGTTTTCGTAAAGGTTTCTCCTTTGCGGAATGTGGTCCGATTTGGAGCTGTTGGGAAGTTGGCACCGAGATTTGTTGGACCCTTCCCTATCATAGAGAGGATTGGGAAGATGGCTTATAAAGTGCAATTGCCCGAGAAGTTGTCCGGAGTGCATAGTGTCTTTCATGTCTCGCATCTCCGAAAGTGCCTACATGAGTCAGCTGAAGTGGTTGAACCTAGCATTCTTGAAGACGTGGAAGTAGAGAAAGAGGCAACTTTGAGGAGAGCTCCGATTCGTATCTTGGGGTCAGAGACCAAGAAGCTAAGGAATCGTGAGGTCAGGTTGGTGAAGGCCCAATGGGGTGAAGCCGAAGAAGACGCGACTTGGGAAACCGAGGAGAAGATGCGTGGGCTTTATCCATTCCTTTTTGAGGGTACACTCTCAATCTCTTTCCTTTGTTAGTATATCTTTCTCTTTGCTATCCATGTTTATCTAGTTATCGTGCTAATCTTGTCATGGGAACCTTAGGTAGAAAACCCTTTGGATGAAACATGTGTTTGGGACATGTTATGTTTGATGGTTGCAAATGGCTGCAAGTGTTTGCAAGTGGTTACTCGTGGATGCATGATACACATTAGGCACTAGATCGGCTCACACACTCCTCATATTGCATATGCATGAGTGTTTATGCTTATTCTTGGATGAAATTTGTATGCAATCACGTGGATGTTGCATATGGATGTATGATTGAGCACGCATGTAGATATTATACATTATGTTAGAGATTTGCATACATATGGATACATTTCACTAACATATTTTGCATTGATCTTTGCATTAGATAAGTACATACACACACACTTTTGCATATGTTCATACAGCATTTAGAATCTTTTAAGGACAATGATTGCTCGTGGATGATGCTTTGAGTAGATGGGTGATTGGATGGTAGGATACATTCTTCCTAACTTGAAGATTTCGGGGACGAAATCCTTTAAGGAGGGGAGAATGTAACAACCCGTATTTTCAATAACCTGTTATAACATAAATCGAGGCAGAATTAAATTCTAAAATCTGAATCAAGGGAAACGGGCTATGCCATTGCGTTCGTCTCGGAAAAATACGCGAAATAGAGTCCGAGTTTTCGGAAATCGGAGTCCGTATAACCCAGTTAAGGCCCTTTGAAGTTTTCAGAAACTTCCATGTTAAAAACAGATTTAAATTTCAAATTAATAACAAGGATTAGGGCTAATTGGTGTCAGGCGGGAAAATTCCCGCCAGGGCCCCCATGTCGACAAGCATGTCGACAGGGGTCTTAGGGTGTCGACTGCCCTGTCGACAGCCCTGTCGACACGGGGTGGCCAGGCAGTTTTGCCTGGCGCACCATTTTGATTTGGGCTTGGTCTTGTGGCTTGGTTCTAGAGAATTCCTAAATCTGACGGGCCTAAACTAACCTAGGGTTAATCCTAGGGCTAAAAACACTCTAATCTTCTATAAATAAGCCCCTAATCCTACCCTAAAGCCTCATTATTCACTCTAGCAACCAAACTATGTCAAATTGAAATCTCAAATGGCCTCCACCTAAAAACCCTAGCCTCCACCCTCTTCAAAAACCATTTCTATTAAGATTTTGATGTTCATACAAGCTTTTCTAAGTTGTATGAATGATCATTAGCTTGCATACATCATCAAGTTGCAAGCTTTATTTGCTAAGCTAGAGTTTTTGGGATTTTTGTTAATTGGAGCTTGTTTTGGGGTTTTATTTGCTTGCATAAAAGGGCTTCTCAATCTTTATTAGTAGATTTGTGTCTTCATAATATTTGTAAGCCCTCTTACCTTCATTTTAGAAACTCTAAAGTTAATATGTGATGAAAGTTGGGATTTTTGTATGTTTAATGAGTTATGCATACTTATGCGAGTTCACTATGTTATGTTATGCATGATTAATAAGTTATGCATGCTTATGCGAGTTCACTATGCCATGTTACACATGTTTGATAAGTTATGCATGTTCACTATGCCATGATTTGCAAGTTTAACAAGTTATGCATGTTTATGCAAGTCCACTATGCCATGATTTGCAAGTTTAACAAGTTATGCATGTTTATGCAAGTCCACTATGCCATGATTTGCAAGTTTAACAAGTTATGCATGTTCACTATGCCATGATTTGCAAGTTTAACAAGTTATGCAAGTTCACTATGCTAAGTTATGCAAGTCCAACATGTTATGCATGCTTATGATGATATGTGAGATTTATCATGTATGTTGTGCCAAGTTCCCTCTTTCTATCCTTTATGCGTTAGAGCGAATATGTAAGCGATAGAATGACGTTGGGGGGTTTTTGGGTAAAACTTAAAATACATGAAAATATAAGAATGGGAATTTACCTATTAAGTTAGGTCTACCCCTTGGGAATTTACCTATTAAGTTAGGTCTACCCAAGTTAAACTTGTAACTATGGTTTGAAATAAAGTGGACATGACACTTAGAAAACATGTGTGGCCAACTCGAGGTTGTGTTGAGTTTGTAGCGTAAACCTACCCGGAACCGACCGGCTTAACTAATTGCTACAAACAATAGGACCCAATGTGAGAAGTTGGTCGCGTGTACCTGGGACCCGAGGTTAGACCAAGTTGTGGTGTAAAGCTACCCGGACCCGCCCGGCTTAACTAGTAACCGCAACAAAGTCTAATGTGAGAGGTTAAGGTACAATTAAATTAATGCCTCATGATTAGGGTTAAGTCATGGCCCACTAATACTTAACCAATTTTGGGGATACGAGGGATTAAATGGGGTTAAGTGGTGAACTGTTGGTTACACTTAGCTAATTTAATCCATGATTAGTGAGGGGTTAAACCACACTTAACCATCTTAGAAAACCCTAGCAACGTGGTCTGTTCCAGCAGTAATCCCAGTTTGGTATCATTTACAACCCTAGAGGCTAGGCTAGGGCGGGGCACGATTACTGGACTGATGTAAGCGACCAAAGCGACGGCTGAGTGGTACAGCGGTGCGGGTCCAGGCGGGCTACGGACGTGCACGTAGTTCGGTGTTGGACAAACTCGAGGCACGGGTACCAGTAGGTTTAGACTGTGCATTATTGCTTAGGTGTCTGGGGTTGACACCCGAGGGCTTGATACACCCAAAGGTGGACCCAGCACAGTCTGACTACAACCATATGTGGGCCGTATGGACACCAACACTTGACGTGTTAGGTTTATAGGGAGCCGATCGATTAGACCGTTGGGCTGGACCTTGTATCAAGGTCACCTCCTGCTATTGGGCCAAAGTTTTGGGCTGAGGGATCATTACCTGTTATGTTAGTTGGCTAGTACACTGTGGTGCAAAGCTTAATCTTCTTTATGTGATGACACCTTTATCTATTGCCAGTATATTCATCTCAGTTTTCATCATGATGTTAGCTTTATTAGTTTATAGACTGATCGTAGTAGGGCTTACCAGTCTTTTTGACTGACCTGTTTTCTTTCGCTTCTTTTCTTCCGTCCCCCCCCCCCCCCCCAGGTTCTCAGGGAGGGAACAGTGGTGCTTAGCTTGGATCGCTTGCTTGTTCGCTGGATAGCTCATGTATGTCTGGATATTGAGCTCGCTATGGCTTATCACTTTTATTTTTGGGGATAGCACTATGTATTTCAGTATTTCTGTTTATGTTGTACTAGACATATTTATTTTGGCAGATGACTTTATGATGTACTAGACTTGTTTTGAGATGGTTTGAGATATTCCGCTGTTTTATTCTCATTTACTCTGTTTTACATATATGTTTATGTTCCTGTTCTGCCTTGATATATCATTATGCATGCTTACCCAGTTCTAACACCCCCCAGAAGCTAGTGCCCCCGAAAGAGTGACCCTAGCGGAGGTGGGGTGTTACATTGCATGTTTGGTTTATGAATCGTTTACAATTTGCATAGTGCTTTAGTAACGATTAGTTTAAAAAATTTGAAATAGATCCCATGCTACTGTATTCAATTTGTTTGATAATCGAATTGGTTAAGTTGAATTATTCGTAATCCACGCTATTATATCGATGTAAATTCCTATTGCATGCATGTCTTATGAATTGTTTAAATGGATAAAAATAAATGAAGTATGTTTTATGTTATGGAATCACTTTGTTTGATGGATAAATTGGTTTAAAAGGTATTGTTCGACCCTTGTGCGTGTATGTATTAGCTCTTATGCATCCTTTCCTAATTCCATGTGGAATATTTTGCGATTTTGTATATCCTTTTAAGTTGTTTTCAAAAGGCTAATTCCTATACATTGGAAAAGCCAACATTACCACTAATACGTACTTTGGATTGGTGAGATTTTGGGTATTTTCGTATGTCAGTTCAATGAATAAATTTGTGAATTTGTTGGCATTATACACGCTTTATAAATCGATTTTTTTTAAAGAAGAAATTTATGTATATAAATTTTTGCTTTAAGATAAATGTTTTCTATTTTTTTTTAAATTATAATTATCTCATTGCTATATATAATATACAATATTTTCAATATAAAGAGTATTTCAAAGATAATATCCAAATGATTTCAAAAATATTTTATAAACTCGTTTTCTCAAATTCAGTATTTTAAGTATTTAAAAACCACACAATTTTGCACCTTCGACAAGATGAGGAAGTAGGTTAAACGATACAATAAACAACGTGGCATGGGACACATAGGTTAATTTTATCGATTAATTTTGGACTCATTGATTGAAGTATTTGTTGATGTGAAGTAGGCTGCTTGCTAGTAAAACAATTAGTGACACGTGCGCTATGAGACGTATTATTTTCACTTTTCGTGTTACCGAGGAAAGTCTGTGACACATTAGTTGTTGTTGATGTTGTTGTGTCACTACTCGCTTCGAGGGAAAGCTAGACTCGGGGGAGTCTTGTATACATATTCCCTTGATCGGTGTGGTCAAGTCACACGCGATATGGGGTTGTAGTATTAGGTGCCTAAATACGTATACTGTACTTGGCAAAACTGGGGGAGCTTATTTATTGATGCACGTGAAATACTATACTATATTATTTCGGATCTGAATTGGTGCTTTAATAAAAATAATTATTTTGGATCCACTTTATGATGTTATTGTTGACTTTGTTGATTTTGTTGTTATTTGATGCTTTGGATCTAATTTATGATATTATTTCTAGATTTCATAATTTTGATTTCCAGAGTTGTTGAATTTCAAATGTTTTCACCTTTATTGTTGATGTTGATCGATATATATATATATATATATATATATATTCACACACACACACACATACACACACATATATATATATACATATATGTGTGTGTGTGTCGGGGGCCCAGGCCTGAACAATTTAAACGCTGAAACAAAAACAACAGCAAAACATAAAAATGGTAGGTGGTGTGATGATGCACACGCACCAACCATACCCATATACCATAATTGCATTCTTTCCTTTACACAGAAACCAAAAATCACTTCCCCAAATAGCAAATTAGGGCTTCATGGTGGACGTAAATCCATATATATATATATATATATATATATATATATATATATGTGTGTGTGTGTGTGTGTGTGTGTGTGTGTGTACACATAATATAGACACGGTTGATGACATAATGAATGTGCACCATTAAATTGTCCCATGGTTTCCACTCCTCACATAAAAACAAACTAATCCAACAGATTGGATTTTGTGTTTCTCATTTTTTGTTTAAATAGACATCCATATATATATATATATATATATATATATATATATATATATATATATATGGAAAGAGAGAGAGGGAGAGTCTTTGAGCTATCGTGTTGGATGAGAATGTGATTACGGAAATGTTGATTTGAACTTTTGCACGAGTTCTATGTGTTGATTCTGTGTTTGTTTCCATCTTGTTTCATTTTGTTTTGGGTTTTTTATTTAGATAACCTGGCCAAAGAGCTTAAACATGTTGTTGATGGAAAAGCTTATACTTCGGTGTTGTAGCCTAACACATGAGATCATTAAATATGGATTTAGCCGTAGTTATCTCCGGTGCCTTTGTTGATTTGAAATTTATATTACTCCTTCTCTATTAAGAAGAATTATAACTTGTGACTTGAATTTCTTTCTCACCTTTTAGATTTTAGAGATAATTTGATCCGTGAATTTTATATACTTGAGTTAAGCTGAGATTTTTCAGGTTTCAGGACACGGATTTGGATAAGCTTGATAGAAGGATTTAAGTCATCAAACATTTAAATAAAATTCTCCTTGGGATCATGTATAGATTTATAAGATGTACAATTAAAGATAATGACTTGTAGTAGATGTATATTATGTGGGCATAGTGTATATTGTTATTGTAAACTCTAATTTTGTATTGATAATTATTAATCCGCTGTAACATGTTATAATTATTTTATATGTTATATTGTTCCAATTTGAAAAAACCGTTGTGTTTACTACTTTAGATCAAAACTGATCATGTCAAGAGTTCATTTTGAGATTAAGTAAAACGGTAAGTACAACGTGTCGGTGTTGGTTTATAATTATATTCACATTCGGTCATCACTAACAAGCCGTAGTCTCTGCGTTATTGGACAACATTATTTATAATGTTCTTTAATAACGTGGGTATAGCAAAGGGGTCGTTACATTTAGCATTGTTTTATCAAACCAACAAATATTTAACCGCTGTTAAGGTATCGTTGTTCGCTTTTGTACCCATCAAACAATATAGTTACAGCAGCCTTTTTTTTTTCCTCTCAACCCAGCCCAGTCTATATGGTCAGTGCTATAGCCAAATCCTCTTGTAAAACAAGCTGGTGATTTAGACATTTAGCAGCGTTCCCCCTGTTGCATTACGCTGCAGTGTTTTTATAGCCTACATGCTTTATATATTCCGCACTGTAGCTTAAGAGTTAAGACAAGCGCATTGCTTGTCCTTGCTTCAAGCACAGTATTGAATATTCCCCTCCAGATAATATCAAACAACTGTATTTGAACAGTAAAGCGTACGTTTTCCTGCACCAAACACCAGTTTATTTGTAGACATGCAACCGAATGATGTATTAACCTCCTCAGTCTTGCTACAATTCTGTTTTTATGTATTACAATGCTCATTATACATATTTTATTTATAATTTACATTTGGCTTTTTTATTTTATCTTTACACAAAGTAATAACTAGTATATTTCCATAACTATTTTTGTTCACATTTTAATAATATATGTTTTATAGAGAGATTTTTTTTTTTTTTTTAACGGTTCATACAAAAAAAATAAAAAAAAAAGTAAATACAAATACAAAGAACAAAAAATAAAAAAAATGTAATTTGTTTTTGTGTTCAAATTTGTCTTTAAAGTAGGCAAAGAATCATTCCAAACAATATAAATACAATTCAGGACCATGCTCTTGAAGCAAGGAATAAAGCAAAGAATCCCTATGGGCTATGGGTACCCTATGCATTAAACAAAGGCAGGTGTTATAAATAAACCTTGTGACTGACTGTCTACTGATTTTGCAACCAAGCCTTGTTGCATTGCATTGAAGTTTAGTTACTGCAGCATGTACAAGGCATGCACGCATTTAAATTCAAGTGATTTCTTTTCTCTTTTTTTTCCTTTTTTGTCTAGGACATAAATACACTTTTGGTCCTGGTTTACAAAGTAGTTGGTGAATTCCTAATTAAAACTTCCTGACATGCCAATGTTGGAATATTAAAATCTGAACAATATTTAACCCAAGTTACTTATTCTTTTATGTGTGTGATAATAATATTTTACCATGGTCGATTATAGATAGCTAGTAAGGCTTGCAAGTAAGCACTGCTAGTCCTCAAAATTGACGAGTTTGTGTAAAATACAATTGTGCATCTTTTTATCATTTATATTTGATATATGGCTGGGCAAAAGATGGTGTATAATAGAGAGAAATTGTAAAAAAAAAAAAAAAAATAACTTATACGAATGAATACAAGTATGAAGCAGATCTTTCATGCTTATAGTTAGCTTGAAATGTTTAATGCACTATAAATTTTATATACTGATACAATCTGAAGAATTTATGAAATAGGTGTTAGTGAAAATTTTAGGGGGAAGAAAAAATGTGAAATATATTTACTTAAATATGTCTTTTTCATGTAAGGATTGCGCCCTTTTTGCTAACCTATTGTACATTTGCACATCACAAGAGAGTAAAGAAGACAACGCAAGAAGTCGCAACTCCCAAAAACATGTGTCGATCAACATCGATTCATGTTCTATGGATCAGCACTAATCCTAATCCAAGGCCCATATCCGATTGAAATTTCTTGCTTGGCATCAAGTTTTGAGTACCAAGTTTTTGGGCATTGTGGACTAGTCCAATTCTTATCTAAGCTCCTGTAAATACCAGACTATTTGAAACATAAGTATAATCGGTATTATGTTTATCTACACGCTGTAGAAACCATCATGGATACTTGTCCTTTCTTCCTTATTTTCTTTCTTTCTAATTTATTTTTACTATTTACTTGCTATCGAGGCAAGATCAAAGACGAAATCAATTCAATTTTTTGGATAGGCTGCAATTTTCATGCTCGGTGTTTGTTTATACCATTTTTGTGTAAACATTTGGTGCTTTGTAGCATGTGACAACCCATAATTTTATCATTTTAATTAAATGTATTATACTAAATATTCAAATAAGGATTATTTTTAACTAATAATCAATTTTTAAGTGATAATATATATGTTAACCGGCATTTTGGTCCGGCTTCCAAAAGCAATTCAAACCCACACGACTCGACCATCGCGTGGATTAACAGCCTAGAAGCGTTGCCAAAACATTTAGGATCCGAGCCCAGATGGAGTGATACGAGAATAATCGTACTAACTCAACCAAACTGCTCAACAATGAACCAACATTTCCGGATTGGCATTGAGCCTCAACATCAACTCGTATCCTGGCCTCACAACTCCTTAAAACCACCCAAAGTCCTTTTTTTTTTTTATCCCCGGGCTACGATTCCCACAATTCGTATCCCATAGATGTGACTCCCTGGATCGGCATAACCTCATTTCGAATTTGCATCCCCCTTCAAGATTTCGTATCTATATCAACAGGATATGAATTCATATCTATATCCCTCGCCAACCCATAATCCGTATCTCGCTCTTACTCAACATTTTGTATCCCCCACTTCCCCTATTTTTTTATCCCTATATGTTGACACCAATAAGTGGAACAACACCGAAAATAAGAAATATGTAGAGATTTAAATGAAGAAAAACAAATTAAAATAAGAAAAAAGCAACAAACATACAGATTTATGGTGGTTCGGTGTTTACGAGCCTACGTCCACTTTATAATATCTTGATTATATATGAAATTTGGAATACAATGCTTACAACTTTCAAACTCTCGAAATACAATAATGGAATTCTCAAAATGCAACTATAGAATTTGAGAAGACTTGGACGTGATGCTACTGCAAGTTACACGAGAGTGATTGAAATGGAAAAAGTCCTCATCATGCAGCTCTAAGGGATCTATTTAATGGTTGGTAAATGAGTCAGGCCGGCCCATACACGTGACATCCAATCCGAGAACGTAGGAGCTGAGTGGAAGCGGTCTTCCAACCGTTGGAGTATGTCTTCGAGTGGATACTAGGCCGAGTCGACATGGGTGGACCTGATATTGGATGCGTGGCTCGAGATCTGTGTCTGGACGATGGTGGAGTGCGTACATGGTAGCTTTAGAATTGGTTCTTTGCTAATATCTCGACCAGTAGAGTAGTATTATCAGAGTAAGAACAGGCCACGGGAAAGATCCTTCTTTGGATCAACATGTCCCGGATCAGCATTGCCAATCTGGATGTTCTTCCATCCGGATTCCAATTCTTTTTGAAATCCAATTTTGGGTAGTGCGCATTTTTCGATCCAAGGTCCTCGCGATCCGAAGCCTTCCTATGCCTATTCTTACCAATCTGAAGGCGTATCGATCCGTGGATTTGACATTTTCTTTATCTTTCTAGTAGGTGGTCATACTCAACCCGAGCCCTTTCCCAAGAAGGTCGTGAAAAAGAGGAAGAGCATGAAAAATACAAAGTCCCCCGGGTATAGTCGTGTCCCATAGAAGGGGAAAAAGGGCCATCTCCCAAGAAGGTGTCAAGGAAAAATCACCAAGTCCTCAACCGAAGATACGACTGTGGAGAAGGAGAAGTCTCCTATCCAGGGTGCCCAGTCAGAGGAGATTGAGTCACTGCACTGAGGCCTAGAAGATTTGGGCTTGCCGGACACTATATATTCTTATAAGATTCTAAATTTCGCTTCTTTTTTCTCGAAGTCTAGGAAGAGACAACTTCTATAAAGTCCAAGGGGACAACGACGACAAGCCTACCTCCAGGCTCTGATCCGCTGGGGGGAGACTAGGACAAACACACAAAAGCAATACACATCACAGTATTTTTTCGTTTGCGTATGCCAAGTGCTAACTTGTGCTCTTTCCTGAATTAAAGGTCCCATGATGAGAGGAGCAGAATACCATGATTGATTCGACGCCAATCTACACAGAGGTGGTCCGGGTGACCCAACTTTATCCTCGCTCTTATTAGTTATTTTGCCGGGTGAGTATTGAAATGACAAGGAGTTTTGCTAGTGGAGAAGCGTAAAAGGAGGACTTTTGCCTAACAGATAGAGAATCCAGTACGGTTGGCGCGGTTGTTGATCAGATAGAGAACCCCGTATTGGTACCCAAGATTGGGAGTCAAATTCCGGTAGATAGATGTCTCGAACAAGACCGGAAGTCGCGAGAGAAGTAGTGATGCCTTGCGAAACAAGTAGCCAGAGGTTCTGACGAAGAATGAGACTGTGGATATAATGAGAGGCACACTTGTGAAAGGGAACAAAAAGAGCGTGTGCAGAAGAGACAAGAGTGAGGTCAGGATCGGGAAAAGAAGGAAATGGAGAGGAGCGAGCCCAAGAGAAAGAGAAGGATCTTGAAAAAGAAAAACACCATTCCGCCTCTTGTTCTCACGAAAAATCCTCTCGGGGTGATGGAAAAACCACCAGTGAGCACTCCCAAACAAAGACCTCTCGCCACAGACTTCATATCGATCCTCATCAATTGTCATAGTCGGTTGTTTCTCGAGGTCAAGAACCACATGCCCCTACTAAGCACAAAGATAAGGGTCCTTAGATGTCACATTCTTCTAGGTAGTCTGTAGGGAGGATCAAAGAATTAGATAAGACATTTTCCCAGTGTCATTTTTCTCGAATGATGTTCGTTCCCAACTTGCAACCGGTTCCAGAGTTTTTTAGCAATCAGGTCCGGATGGACATCAACTTTATTCTGTCTCGGTACAATGAAATGTCCACTTTTGCAAGGCGATTGTTCAACATTATTAAAGGCTTGAAGTTGGAGATTGCCAATACGAAGGAGGAGTGGGATTGTGACAAACGTATTTTGGAGGAAACCCAAAAAGCGCTAACTGAGAGTGAGACTCAATTGGCCATCCACTAGGAGCAATATGACAAGACCCAAACTAAGCTTGAAGGTGCGTGCGATCGACTCAAAAATGAGCTTAACCACTGGTCGCTTCTAACCAAGGTAGCTCAAGATGATGCATTACATCATAAATTGCATACTGCAACACCAGAGAAGTGATGCAGGAAGTGCCAAAAAATGTTGCTATAGGCAAAAAATGATCTGAGGCAACACTTTCTCGGTGTTGCATTTTTCCGCATTGCATCAGAGTCAAAGACAACATCTTTGCAACCCTAGGACAACATTTTCCTGGTGTTGCCACATATACTAATTTTACTTAAAAGTAGGCCCCACATTATTTATAGTAACACTTTTACCATCCAAGGGTAACACTTTCACATCCCAAAAATGTTGCTATAGATATTTCATCTCTAATAGGATTAAATATTTATTGAATAGAATACTAGTGCACATAATTTGAATTCAAACAGTGTTTTATTAAATAAAATATGTTATTTCAACAACTGAAATAGTACAAATTTCTGACTCCAACTATTTACAACCCAATGATTTATTACAACACTGATTATTCACATATACAGATATTCCTCACTGCATCATTCGGTTCACTCATTACATAAGCAGTTTAAATTTTTACAGACACTTACACAGACAAATATATGTCGAGCCGAAGTTGAGCCGAGAAGCGGGTCCGAACGCAGCGCCTCAAAACATTAAACTTCACGAATAGAAGGCGGAGAGCGGAGAAGCGGGTCTGGGCATACCAAGTCCATCATCACCCAAAGCCTTAAACAACAACGAACATTAAACTTCAAAACTTTTACTTCTATAACACACTTACATCCTCTCCAACCACAAACACCTTGTGTCCCCTTGCCTGCACTTTTCCTCCTTCGGCACCACCTCAAAACAGAATTAGTTGACCAACCATTAGCACCACCCCCTTGACTGCATGTATATATTCAAGTAAGCGTAAATACCAATGGAAAGCAAGGATGTGCAATAACGACAGCAACTCAAGTAGCAGGTTTTGAACCAGCACACACACACACACATATATATATATATATATATGTGTGTGTGTGTGTGCGCGCGCGCGCGTGCCGAACAAGGTATATATAGGCATATATAAAATACGTACACATTAACAGCTTAAAATTTTCGGGATTTTTGGTTGCTGGCGATCATAAACTCCTGAACAAACCCACACAATCACATACCAATAACCTCTTGACGACTACTTCCATTACCCTCTTCGATCATTAGCAGCAACACGCATCACCGGAGTGCAGCACCTATAACTCTACCGATGAAGTCTATGTAAAGTCATATATAAACTTCAAGAATAGAAGTCAAGACATTAAAGAACTTGTAACTCTACCGATGAAGTCTCTGTGAAGTCTATGAAAGTAGAATTGCTTTTCCTCCTAAAAATTAGTTGAATATCCTTCATTCCTTTCATGTTCACTTCCATTTTTATTGACATTATCATTTTTCTCAAATTCAGAGTTCTCTGAACAACCTCTGCACCGAACCTTAAACTGCAAATTTGGATGGTATTTCAAGGATGAAGATAAAAGGCCAAAATCATACAAACATATAAATATGAACTAATTTGATTTTTCAAGAAATTAACTTATTCCTAACCTAGAAAAATAACTGGCTTTTTGGAACTAATCCATGTGAACTACTTGTGCTAGAGTTCTCCATGACCCATCAAACAATTCATTGTTGTGTAGTTGCCCGTTGAGTGATGCTTCTATACGATTCAGATAGGAATTGTGTTTCTCGTTTGTCCATTTTGCTAATCTTCATCAGTAAAACAAAACCCTTAAACTTCATTCACGAACAACCCTCAAACTTCATTCACGAGACCGGCCTATAACCCTAATCTTCATCAGTCAACCTACCTCCTCAACATCGACTTCAAAATCGACTATCAACAAACTCAAATCCGTAATTGCTATCACCTATCACTTTCGATTCCAAACTTCTACACCTTATTGCCTTAGAAAACTAAAACAGTGAACCCATTAGAAGACACGATAAACTACAAACGAAAATTTGATGTCTGAAATTATGATCAGGAGAGATGGATAAATCACTGAACGAGATAATGAAAATTGGAAAATTAGGGATTTGTAAATTTGAGGGGAGAACGAAATGAAAAAAAGCGTGTGAATGAAAATAAAAGTGGAAAATAGATTTAACTGAGGTGTGGATGGGCGGCTGAGATTTTGTTTTAATTAATGGTGTGGATCGCTGATGTGTGGATGGACGACTAAGATTTTGTTTTAATTAATGGTGTGGATCGCTGAGGTGTATTTTTTTAATTAGAATATATCTAAAGCTACTGCAACATCCTGCTGATATCTATGCTAAACATTGAAGTGTGCGTTGCAATAGATAAAAATCAGCATAGCTATGGTTACATCGTAGCTAACAACACCTTGGATTTTCGTTGCAGTAGGCCATCTATGGCATAGTGATGTGAAGCTGGTGTGAGAGCAGAATAAGTCTTTAAATGTGGAGAATGAATGGCTAAGGGGTGAGAAGGGTAAGTTGGAGACGAAGGTTGTAAATCTTAAAGCCCAACTCATGGCCTTCGAGGAAGCCAGAAAGAAGGTGGAAGAAAATGCTCATGCTGCACTAGAAAATGCTTCTAATTTCCGTCTTCAACATGATATAGAAATCCAAGGGCTCAAGGAGAATCACATGGCCGAGATAGAAAAGATGCGAGTAGATTTTAGCAACAACATGCTTATGTTTTATGCCCAGTTCCTTCGCAGTCGGGACATATCGTGGGTTTTCGATTATCCACAAACACTATCCGATATCTGGGACTTGTTTATGGATGAGGAGAGAAAGGTTTCTGCTAGAGGCATGATAAATGAAGAGGTGTTGATGGCCTAATTTCTAAGGGGCAACGAGCCGGATGTTTTGGACGACGGAAGATGGTTGTTGAAAGAAGAGGAGGAGGATGAGCGATATAGGTAGAAAGGGTAAACAACTATGGAAGGGCACCCATGTACGGGTAAGGGTGATGCAGCTTCTACACAATCCACTAGTCAACCTACCCTTTCTGTGGATCCTTTTACAGACGAAACAACATTCTGCCTCCTCTAATCCAAACATCAGGAAGAATGGAAGGATATAATCTAGATAAGTCGGGTCTGTCCCCAAGAAAACCTCTCACTCCTATCCAAGAAGGTGTGACTTCCGCTACTCCAAGAGACGTCTTAGCCGAGGGTATATCTCTTATTTCTTCCCAATTTCAGAAAGTAATCATATCATGTCGTCTAACAGCCAGGCTTCCAGTTGAGAGACACGTTATTCCATTGGGACTGATCATTGCTCTTCCTACTTTAGGTATACCTACAGATAAGACTGCTTCTGAGGCTGAGGTGAAAGTGACTAAAGAGCAGCAAGTTCCCTCTGTTGTAGATCCAGGCAAAGATGAAGAAATAATTGATGCGTGGAAGGGATTAGATGGCAGAGGATCTCAGTCTGAGGAAGAGGACATGGTCTATACTGGGGAGTCTGGGAAGACAGAACCTCTGGCCTTTGCGGATATGAAGGCATGGGATGAAGGAAAACTTCTCTATCTCAAATATGAGTCAAGACCTGGACCCCTTATGGTTAAGCTGTTTCAAGCTATTCCTCCTTCCGGCATAGATTTGCCACACAAGGAAACTCCACTATCTACCTCAGCCAAGCTCCACAAGAAGAATTATGACGTGCCTACTTCGGAAGTCGAGGATACCCCGACTGGCAAGTCTAAGAAGAGGCACAACCTTACTATGGAGGAGATGGAGAAGATGGAGAAGAAAAAGAAAAGGAAGAACGATAAGCTGTTGAAGGCTTAATTGAACAATCATATGTCGTTTTTAGACCTTTTGGTGTTGTTGCGAGTGCGACTATCACGTTTTTTCCTGTAAACTTGTATGGAACCTGCATTTGTAAATAAAATTATGCTTTTGTTAAGGTTATTTGTCTGCAAGCTCTATATTGCTTTCCATTCAGTCGTGCTCACAATTCAGATATTACTAAGTAGAGTCATGAGTGATAGGTTACAAGGAGTAAGTCGTAAAGAAGTGTTAAGCAAATTATTTTTCTTAAGAAAGTATAAGTATTAAGAAGTTTTTTTAAGAACTTATATCATAAGTTGTCTCGCTTATAATTTCTAACTATCGTAGCTTAGGGTACCATGGTACTAAGTGTCATAATACCAAATGTAGTAGTTTGGAGGTATAGTGTATATACCCTTATTGAGCCATGAGTCGCGTCTGAGACATGTTCGAAGTTAATTTGTAAGTCCGTAACCACACCCCCAGCGTTGGTGGGGATGGGTTTATGTCATTTGGACGTCGAGTCCTCAAGTCTTTATACTCCTGCACAAGTCGAGGGGTGATGGAGTTAGTGTAGACATTATAGAATCACCATTTATACTCTCCCGAAGTCAATGCGGGTTAGAGTTATCGGATTATAGCGGTCATAAGTCATGGCGCACCATTCACACCAGCCCAATTTTGTACTCTCTCGCGCGAGTTGCGAGAGTTAGAGTTGGCCATGCGATGGTCGTATCACATTCGCCTTAGTGTCATATGTCGAGTGTTAAAGTCAAGCTCGAATTTAGTTAACCCAAGTCCGACTAGTTGCGGAGTTGACTTAGCTCGTCAAAACATGAGCCAACGAATGTTGTTGGGGAGTTGGTCATCCCCTTCGTTCGATCCTTAGAACAGATTGGTCAGATCACAACATATAGCCAAAGTAACAGACACAACCTAGAGCATGGAAAAGCGCTTTTATTCATAAACAATTTGCAAGTCGAGCCTTATTACATAGTCGAAAAATGAAATAATTACAAAAAATTTATAGAAAATAAGGGCCTAAGTCAAATAAGGCCGCAAGTGCTCGGTGTTCCATGCTCTTTGAAGACAATCACCATTGACAGTCGTTAGTCAGAAAGTTCCATCATCATGCTTCCGTCAAATGACATAAGGTCCTCTCCATCTTGGGCCCATATGGACTAGAGTCCAAAAGATGCAATTTACTATAAGGTCTCCAGGCTCGAAGGTTCTGAGTCGAACCTTCTTGTTATAGTAACAGACAGTGCAGTGCCTATGTGCCGGAGTGCACAGTTAGCCTCCTCTCTCTTCTCGTCAACCATATCAAGTGATTCTAGGAGAAGCGCCTCGTTGGTCAAAGGATCGTCGTACGTCGTTTGATGACAGAGGAAATCAAGCTCCACAGGTATCATTACCTCAGATCCATAGGACAAGGAAAATGGAGTGTGGCTGATCGTAGACTTATGGTTGTACGATAAGTCCAAAGAGCTAATGGTAACCCGTCGACCCACTTACCCTTGTTCCGCTCCATTCGCTTCTTATGAATGGACTTGATGATCTTTTCCACTGCTTTGACCTATCCATTTGATTGTGGGTGCACAGCAGTAATGTATTTCTTTTTAGTGTGATGTCATCGATAGAAATTTCTGAATTTTGAGTTATTGAATTGGGTCTCGTTATCAATGATGATAGTATTGGGAAGTCAAAACCAACATATGATGTTTCTAACGATGAAATTGATCACCCACTTTGTCGAGATCGTGGTTAGTGGTTCAGCTTTGGCCCATTTCGTAAAATAGTCTACTACCATGATCGCATACTTGGCTCCACCTTTCGAGATCACATATATTATATCTACTTAATCCATTGTGTCTTGTATTATTAGAATAACGCATGCTAGTGTAGGAAATTATTTGTCATGGATTGTTGGATGCCTAATTGGATGATAGGATTGTTGCTCGTAGATGGAAAACATGTGAGATACCTTGTTTTCTTTGTTATTGTTTAGGTATCTCGAAGGCGAAATTCCTAAGCAAGGGATAATGTAACAATCATGTATTTTACGAGTCATAGAATCGTACAATAATTATGTTAATTCGTAAATGGTCTTATCATTCTAGTATTTTAGAGTATTACACGTGAAAAGCTTGTGATGAGTCACTTTCATCTTCTCTTCCATTTCACAAGTGCTTTTTGTTGGGTTATCACCATAGTGTACTCGGACTAACTTACTAATTTTGTTGTGAAGTATTTAGTTCTATTCTTCACAATTCGTGTGGTGGCCGGGTGCCCTAGATTTCGACTCTAAGTCCCCAAGCTGATCAATCTCTAGTCTAATGGCAGCATGAAGGCACTTTCCCAGATGAGAAACATAGAAAATGTTGTGGACTCCTGCCAATTTTACTTGAAGTTCCACACCATAAGCTAGTTACCCTATCCTTTCCAAAATCTTTAATGATCCAATAAACCTAGGTGCTAATTTATCGGCCTTGACATACCTAATGACCTAGATGAGAGGAGAAACTTTAAAAATACCATATCATCAACATTAAACTCAAGTTCATTCTATCTTCTATCATCGTATGATTTCTGCTTGTCTTGAGCTACCTTCATTCTTGACCTGATCGGTAGAATCTTCTCTATGCAATTACGGATCAGATCTGGTTCAAGTAAAATTTGTCGGTGGTGTCCCACCAATAACTTGGAGATTTGCATGGTCACCCATAAAGTGCTTCAAACGGGGCTATGCTAATCGTCGCTTGATAATTATTATTGTACGAAAACCCAAACTAAGATAGATGTTGTTCCCATGATCCTCTGAAATCCATGATGCAAGCTCTTAACAAAACTTTTATCATCTGATTGAATCTTTCAGTTTGTTCGTCTATCACTGGATGGTAAGCGGTGCTCAAATTGAGAAAAATCCGTAACAATATCTAAAGGTTTCTCCAAAATTCACTTGTAAATATAGGGTCTCCTTTGCTCACTGTACTAATTGAAATTTCATATAGTCGAATAATTTCATTGATGTACATCTGGGATAATGAAGCTACCGTCCCACTAACTTAATCAGAATAAAGCGTACACTCTTCATCAATCAGCTAACGATAACCTGAATTGCTTCATTTCCTTTTTGACTTCTATATAGACCTTCCCTGAAATCCATTTAAAAATGTTCTGATTTCCAAGTGGGAATTTCCAGAGGCGATAGCAACCCAATGGGCTTACGTAGCTCTGTTTTAATCTTTTGACATGTCAAGCACTTAGAACATAATTCTACAACATCCTTTTTCATCCCTGACTAAAGGAAAGTTCTCTTCATGTCCTTGTACATCTTATTCCCTTCAAAATGTATGGTCATCTTAGAGTGATGGCATTCCTTAATTGCTTCATTCCACAAATCTTCAATCCTAGGGACACAAAGATGTCCATTTTTCCTTAAGCTTCCTTCATCATCTACCAAGTATCTATAAGCATGAGGAAAGCATTCTTCAAGCTTTATCTATTATTTCCCTCAGCTCCTTATCATTATCTTGTTCAGACTTAATCTAATCCATGAGGATCGGTCCCACTTCAAAAGTTGTGAGAAATCCTTGAAGGTTTTGATGGCGGTTGGAGGTTAAAATTAGAGAGACAATCTAACTTCTTGCACTCAATTATTACGTTTAAGGTAGTGTGTCTTCAAGTTAGAACGTCAGCGACAATGTTACCCATCCCGCGAGTATACTAATACCAAAGTTGAAAGACGTTATATTCCACATCCACCTCTGCTGCCTAAGGTTAAGATCTCTTTGGGAAAAGGGATATTTAAGTGATTTATGATCTGTACATGACTCAAATATTTCCCCTATAATGTCTCCACATCTTAAATGCGAAAACTATGGCTGCTCATACCAAATCATGCGGGGGATATCTTTTCTCATGATTTTTTAGCCATCTACTCATGTACATAGCTACTCTTCCCTATTATGGCTCCTAATCTCGTACCACATGTGTCTATATACAATTAATAACTTAGCTCCATCAGGAATATTGAGTATTGGCGCACTCATTAGAGATTACTTTAGTTTCTCAAAAGCCTTATTACAACTATCACTCCATACAAATTCTTGATTCTTCTTGGCCAACCGGGTTAGAGGGGTTGTTGTCCATGCAAAGTCCTTTTTAAATTTTCTATAATAGCTCGCTAACCCTAAAAAGCTTCTCACCTCTGTCACATTTCTAGGAACTATCCACTCTTGAATAGCTTCTACTATCACGGGATATATTGCTAATCCTTTCTTCGAAACTACATATCCAAGAAACATAACCTATTCTTTCCAAAAGTGGAATTTGGAAACTTTTGTTTTGAGCCGAAGCTTCCTTATGACTTCTCTTAGAGATTCTCGTGATACGTATAGTCCTTAGAGAAAACCAGAATATCATCCATAAATACAATGACAATCCTATTAAGTATGCCCTTAAACAATTTATTCATCAGATCCACAAAAAAAGGCCGGGACATTGTCAAATCGAATGACATTACTTCCCATTCAAATAATCCATCAAGTGCCCTAAATGTCGTCTTGCGCTTACCTTTTTAGCAATTCTCAACTGGTGAAATCCGATGGCTAAATCCAATAGGCAAAAGGCTTTAGCACCTACAAGGTGATTGAATAGGTCATCAATCCTAGATAAATGATACTTATTCTTCCTGGTTAGCTTGTCAATTTCCTGATAGCCCAAACAAAGTCTTAATGATCTGTCATCCTTAATGGAAAATATTACAGATTCTCCCCATTCGAAGGTACTTCTTCGAATAAATTGTTGCTATAACAATTCTGAGATATGATTGTCCAACTCCCAGCTCATTTGGAGGCCATTAGTCTTAAAGGAAAAGAAATGGATCTTGCTTCCCCTCAAGGTCTATTTGGAATTTGATCTCCTACTGGGGCGGAAGACCCGATACTTCCAAGAAATTAAGAAAATCGAGAAATTGATCCATCATAGTCTAAAAAATTTAATCAATGTATTGTCCCACATCGCTCATATTTTTAACCTCTACAATTCCTCAGATAAACAACCCTCATATAACAATAGAGGATGACTCCATAATTAGGTAACCGATTCATACCCAAGATAAGTCCATACCCCTCAAAATTAATGACATGCACATTACACAAGAAATCAACGTCGTCGATATCTAACACTAGGTCTTTACAAATTAGCGAAAGTTGCATCGAACCCTTAATTGGGTTAGAAACCACCACTGGATCGCTAACTATCGAAACAGGAAGATTCAAGAAATTTACCAAATTCCTTGCTATGAAGGAACGTGATGCCCTAGAATCAAACAAGGTGTGAACAGTAACTCCTAAAATAGGAATAATACATTTTAGAGCAGCTTCTCTTGGTCTTTCAGCAGTTAGCAAGAGAGGTGAGTAGTTTCCAAATAGTAATTTTGTCCATTTGGCTCTCTTTTAGCATGTTTTGGGGATTGCCTTATCAGATGTCCTTCTTCTTGACAATGGAACTACTTCCCTTTGAAACTTTCCTTCATTAGATTCACTGTGCAATCCTTAGATTTGTGGTCTTTCTTATGACATCTTTTGCAAATCCTATTTTCGTTTTTAAACTTCCTCTTCATTTTCTTCTTCTTTTTCTATGGGTTTCCCTTATTGCTTTCTCCATGCTTTGCACTATGCTCACTCCCTACCTTCTTCACTTCTTTACTTTCAACCTCAATTGTGTGTAAAACTGCAGTCTCAACCAACATTTCAAATGTTGCCCCGAAGGGAACTTACGCAATCAACGTCTCTCTCAAAAGGGAATCCAAACCATAAAGCCTTATTTATAGGTGTATCAATTAAGCTTCTTCCAAACTTAGCCAATTCCATGTACTTAGCATTTTATTCCTTTATAGTGGAGTCCCCTTGCTTGAGATTAATGAAACCCTCCATTTTCAAACTCACTTTCATATATGTTAGGAATTTGACCCCAAATCTCATCTTAAACTCATCCTTAGTAAACATCCTTTCTGCAATGTCCTCATATACCAAATTCCACCACTCCAACGCCTCTCCTTTCAAATGTCATGTCGCTATCCTTCTCTTAAGTTGATCTTTCCAACTAGTTACTTTGAATATTCCATCACACTTAAACAACCAAGCCTTAGCTCCCAAGGATCCTTCTGTCCCAAAGAAAGTCTTTCCTCCTAGATTCGTGAAATCTTTGTGTATTCGAAGGAAATTTTAAAGACGAATAATTGTACCAGCGGATGGGGTAATGGGCTCCACTGGTGCAGCAAGAGGGACAAAGACTTGTTCTATAGTCCTAAAGTACTGCCTGAACCATTCTAGCACACCCCGAAGCTACCTTGGATTAGAATTTCCTTAATTAGGTAGAGGTTGAGCTTAGCCATGTCTGTTATCTATGAGCGAAAAGCTTTAGTGAAAATTTTCCAAATAGTATTTATGGTAATAACAGAAAAAGAAGTATTGACGAATGAAAAGCGTATGTCTTATACACACAAGTACACACACATATATATATATATATATATATATATATATGCGTGTGTGTGTGTGTGTTGAAAACTTTTCAAATAATAAATGCATATCTTATATGTAAGTTTCTCCTCAATAATCGAGTAACTTAGCCTCTATTACCAAATGTAACGACCCACCTCGGAACAAGCCTAAATTTCAACGTAGAAAAGGCACATCGGAACTTAAAGGCGCTCTAAAATGAGTCATTAGTTTCTATAAGAAATAATTTCATAGAGCCATACTAATATGATCAAAACTCACAGTGGAATAGACAAAGTATAATAGTAAATAAATAATGTACCTATTTCATAAAAGCAGAATAAGGATGTTTAATACAATAATTGTCACAAAATCATAAATGTGGGATACATCATAAATATCCATAATGATTTTACATATAAAAATAATAATAACTAAAATATTACTGCCACCAATGTCATGCCCTCTATCTTCTAGTTTTTTCTTCAAGACCATCTAATCTAACCAATATTGTTAAGAGGAGGGGTTAGAACAACAAGTTCTAGTCGATAAAATGTTTAAGTTTAATCCTGTTACTTATATTTGGGCAACCATTAAGGGTATGTCTAAGGCATCAACACAAAAACATAAATTATATCTACTACGTACCAATTTATATATTTTGGAAAGAGATGGTATCTACAAACACTTAACACCAAGGCGAATCCTATGATCATATAATACCCAATGGTGGATCCAACCTTGAATACTTGATTCTGAGTAGACGTTGTAATTATACACTCATAAAATAGTGCGAGACATAGGGTGCAACTACTTATGACTTGGAAGGCAGGCAATAACTCACCATTTACTACCTTATCACAGGCATACCCACCATCACTACCTAGCTGGCACTAAAGGTAATCTTCAAGCCACTTAATACTTCCCTTAGGCAAGTGGACCCTACTTGTGAGGCGATGCTTAAGTAACCTATCATGAGGAAGATCCTTACCTAGTCACTTTGCTAACCTATAGGGAAGCAGACAACTGCTAGAGACTTGCCTACTCAATTATATGACCATTTTATACTTCTATTTAGGAGAGGCAGACATATTGATCTCTTACTACCTAATAAGAGCGGGCCTAATGAGTGCAGTCTGTATTCCTCAAGATAAATCCATAAGGAAATAGGCGATTCTTAACCACCTAATATTGTATTCCTTAAGATAACCATAAGGAAATAGGCGATTCTTAACCACCTAATAACCTTAAAGGTGGATGGCCACCAAATACCTAACATGTCAACAGATCTACATAACGCTAAATGGTCCATATACCGCTGGACGTCTCATGTTAACCCACCTTTTTGTAGTTGCTAGTAGGCAGGTTGTTAGGACAAATTTCTACTACATTAAAGAGTTAACCTTGCGCCTACATGTCACTAAACATGAAGTAAAGGCTATTTACTCACACAACACACAAGCACATGCATATATATATATATATATATATATTTGAAAATGGGTTTAGCTTTATTATGGGCATTGCAACCCAAAGAGAGAACAAAGGCCCGAGGCCTTGTTGCATCACAACTTACCATCGGTCTGGACATTTCCAGAACAGACAAAATGTTACTTTACAAACATACTAAACGGAGAATAATCTGCTAAAGTAAACTAAAGTTCATATCGAAAGCAAAAACCCTCGTCTTCATCTTCTTCAAACTATGGCGGCTGGAAGGTGAAGTAACTCGTGCTTGTTTCTAAGCAATGAACCAGTGGCAGCGACAGATCCATGCCTTCAATTTCGCTTGCTTCAGGTCCCCTTCCTATGGTATGTTCTCTTCTCTTCCTTCGTAGTGCCAAGTTTAGATCTTTTATTGCTAACTTGCTGATGAATTCCACTGACCGCTCTTTGTTTTGATGTATGTGGTTGCTCCTCCCCTTCCATGCACTCCAAATAACAACGGTAAGAGTGATTTCCTTCACTTTAGTTACCTAACTTACATTTTGCCTGAGCATTTCAAGGTTTGCCATAATTTTCTGTAATTTAGTTTCTGTAGTAGTGTAATTTATTACTTTGCAGCAGTTTTCCTAAAGTCTCTTCATAAATTCACATTCGGAAAATAAGTGATTGTGGTTTTCCTCATTGAATTTGCATAACACACAGATCGCCTCGTCAATAATACACCATTTGAGTAATCTATCCTTCGTCGGTAACCGACCCAGTACAGCCTTATAAGCACAACAAGCCATTTTTGGTACATTTCGTTTACATCAAATAATTTTGCTCCATGTCTTGGTTGAGCATTTGGTCCTAATATCATTCCATGTCTGTCGTATGTTGAAATCATTATCCATCCATGTCCATGTGTCAAACTGCTTGTCCTCATGTATTTGCATTCCTTCTATTACCCCTCTCATTTCAGAATTGCATGCAACATTCACATTCCATTGATTGTCCAAAATTATGGAGTTAACTCTCACATTTGGGAAACCATAAGCAGAGTATGTGTCCCATCCAATAGTGTCAATAAGTGATTTACTCTCAATTCGGGGGTCCATCCATAAATCAGTGTCATTACCCTTTGGTATTTCCTTTCTGCAATGTTTAGCCAGAGCGCTACTAATTCTCATAATAGCCTTCCAATGTTGTCGAGACATTGTTATCTTACTTCATTACCCAAAAGTTTTCTCTGCCATACCTTCTATTCATCCATCTAGCACACAACCCAATATTGTTAATGATTTTCCATGCTTTCTTAAGGGTAAATGCATCTCTCATCATTTTAATATTCCTTAGACCCACTCCACCTTCCTCCTTGGGTCTACATAGGTCCTCAAATTTGATCGTGTGTAAACTGCCATGCCATATAAAGCCAACACAGACCTTCTCTATCTTTTCTGTCGATGCATCTGGTAATTGGAATGTTTGGAGCCAAAAACCCTTGAGCTCCATCCATATAGTTTGTCTCTAATGCTTGTTATTAGGCTAGTGCATTCCCTATTAGTTATTTTGTTCGAAAAAGGTGGCACACCCAGGTATTTCACCGGTAGTTCACCCTCTTGTACCTTTAGCACATCAAGAACCCTCAGTTTGTTCCTGCAAGTTTTATTAAAATAACATTTAGTCTTCAATTCGTTGACTTTTAAACCACAAAATACCTCCATATTGCCAAAAATATCTTTGATGTGTGCCTCCCCATTAGCTTTGATACAAATAAGTAAATCATTTACATGCAACAGGTGACTGATGCTAGGCTGGATGTTATGAATAGTGTGCACCCATTTTTTTTGGCAAGCAATCTCTATTTGGAGTGTAAAATACTCCATAACCACTGCAAAAAGGTAAGTGACAGAGGTCACTTTGCCTTATTCCCCTGTTGTTGCTGATAAAACCTTTTGGCACCCCATTTATAAAAATAGAAAATGTATGCATTCATTTATAAGATTAATAGTTTTGACTGGAAATTCCATACATCTAAGCATATGTATGATAAAGTGTATGTTAATCTTCTCATATGCCTTGTGTAAGTCCACCTTCAAACACATGCGGTCTGCACCCTTCTTATTAAAATTTCTGATTAGTTCATGTGCTAATAATGAATTCTCTAAAATGCTTGTACCCTTGATGAAAGCATTTTGACATTCAGCTATGATGTCTGGAAGAATCAGTTTCAGCATGTTACATAGGACCTTGCTAATAATTTTGTAAATGACATTACACCAAGCTATAGGTTTGTAATCTGCAATACTAGTAGGTTTGTCACATTTGGGTATGAGGCATAAGAAAGTATGGTTAATTTCTTTCAAAATTAAACCAGAGTAGAAAGTTTCATGTATGGCCAATGTGATTTTACCTTTCAGATCGTGCCAATGGATTATGAAGAAGTTCGAGCCTAGCCCATCAGGCCTCGGCGATGAGTCAAGGTGGATGGATCTAATGGCATAAACCTCACTCTCACTGCTTCCCAACAACAGTCTTCTTCCACTCGAATTATTCAGCTTGTGAGTTGCAACTTGTGGTAAGTCTTCAGCTGTTTGTCCATTGTATAACTCTTGGAAATAATTTAGAGCATCTGCTTCAAACTTAATCATATCCGCACACTTGTTGCCACTTTGATCATACATTAGCATGTTGTAATTTGGGTTCTTCCTCACTGGCATTTTTGTATAAAAAAACTTGGTGCACTCATCTCCTTCCATCAACCATTTTTCTTTAGTTTTTTGTTTCAATTCGATGGCTTTGATTTGTAAAGAATCTTTCAACTTAGCTTGTGCATCATAATACAACTTCCAAGTTTGGCCAGAGTTATCTCCCCCATCAATCTTCTGTAGTAGGTCCTCGTTAAGCTTTTCAAGAGCACTTAACTTGTCCTAATCTTTTGGTCTGACTTTGTTCCAGTTTTTGAGCCTATCCTTTGTTCTCTTAAGAAATTTCACAAGCTGGTATAGATGACTGTCTTCTGATTGATTTAGATCCTTAATATCAATTGCTGAATGGTAGCCTTCAATCAAGTGCCACTCATTTGAATTTTTGAAAGGCTTACCTTTCTCCTCCTTATCCATTTCTTTAAGCATAATGTGCAATGGACAATTATCACTAGTAGAATTAGACAAGATATTAACTTTAATATCTGCAGATGTCCTCATACATTGCATATTGATTAGACCACGATCTAATTTGCAGACAATTTTCCTAACTTCACCACTTTTTCATGTAAATTTCAGCCCTCCATGGATTGGCTTTATCAACCCTGCAGCGACCAAGTAGTTGTTGAACTCTGATAGTTGTGTGGCTCTCAAGGTAAGTCCTCCCTGCTTTTCTTCAGCACGTAGGACTGCATTGAAGTCTCCTATGATTAACCACGGCGTTGTTATTTATTTCGAAAGTAGTGTGATTTTCCCTCAAAGGGTAACACGCTGACTAGCCAAATTACTGGCATACACAGTAGTAATACACATCTCTAGACCACCAGTGTTTCTAGCTTTGACTGTCATTTGTTGTTCATCTTTATCCATGACAGTAACATCCCACACTGCTTTAGCCCCGACAAAGATAATTCTCCCCTTGACTCCAGCATCATTACTATATATTAGTAGCCATTCTGCCCCCAATTGCTCATCAAAGTATTTAATGTTGTTACTATGGGGTGAGCGTTTGGTTGGTTTGGTTTATTCGATGTTGAAATTTGTCAAACCAAACTAAAACCAATAAAAATGAAAACCAAACTAAAACCAATAAAAATGAAAACCAAACCAAACCAACCAAATTAAATTTGGTTTGTTCGGTTTGTTATCCGACTAAAGCGAACTAAAAATGTTTTATACTTTATGTTTTGGAATATTCAATATGAAAAAAATAATATAAATATATGATTAGAGTATTACTGTTTATGATTTTTAAGTTTTCCGATATCAATTTTGACACATAGATAATGATTAAAATTTACTTAAACAACTGAACTGACCTAAAATATTTATTATAATATTGATAATTTTGAAAATATATTAAAATTTTGGTTAATTTGGTTAAATCGATAACCAAACTTAATATTTATTCTAGTCGATTACAAGCCGATTTAATTTCAAAACCGACCAAACTAAATTGGTTTGGTTGGTTTATTCGGTTTAATCGAATAATGCTCACCCCTAGTTGTCATCATTCATTTTACTTTCTAATATATCCATAATAGAAGGAGCAAGACTCCTTCTAAGATTATAGAGGTCTAAAGTACGGGTATCGTTGTTTAGACCTCTTACATTCCAACTTATTATAGACATTTATGTTTGAGGGAGTTACTCCTCAAATTCTTAGGAAAGACCACTTGCATAGACAAGTTCTTACCCTTCTCCGCCTCAGTTTTGAACTACTCATCGTGTATCTCGTTGTGTTTGGTAAAATTCCCACTTTTTCCAGTGTTGTCTTCTTCTTCATTTACACTGAGGTCCACAACTAAGTTTTTTAGTTCTGCCACTGTTTTAGGAACTAGGTCCGGTGGATTGGACTCAATGCCACAGCTTCCTGCCTGATCTCCCACCGACTTTTGCTGCTCCTAATGGGCTACTTAGGCCTGCTCCTCCTCCTCAAGCCTCTCGCTGATGGTTGAACTTGATGGCATTGTACATATTTGTGTATTAATTAGACTAGTAATTAGGCTGGGTTCAGACATAGTAGTAATGCCCATCGTTTTATTGTGTTGTTCAATCTCTGTAATATTTTCTGCAGGCTTTTTTTTTTGTTTCCATACTTGCTGAAATGTAGTGGAACACTGGCCGTCCGTATGGACAAAGCACTTACAAGTGCTACAGATGAGGGGTAAGTTTTCGTACTCAATATTTTGGGAGTAAGTATTTCCCTGCTTGTCCTTTGCTCTGACTTGGTTTTTGATTATACTGTCTACTTTAATCTCAACAAGCACTCTAGCATATTTGAGTCTAGTTACATGTTTAGTGCATCCATCCATGGTAAGTGGATTGCTCACCAGACTGGCAATCATGCTGATGCCTCTGGCATTCCAGAGGGTAAGGTCTAGGTTGTGTAACCGAATCCAAACTGGATGCGATTTCAACATGTCTCGCTCCAATTTGAGGTTCGGTTCCCATCTTTTAATGAAAATCAACCTACTATCCATGAACCATGGTCCATGTTCAAGCATGTTGGCACAATCCTCTTCATTTGTGAACTTTATCAAGTAAAAACCATTTTCTCTTGTAAATACATTCCAACTGCTTTTGGGCTTCCATTCTCTTCTTATATAAGCATTCAGATGAACATAATATGGGGGCTTACGAATCAACTATATGTAGATCGAGTTGGTCCACATACTATTCACTTCTTTGTAGAACAGGTCATCTACCATCGCACAATCCCCTTCGTCGTCCTTTTTTGCCTCAAATTTCTGAATGCCCCCAACGATCTGGGTGTTACCTGCCAACACCTCCTTCCAGTTTTTGTCTCCAGCTCTAAAGTTTAGATTATTCTCTCCCGCGTGCGCTTTGGCTTGACCGCTACCTTGTGTTGTTGGGCATCTACCTGAAACTACATTAGCAAAACTTTCCTTTTTCTTTCTGACCTCTTTCCATCCTAGATCGTATTCACGTGAATTGTTAGGGTTAGGGTTATCCCCTAAGGTGGCTGCCATTTTTAAGTTCCCTCCCTCCATAATCAGCAAGCATCCCCAAAAGGCATATATATATATATCCACAAACATACATAACTTCCTAATGGGCCATTTAAACTGAATAACCTAATTGCTAAGCGATTAATACGTATTTATTGTACATGGGTACCAATGTATTAAATATATAATAATGACGCATTTGTTAATGCGCATTAAATAACACATTGATCGTGAGAAATGACAACATTCACACAGTTATAAAATTACAAGTCTCTTCCCTGCGGTCCACAACAACATCACAAAATATTCAAATTAGGGTTCACAAATGAAAGTAGGTAAACAAATAGTATATACCACTATAAGAATTATAAATTTGGATTCCTGATTACTTCAGTAAACAAAATGGACTTGCTTGAAAATGGTTATATGATTTCTTTCTTGTTCTATTTCACTTTCTTTAATTTTTCTATATACTTTGTATATAAATAAAAGATTAGGACTACACGTATTTTACCACCCTCAAATCCACTATTTAATAAAGCAAAAATTTGAATTGCATATAGTTATTATCTCTAAATTCCTTATTTTTATGTTTATCTATGGTTTTCAATAAATAGAAGAAGGAAAGTGAAATATATCATGGATTTAGAAGAAGAGCATAAAATCCCTCTCAATTTACATTTGTAACAAAAATCTACACATACACGATAGATTGATACTTCTGCTTTTATTTGAATTTTAAGGGGTTTCTGTTTTTTTATCGTATATCCTCAAAACCCTTTAGACATACACAAATCCATAATTATACTAAGCAATTATAAATAAAATAGAAACTCTAAAGACCCCAACCATAGCCTTTGAAGTTTGAAAGTTGTATCCAACTCTATATGGAATCCCTCTTGGATTTAGTTGCCTTAAAAATCGTATCCAAGTCCCATTTCTTTTAGATTCATGTATAAACATGAGATATTTGCATACATATACCAACAATAGATCTAGAATTTAAATAAATAAAAATAAAAGGATGGAGGAAGAAGAAGAAGACGAACCTTACTTTAAATTGAATTATAAAATAAGAGGTATGACCACATAACGCAGCCATATGAATTTATGATTTAAAGTGGGGGTCTAGGGTCTTATTTATAGATGTTAGAACGAGTATGAACTGTCAGATTCTAGAAATAAAATTTGAGCCATTAGTAACATCAATATACGAAAGTTCAACCTTAGAAACTCTAGTCGCCACACACCCTAACACGCATAGTGGTCGACCTCCCTCATGGAGCGGTCGACCTCTCATAGAACGATCGACCAATAGCCGACCTTTATGTATAGGGGAGATCGACCACCTCCTTAGCCTGCACGTAGAGAATCTTCATTGAACGCACTTCAATTAATCACTGCTTAATGCTAATAAATTACGGTTTAATGTTTTAACATTATCCCTTACTTATATATATATATATTAAGGTTTGAATTTTAAATCTAAAATTATTTTTATATTTATTTAAATTTCAAAATTTATTTATTTTAAATTCAAGAACTCGTATTATTTGTATCTTTTACATACGGCTCCATTTTCAGCATTCTATATATGAAAATATATCAGAACCTCACCATAAATGCAACAGTATAACTTTAGTGGCTAAATTCTACAGATGTTAAATTTTCATGTTTCGACCTGTTACAGATATTTCATTCTTTATGTTTTCTATGTTTACTTAGGTTATATTTTATGAGATGCTACAATGGTAGTTGGTCATTCCATAGAATGGTAACATTAGGAAATAGATCATCAATTTGAGAGAAACTGTAATTTTAAGTTTTGAACACTATTGGATATAATTCAAGTAATGCTATTGGGATGGAATTAGCAAGCCAGTTAGTCTAATCATTCTCGATTATAGACAAGAGCTGAAGGAAAAAAATCAAGTTTTCCCTCTCATTCTCGAATTAGGTTTGGGCTATGATCTACTCTAGTTCATCTTAATTCTCTCAAATCAATTCACATTATACATTAAATCAATTATAATCATCATCTAGAGGCTAGATCCATATCGGAAAGATTAGATCTCATTACTTGATCATTGAATTCTTCATTTTCCTTGCCGTCCAAAATAGATCTGTAGTCAGTTTGAATGAATTGTAAGATTAGGTGAGCGATTATGATCTCCCATATTTATACATTGGATTGTATGTTGCAATAAGGCATTGTTATCACTTTTATGTTAATTTAATCCTAAATGTTGATTATATATGTTAATTTCATATCTAGTAATCCCTAGGATAACCTAATTATGACATATGTTGATTTACTTTTTAGATCCAATGTAATTAGTGAGTAATTAGTCATGTCAAATGCTAGATATGTTAGTGTATTTGACTAATTCATTTTTTTTATATGAGTGTGTGTTTTCATATGACTGAAATTGGTTGTAAGTGTCGCTTAAATGCTTGAATTACTTGTTATGCTTGATTGGTTGTTGGTGTGCATGAATTAGAAGTTAGGTTGGAGATTTGAGCATATCAGGTCAAAGTTCATTGGATTTTCATGAAACTTGAAGGATGGGATTTGAGGACATCAGAGAAGCACACAAGAATTTCCACCTCGAAATTGCCAAAGTAAATGGATTGATACCAATTCATAGGGCATGCATTGACACTGATCCATGCAGGTGTGTCATATGGTAATGCAACTTCTTGGAGGCGATTATGGGACCCTTTAGAGGCTATGTGATGATTGGATAGGCCAAGTTACAGTCAGGGGAGTGGATCGTCTATGGATGGAAGGGAACGACTAAATTTGAGTTTGGAAGGAAGCAAATTGGCTAGAGGCTTCAGAGAAAAGCTACAAAAGGATCCATTTGTGACTTAGCCAAATTTTGGCTAAGTGAATGGATCAACGTCAATTCATAGAGATGGATCTGTGTCGATCCATCAGAAGAGGCCATGTGAAGGTTTGATCTAGTGGCAGCGGACTTCATCAGGAGTTTGTGGGAACTTGTAGTTATTTTATTGCTATTGTAGAGAGGAAATTATAACATTTTGAAGTGGTGGCTCTTCGATTGTGAACTCGGATGAGAGCGATCAAAGGAGCGTGACAGGTAGCTTGGAATGGACGAGGTTGCGGTATAATAAATTGGTTTGAGTGAGACTTGAACCTGAACACAGAGTTGTGGATGACTCTTATGCTTGGAAGTGCCAAGAAATCATTGATAGCTCAAAGCGATCGAGGTGCAGGCTTGAAGCAGGGGTATTGTGGGGATGCCCATTAGGACTGGTAGCAATGGTCGTATACCCACGACCACCCAGACAGGGGTTTCTAGTTGCTGAATACCGGGCTCTTAAAAGCAAACTTGTTTAACTATGAGTTTCGCGAACATGATAGTCCGACTAAAACCATAGTTTTACATTAGCCTTGGGCATAAGTGAGGATGACCATACGGGTTACCAATGTGTACGGGGCTTTAGAAGGTGATAGCTAGAATCTTGTTTGATGGACGCATTATTATTGCAGATATTCCATCTTTATTCTTTATCTGGGTTGGCTTTCACCTATAGGTTACTAAAGTAAAGTAGGGAATTGGCGAATAAAGCGTTAAAAGATGTTGTTGAGTTACTTCTTTCCTATTATGTGTAATATCTATTTATTGTTGTGTTATTTGAGTAGCATATTTAACTTTGGTTTTAAGGACAAGTCAGATATGAGATTTTAACTTTTCTAGTTCATATTTTACAATATAGTTTTTTGATAGTTATTTATCGCTCACACCAGTGTTGTCTAGGGTTGTCAATGGATATCCGAAAAATCCGAAATCCGTCCACATCCGTATACCAAATACGGATAAATATCCGATATCCAAAAAAAGGATGCAAATATGGATACGTAGATATCTGCATCCGAAAATTATCCGTCCGATTTTTTTAAACATTATGCTCAAAATGATATGTGTTTTAACACAATGATTGGGATTTATTTATTGTTTTATTACGTCAAAGGTTTATATTACATGCACTAAATGCAAATTAGCTACTCGAATTTATGTAATTCTATCATATCTATTTATTTTTAACACTTTTGTGATTAATGGAGATGAAAAACATTTATTCAAAACTAAAAAAAATCATTCATATTTCTTGATTTATTGATCGCTAATGGATAGGATAATTATCCGATATCCGTCCGTATCCACGAATACGGATATCTAATATATGAAAATGATTTCGGATGTGAATACGAATACAGCACTGTCCGTATCTGAAAATATATGTTGACAGCCCTAGTGTTGTCTGATCTAAGATTTTAAGTTTCCTCTTATCGGCGATGTTGAAGGGCGAACCAAGTATCGAGTTGGTGATAATGTTGTTGTTTGAAGATGAGGTAAAGACTAATGTATTATTCTTTTACGTAAATATTTATTTCCATTGTACCGATTGGTACCCTCTTAGAACTTGTAGTGAGGCAATGATGTATATAGAGATTTGTTACATCTTGCATATGCATTGTGGTTTTAAATTGAGATGCAATTGTCTGCTTCATCATGCTTCACTACTATTTTATTGTATATGTTTTTATTATATTTTATTCATACACTGTGAGATATACAAGTTTTATGTACGTTTGTTTTCATTGATGACCGTCTCATGCCAGCATAACACGGTTTTCAATGCATCTTCTTTGTTATTTGGTGCAGGTGGTCGCCAGAGGTATAGCGGGGATATACACATGATATATTACCTTACAATAATAGGAAAATTCGAAGAAGTGTCCGCGTAATTAAGACAAAGCTTGTTGCATCTCATTGATCAATGACACATATTCCATATTTCCAAATAGTAATTTTTGAATAAATTTGTTAAATTATATATATATATATATATATATATATATATATATATATGTATGTATGTATGTTCAATTTGTTTATGAATAGCAATCAAAAACGAAAAACCATGACTCAACTTCATAAGGGGTGGGATCACCTGGACCAGAATTACTCTGGTCCCGTGGTTCCAGCCAATCAAATCACTCCATTTTGAACCATTTTGAACATGGTCCAGAGTATCCACGCCCACTTCACAGCATTGTCACAGCATTAGTGACAATGCGCTTGACAAAGTAACAGTCGCATCAAAACAAGTGCTCCTCGAATACGCATCATTGCTGTCAAAATAATTGTTCATGAACAGTAGAGATCAGTGACTCACCAAAGGACAGCATGGGTTGACTGCATCAGAAAATTCACAAAAACCGAAGTGAGAACCTTATTTTATCCAACTTTGTGGCCAACACTGGAAGTATTGATAGCAAAGGAAACATGCATTTATGACAAACACCATGATAGTGTCCTTGTCTACAAATGCGATTTTGATTGAACGTTAAAATGCACATGTGCAATCGCTTATAATTGGCAAACTTTTATCATCACTTCCATCCCAAAATCAGTACAAAAAATAATGGATGTTGCTTCCATAGAAGCAAACATTCCTCCACGCTTCAACCTTTCATGTCCTTAGACAAGCACAAGATCATAAAACATCCATAACCAGATTTCCTTTGCTAAGCATAAGATCATAAAACATGTTAATACTGAAATGAAATTTTATACATTTAATGGTACGACCATCAGATCTGCAACAACACAAACGTCAACAAAACACGCTTTCGTAGCAGTTAGGACTGGACCATGTTGAATTGGAACCTTGAAAGTTGCTGAGGGATGGTTGAGATCACAGGTCCGTATCTCTGCAAACAAAACGCTTTATTGATTAATCACACATTATGTAACCAACAAGACACATTTACTACCCTATAATTCCAGATGTAAGTTCATATTACAAAACGCTAGCAAAAAAGGGTACAAGCGCCCATGTGCACGTGCACATTGAGGTCTTTTATTCAAGCAAATGTACTCATATTGATGTCCCAGGGATTCAAAAGCATGACTTTTAAAAACTCAATCAATAACATAAGATATCCCCAATCATGTTAGCTGTGTTGGGAATGAAGATACAGGAAAATGAACGAGTCCTGTCTACCAATCCAAATTTTTCACTCCTATTTCCTAATTCTTTCTCATCTCCAAAATCTAATTTTGCTTCCTCTATCATTGACACACTCTACACATTGGAATCCAGTCTATTGCGGCGGTTATGATATTTCATCAACTCTAGTATTAAGTAAGAGGTCTGTTTGGCTCAAAAATTGTGTTTTGTGTTTTCGATATGTAGTTTTGAAAGGCATAAGAGATGTGGAGTTTCAAAAAAGTATCGATTCGGGAAATGGCCATGTTCCTTTTTTCCCATCCGTTGCAACGGTTATAATTTTTCACAGCCTCATCCTCTGCAACACATCCTACTTTATAGTACACTGAAGAGTGTCCTGCATTTATGTCCATGTAGTAGCTACGCAGCCATGCCTCCTCTTTTCCATTTTCAGTTTATGTTGAAATATGACATGTCATTCTCTTTTCCCCTTCCAGTTTATGTTGAAATATGACATGTCACGTCATATCAGTATTCTCATGTTGTTTTGGAGTACATAAGTTAACAGGTTGATTTCAAACATGTCCAACACTGGAGTGCGATTTTGTTCACATCTTTTAAGGGATGTGAACAAAACACTTGGTCCCCATTGGTGGAAATCAGGGGGGTCCATATGGGTCCTCCTGATTTCCACCAATCAGGGTGGAGTGTTTTGTTCACATCCCTAAAAAGGATGTGAACAAAATCCTATTCCCAACACTGCAGTTTTGATTCTCTTTAGCTCTCTTTTTTATTATTGCATTTTTCAAATGATGCATGCACATTTGTTTCAATTCATGTACGGTTCAATGATTATTTCCACTATGTTTACATTTACTGACGATGCACACATGCACCATGTATGCATGTAAATGTATGGATGGATGTACACGGTTTTAAATCGTCCGTGATCTCATTTTCACACTTAGACCAAAAGATTTGAAAATCTCCTTCATATCTCCACTGACACTCATCATGTCCGAAATATTCAAATATCATACAAAATATGGATCAAAATCTCAATCATCTCGTTCGAAACTATATATTTTTTCTTTGGTGTAATATTTTTACATTTTCAGTTGGATTCAAAAGAAACCACTCGAACCATTTACTAACTTACCAACTCCTTGAACATTTTTTAAACTTTTTACCTTGAGAGTCACAACACAAAGACTTTCACTTGTTTTTATGTTCAAGTAAGATGATATTATTCAATCATTACCAAACTAAGTTAATCAAACTACCCTTCTTCTCCAAATCATTAATTTCAATTCTTGTTTCTCTACAAATTAGTGTGCTGTAATTTTTATTTTTATTTTTATAATTATAGTTGTTAAGTAAATCATTAAAACATCAAATTTTAGACACATAAATTACTCCGAAAGATGCACGCTAAGATTCGAGATGTCAATTCATGATGTATGCCTAAGATACACACATCCATCCAGAATCTTTTCCTATATGAGATAGCATGTGTGAAAATTTTGAGACAAAACTTGATCGAAATCCAAAATTCAAAACCTTATGCATGTATAAGTGTATGTGTATGTATATACCTATAGGATATCCAATTTCAAACATAACTATGCATGTTCATTATCATATCATTTATTGTCAACAAACTTTTTTAGGGAGATGTTGCGGTTCTATTTACCGAGTAAGAATAATTCAAATGGGGTTTCGAAAAAAATGGCAGTTTTTTTTGGAAATTGAATACTTTTTTTTGGCAAAGCCGACTGGTTTTATAGTGATCCGTAACTCTTATTATTATAACAAATAATAATAACAATAGTTACAGGAGTTCGGCAGATTGCCAGACTACATTCGGTTTTAAAGTGAACCGTTCACTATATACGAGATTTATAGTGGATTGTCCACTATTCTACTCTAGATTATAGTACAGGAGCTAGCTATAGTATTAGACTACTATATTTTACATTCACATACTACACGCAAGGAGAAAGCATTACATACTTCAAAAAGAAGTGAAATTACATTTCAGTTGACACAAACATACAACAGACAATAAACAAACCAAAAAAACATGCACTATACAAGTACAGTACACCGTCTTTAGCTTGTACTGCCGCATAGAGAGAACACAGTTGCCAATGAGAACTGACATGGCAAGGGTGCAGCAGGCAACCCCCATACCCAAAAGGGTCAGTTTCACAATTTTCTGACCTACCAACTAGCTAGGCGCTGCAACAACCAAGGTAGCAAGTACAATAACAAAAAAGAATTACATTAGGGTAAACCTTGAGCATCAGGCGAGTATATAACATATTGAATACTTCATATACAAGTTTAGGTATTATATAACATATAACATGGCAAATGGGTTCACCCCTCAAGGCGAGAATCGAACTCATGTTCAAGTGTCCTAACCAGGTTGGACAAAATGTTTGTCACTTTGTCTTGAAATTGGTACTATATTTACATGTTTTAGATAGTATATAACATATTGCATGACGAATGGGCTAGACACCGCAAAGGGAATAAAACCCATGACCTCTTGCACCATGTTCAAAAGTCTTGACAGCTTAGACAAGGTGCTTGTCAAATTCAAATGGTTGATAGTTGATACTTTTTCCAAATTTAATTGTCCATTAATGATCATTTGATTTATTACAAACTGCTTGATTTTTTATTTATTTTTAACTATTGTGATATCATGAAAGGAATAGGGTTAAATGGACAGATAAATTATGTGCAAGGTTTTATCCATGTCTGGAATATTCTTTGCATTCTCTGTGGTACATTTCATCTTGTAATAGCTTTTAAAAGCGAAGTCATCCCAAATTTTTCTGTCTTTTAATATTCCACTCGAGTTCTTTGGAAAGTTTCATTCAATATATTATTTTGATGTGATTACAGACTTATAAGTAGGTCACAAATCTATGTTCAGAATAGAGGTGATAATAGAACAATATATATCCTGAGTAGGTCAAATGTTGTCAAACCAGTGAAATTGCTGCGCTATTTTTATCTCATGGTGTAGACTTGGTCGCGGACGAAGGACGAATGAAGAACATTAATTCTTAGATTTAATGTTAAATTGTTGATTAGTTTATCCGTTGAGTTGTTGTTCTTTGATAAACGTGTTAAGTGCAATCTATTGTCAGTATTATATTTATGCTGATAAAGAATGTTACTGCAAATGCTTTGAGTTCTTTTTCCTTGATTAAAGTCTGACATTGAAGGACTTTGCGTATGACAAGCACAACAGCATTTGCGGGTATTACAAACACATTGATGGCATGTGCATCTTTTTATGGACGATAAGATGAGATCATATCTTCTTATATTTCAATAATGTCAAGTTTCTAGATTAATACGACTTGGATGCAACTTGGCGCTGTGTTTGGACCATTATCAAATCATATGTACATAAGCACCATTGACATTTTGGATGAATAATAATCATGCAATTAACGAAAACATTCAGCAAACTTATTTTTTATAAACATAAATATGCATACGAAAATATCTATAAACAAATATATGAAACAGGACCAACATTCTTCAGTCTTATAAATAATGCAAAAAAGAAAAGAAAACCGAGATTAATGAAATTACAAAAACTATCTATTTGGTTTATAATTTGGGTTAGACTACAATACAAAATATCCCATGTTAAGTTTTTAAGATTTTTTTTTTGGTTGAATTATATAAGTGAAGGCAATATGATATAGTAATTACGATTCCAATGCCGAACCTAACAAGATGAAACATTTTTTAAAACAGAATATACATTGAAAATGTGTTACTCGTACATTTCTATGGATTCATTTGTGCATCTCAATTGGTCATATTTTTACCTTCATTTTTTGTTGGCTCTGACCATTACAATTTCCTTTTTAATTTCATATGACCAATTGAATAATTGATATAACCTTGAAAATTATTTCCAACTAAAGCATCACTACCCATTGGAAAAACAGTTTCTGATTTATGATAAAAAAATATTGGTTTTTCTTCCATAACTTCCTATTGAATTCTTAGCTCCTCTGATGATTCAACAGACGAAAACCACACCAGTTAATTATCTAACGAAATATAGAGAAAAGTTAATGAGCCAATCAGCTCATTTACATTGTTTGAACAATGAGATGGGAATTGACCCATATGGACTTGGCGCGTCCGCAGCATCAAACACATCTAAAAGTCTAAACAGTTCAAATTCTAAATGATCAATTTTGCCATATAACATAAATACATTTCTTATCAAAATCACACCCCAAACCCGAATTTTTCTAGCTCAAATAGTCCCTGTTCGAGGTCAAATTAAGGAAAATCATATTACATTTTCACACAACATACATTTCAACTTTTTTGGGGGATTTTTTTCCCCTAATATGTCAATTGTTGGGTATTTTTCAACATCGGACTCCATTGGTTTTGTTTTAAAGATAGGAGAAAAGAGACGAGGGAAGGAAGAAATGAACAAAGTCCTACATCACGGGGAACGAGGACCATACACACACACACACACACACACACACACATATATATATATATATATGGGGAAGTCTATTTAGACACAAAATTTGGACACACAATTGGTGACATAATTGATTTGCACCGTGTTGGATCGCCCCATGAATTCTATTCCTCCATATAAAGACAAAAGGACCCTTTGGACGTCCAAATGTTTGTTTTTATTGTGAGGAGAGAAATTATGCATATTCACCTCACGCACGTGCCACCTTCCGACCGAACCAGGTACGAGTTTCGAGTCCGGATCTGATAACATATTTTTGAACAAAAACAGTAAACTTACCGAATTTTAGCCCGTTATGGACCCATGCTCGGATTTCTAACAAACAAAGCAAAAAATTAGTGACGGTTTTTGACTGTTAGTAATTTGAAGAGGCATGACAGTTCTGACAAACAGACGCGACCGTTGTTGATGGTTTTGAATCGTTGGAAAAGACGCAACTGTTGACAAATGGACGCCTCCTCATCGGCTATAAACAACGGTGTCCAAATCAATTGCAGAATTCAACATTTTTTCATCTTCTTCCTCACGTTTATTTGCAACGCTAGAGACAGCTCCAAACGCTCTCATCTCAGATCAGTTTTGTGGCACCAACAAAGTATTGCAAACAAAGAAACGTTGCAAATTTGTTTTCTTCATCTTCTCCACTCTAATCCACTCCAAAATTTGCATTATCATAAATTATATCAAGCTATTTTTAGTCAAATCAAAATCGTATAAATTTTGAATTTGGTTACGCTATTCCAAGACTTCACTGAATTCTAAAGTCAATAGTTTAATAACCAGTTTGCACCCAGTGGGTTGAACCATTGTCTGAAAGAATCTATTCTAGAGATCCGTAAAGTCAGAAGTACGACAAAATCTTCATTCGAATCGTCTCGAACTGGAAATTTTCAAACAAATTTTCAGACAACATATTAAGCCTTGGAAGATTCGAACGTTTTGCAAGTCATGAATCATAATTTAACTGGATTTGAGCGTTTTGATGAAGATAATTTTATTCGTTGGCAAGAGACGATGAAATTCTTCATAATCACCGTCAAATTGTTCTATATTTGGAAGACTGCTTGGAAATAATACCATAGAAAACTAATACGGATGATGTTGCCCTAAAGACGAAACGTGCAAAGCACAAACAATATGATTTTCTGTGTAAGGGGCACATTTTGAATGCATTGCCTACCTCTGTCTACAACACGCATATAAGACCTTGAAAACTACGAAGGCACTTTGGACTATACTGAAAAGCAAATACCTCATATCTGAGGCAAGTAACAAGATATTTCTTATTTGTAATTTTATAGATTTCAAAATGATCGCAATAAATCCATAGTTGGACAAGTAAGCGAAATCTTACTATTGGTGAATCAACTTAACGATGCTAAGATAGATCTCCCTGATTTTTTGTTGTTGGAGTTACTATTTCTAGACTTCCTAGTGTATGGAATGATCATAAGAAAAAATTGAACCATTCAAAAAGAATTAAGATTTAGACAATTTATGGCGATATAATCGTATTAAAGAGTACTCTCGCAAACGAGAACTAGATGATAATATGCAAACTGAATCTCATTCTAAGACAAATACTATTGAAATAACTAACAAGTTAAGAGTTTACGAATGAGACAGTTTAAAAAGAAAAATTATTCTAAAGACAACAAAAAGAAAAGTGCTTGTTATTACTGTAACGAGCCCCGCCACTATGCCCGAGACTGCACTTGCGGCTATGGTGCAAAAAACAAACTTCATTAGTGGCATAGATAACGATGGGTGACTTGATACTGAAACAACCATTCACATTTGCAAAGACCGTTGCCTGTTTAAGACCTACGAAGAAAATAATGCAGAAGCCGACAAAGTTACTAGAGCAAATAAGGTTCTAAGCAAAATTATGGGAAAAGATACTATAGAACTTTCGTTCACCTCTGGAAAAGTTATCATATTAGTCAATGTATTTTATATACCACATATGTGTATGTATTTGATCTCTGAATACCTTAATAAAGGATTATTCAAGATAGTATACGAGTCTTACAAGTTAATATTGTCCAAGAACAAATAATTCATTAGATAAGGATGCTCTTATAATGACTTGATTAAGTTGAATCTAATAAAGAAGAAACCTTCTATTTATACTGCTGATTCAGTTAGTTTATGACATGGTAGATTAGGACATGCTTATCATAGCTCCCCTAAAAATATGTATAAATTAGGATTAATTTCTGATTGTGATTTCGATTCTCTGAATATGAAACATGTGTTCAAGCAAAAAAACACCAGAAATAATTCAAATTTGTAGAAAGAAAAATTGGTTTGCTTGATTGGTATATAATGATGTGAATGACTTAAAAAGTTGTATCACCTATGATGGTAACCAATAATGCATCACATTTATTGACGATTATACCAAATATGCTTATGTGTATCTAATGAAAACTAAAGACAAGGCTTTTGATAAATCTAAAATTTACAAAGTAGAAGTCGAAACACAGATAGGAGTTAAAATAGAAGTGTTTAAGTCAGATGGTGATGGTAAATATTTCTCAAATGAATTCACTTTATTTTGTAAACAACATGATGCATTGCCCTTCATACACCACAATAAAACGATGTTGCTTGAAGGAAAAAATAAAACTTCAGTAGAAATAGTTAATGTCATGCTTCTAAGTTCAAAATTACCTTGTAACTTATCAGGTGAAGCTATGTTATCTGCATGTTATATTTCAAATAAACTACCATTTAGAAAGAATAATGTTTCTCCTTACGAGTTATGGTTTAATAGAAAATATAATATTATAAGGCTTAAAGTTTGGAGTTGTTTAGCATACTTAGAAAACCAAACCCTAAACGATCAAGATTTGATAAAAGGGCATTTAAATGTTTTTTCATATGATATTTGTTAAAAAAGGGCAAGGATGTATTAGTATCAGATAATAGTACTGAACTGAGAAGTAAAAGAGCAAGAATAGAGAAGGACTATGATCTTGATTTCATAACATATCTTATTGAAGGCAGTAGGGACGAAATCCTTAATGTGACTAGATATGTTATGAACGTTGATGATGGCCCTAAAACTTATTCTAAGGCTATGAATTCCTAAGATTCAATTTTCTAGAAAGAAGCTATCATTTATCGATGATGAAATGAATTCTATACCGTTAAATGAAACTTGGGTTTTAACCGATTTACCCTTCGGTACCAAACCTATAGGATATAAATGGCTATTCAAGAAAAAATGGACCCGTTGATAAGTTTAAAGTTAGGTTAGTTGCCAATGGATAAATGCAAAGACAAGGAGTAGAATACTTTGATACCTATGCTCCAGTTGCTCGCGTATCTTCTATACGCTTAGCACTTCCATCGATTCATAAATTGATCATACATCAAATAGATGTAAAGACAGCTTTCCTAGATGGATATATATATATATATATATATATATATATATAGAGAGAGAGAGAGAGAGAGAGAGCGAGAGAGAGAAAGAACAACCATAAGGTTTCAAGATCCCAGGCAAAGAGAAGAAAATGTGCAAATTAGTAAAATCTTTGTATGACCTGAAGCAAGTCATGCGATGGTATGAGAAGTTTGATAAAGTGACATTGTCATATGAATTCATTGTTAATGGTGTTGATAAATGTATTTATAGCAAATCAGATAACACTGATTATGCTATAATATGCTTATGCGTTGATGACATGCTAATATTCGATTTCAATATATCTTGTGTGAATAAAACTAAGAAGTTTTTACCTTCTAAGTTCGATATGAAAGATCTAGGAGAGGCTGATATAATTTTAGAAAATTAAATCATTAGGAAAAAGAGGGATTGTTACTAACTCGGTCTCAGTACACTGAGAAGTTCCTCAAAAAGTATGGTCATTACAATCACAAGCCGGCGTCAACTCCTTCGGATCCTAGTATTAAATTATAAAAGAGTACTAAATGAACCATTTCTAAACTTGAGTGTCCCAGAGTTATTTAGTCTTATTAATATTATGCATTGCACTAGATCCGTCATAGCACATCCTATTGGTGTATTGTGTTGATTTACGAGTAATCCATTTTGAATTTAGAAAGTTGTTTCCACAGTTTTAACTTATTTGACAGAAACCATTAACTATGGTTTATCTTATAAATTATATCCAACTGTAATAGAAGGATAAAGTGATGCGGTCTGGAACAATATATAATCCAAATCCAAGTTTACGACTGGTTGGATCTCTACATTAGGAGACACTGTAGTATTTTAAGGTTCTATTATGGGAGAAGTTATCGCCAACAGCCTTGATTAACCGTGATAATCAATCTATAATATGTCTATAATAAGACATCAAATGATAAAACAATTACTCAAAAGTGGAGTAAAAACTGTTGACTACATAGAAACAAAGAAAATTTATCTGACTCATTTACTACAAGGCTTCCAAAGGCAATAGTTTCTATTAAGTCAAATAAAATAGAATTAAGGTTTGTGAATGAAGGTTGACCATTCTTAACAAAAACTCGATTTATGTTCTGAAAACGATAGAAAAAGTTCAAAGGATACCAACAAGTTAACAATGATTATGGAACACTAAATCAAGAACTCACATAATATTTAGTGTTGGATTCTACAACAACAAAGTATAGATAGATATCCTTGATATGTCTAGATATCTTAAAAGGTGTATCGCATAAACATCTTAAGAGTCTTACTAATATGAGTATGGAAATCAGATCGTTTCCTAAGTAAGACCGCTTTCTAAAGTTGACTCATGAACCCAGGATTAAAAGCACTGAGCAATACAGAATACTTTACCTAAAAATCAACGTGTGATTGTTTCAATTTTACCATAAAGAATACTTGATTCATGATTCGCTTACCATAGAATCTCGATAAGGCTTTGAATGATTTACACTAAAGGTTCAAATTCAAAAAATACCTCTAAGTATTGGTTTTCACAATAACGTAATTCTTGATCTTTGAACTATGTTCGACTTGATCTCACTCAGGTATGTAGGCAATCACTCAAGTAATGTGCCTATTCCATTTTTAAACTTAAAACTATTTTAAATTATCCAATCTTGAAAATAGAGGGAGAATGTTGGATATTTTCAACATTGGACTTCATTGGTTATGTTTTTCAAACAAAGAAGAAAAGGAAATCAAGAAATGAACAAAGTCTCACACAATGGGCAATGGGGACATATACGTACTTAAATATAGGATTCCCATGAAGGGTTGGGCCCTTCGAACACTCAAATGTTTGCTTTGTTATGAGGAAAGTTATTCATGCCCACCACACACCCACGCACCGCAGTAACCGTTCGACCGAACCAAACCAAGTCGGGTACGGTACTGGTCCAGATCCAATAATATATTTTTGGATAGAAACTGAAAACAGTGAACGGACCTGATTTCTGCACATTATGGGCTCGGTCCAGACTCAGATTTCGAATTTTAACAAGGTGGGAAATTAATGATGGTTTTTGACTATTGGAACTCTGAATAGATGTCTAACAGTTGTAACGAACAGACGCGACCGTTGCTAACAATTCTGAATTGTAGGAAAACAAATGATTGTTGACGAATGAACACCTCCTCATCCGCTATAAATAGCGACGTCCAAATCAATCGTAGAATTCAAATTTTCTTCATTTTCTTCTTCCTCCTCAAGTAGAACGACATTAGGGAAGGTCAAAATCATAGCGGGTAGCAGCACATGATTGAAGGGATGCTTCTTTTTTTGTTCCCCGCACCTTGTGCAATTTAGGTTTTTCGCGCTTTTATTGCGCCTTAAGCAGACGCTTTGAAGCGTCAAAAGACGCAAGGTGTGCCTTGCGTCTTTTTGTTCCCCATATGGCATGCAACATGCCTTGAAAACTATGCATATACATAGGACTTCAAATCTATCAATTGCTTAACTTTGGTTTGTACATGTTAATATTTAAAATTCAATGCGCATTTTGCCCCTTTTTTCAAGAAGCAATCTATATTATCTTATCGTGGATGTGCTGGTGTTTGCAAGGCTAACTATTGCTGTTTAAGAATTTTTGCTACTTTTACTGACTGTTCAACTAATAAAAATTACATCGATCGTACATGGAAACAGTAGGATACCTAGAAAGATTTACCAATCTGTTTGCAAACTGTACTCTTCGTGCCATTGCTTTAACTTTGGCAGCAGTTATCTTGCTCTAAAGTCGAGAGGGGAGACTACTTGCTAACTGCTAACAGAATTGTGAAGATGGATAGGATAGTAGAGGAAACCGCAAGCGAAGGAAGAATGAGAGAGAGAGGAAAGAATGATGAAACAACAATGTTATAACAAAGAGTCTCTCAAATTTACTTTTTTGTCAACCCACAATTCTCTTAGCAATAGTCTACATGCAATCAGGAGCAGAGACACTCTTTGGCCAGCTAGGGCACAAGCCCTAGCTGAAATTTGTTATTTTGATGGCCTTGCCCCATCTGAAACTATTTGCTAGCCATACCTAGCTTCCTAGCCTATTTGAACTTGAGGTCTAGCTCCACCACTGCCACGTTTGCCACCTTTTGCTTACGAAATACACCCAACTCTTGTTACCTTGCACGAGAATTTCGTTACACTCAAAAAAAAGTTTCACATTAGATGGAAGGGTCCCCCCCCCCCCCTCCTCGGAACTCTTTTCGTAAAAGATGTTTTCCTATATAGGCATACTATGGACCAATTGAACTTGAAACAAAGGCACCATCCAAAGAGGAACTATAACTCCATATCAATTCCAGACTTAATGGATATTAAGTTGAAATGGACCTTTAAAAGCTACTAAAACCATGTGTTTTTTCTTTGAAGAACTGTTTTAATAGTTTCTATTCGATAACCAAACGAATATCACTAACGCTTCAAAATTGTTCGCTAAATTAGTGCGACAATATCATGCCAACTTACTGAGATTTGATTACAGGAAATATGTTGCTCTTGACTGCAGGTTTTCCTGTAATCTTTTTGGTTTGCTTACTGATCTTAGGTAATTATATGTTGTATTAACACGGTCCCTCAGTACATCCGTTTGACTTTTGGTTTCTCTTGTAACATTTGTTAAGCTTCCGGATGAAGATTATAATAATGATTTCATTGTAAACATGTTATTGTGTTGCCATTTATAACTCATTTGTTTCGTTGTTTTGTCCCATGCATTCCTTGTTTGAGTCTCTAGTGAGATATTTGAGCACTAAATAAACAACTAGCTAGAACCTTATCAAATATATTTGATAATCTGTTAGTCACATGCTCAACTGTCTGACAATATTTGAGGATATCTGTACCAGTTTATATTAATATTTCATAACGGTAGATCCGTAGCTCTATGAACCAAACATAAAACAGAAACAAGTTTGCATAGACAAGATGCAAACAAAGATTACAATTACATTGTGAATCTAATTGTCAACTTGTGATACCTGAACTGTGAATCAGAAATCCACTGAAACTACTGATAAACCCTAAACCACATTCTCATGATCAGCAGATTTGTGTTCTTAACGCCCCGGTGCGAGATCAAATCATTTTGACTGGGTGATTTTGGGAAGATATATTGTATGGAAAGCTGAGTTCTAGGACAGAACAATAGCTTTTTGAATAAAAAAATCGAGCACACATTATCTGGAGGGAGAAAATGAGTCACGTAAACCAATCTGCAACTCCATGCTGGTGCAAAAAATACTGGGTCTCCACCTGGTTGCTGTAGCATTCTTGATGATCAATGCTAAAGATAAAGGAACTTGAGACCAAGTCAGGGTAGAGACAATATCTGAGGAGAAAAAAATAAAAATGCAAGGGTCCGACGACTTTTTATCTCTATCCCTGACAATTTGACCTAATTTGGATCGGGCCTTTCAGCATTTATTTTCTGTTGCCCAGTATTCGTTTAAATGGAATGGTAATGAAAATTAATTGTTTGATTGCTCGATTAACAAACCCTCAACGAAATTTTGTAGATCAAAAACAATTAATCAACTGTTTAGTGCAATTTAAACCAGTTAAGTGTTAGGCTAGTTCAGTTTGGTTCAGTTAAGTCGATGGAATGTCCATTCTTGTGCATCTATGCATATGTATATAAATTGAAAGGCAAACGTAGCTTTGATGAAAATTGAAATTATAAACACTGGTAAATCATATAAAATCAATTCCTTCATTAATGTTTGCATGAATACATGACTAAAATTATTTGTATCCATTGTAAAGTTTTGCAATTTTCCTTACTTCAGTGTGTTTTTCCCCTTTTAACATGGGCATTTATGTTAGAATACAAAGCAACGTCGCGTTGTTTCATTCTTCATCATTTAGTATTCTTGCACGCACGCGCGCGCGCACACACGCGCGCGCACACACGCGCGCGCACACGCGCACACACACACACACACACATATATATATATATATATATATATATATATGTATATATGGCAAGCGTTCAATGGCACACCGAAAATGTGTGTGTGTGTGTATGGCAAGCGTTCAATGGCACCCGAAAATGCAACACCCCTTTGGCCCCCTTGAATTCCACCTTTCATTTATATTAATTTAAGTTAGTACGAGATGAGAGAATGAGTGGAAGGAAAGAGAGGGAAAATGTGTGGTGGAAAAGAGGGAGGCCAAAGGATGCTTCACCGTTTGAAGTACCATTGAACCCACCATTGGATTCCCCAATGATTTCCACCTTTCCACATAAAGACAAAATGATCCAATACCACTTTGTGTTTAATTTTGTGTTCAAATATCTGTCCCCATATATATATATATATATATATATATATATATATATATATATCAAGGTTTTAAATCTCGGATATCGGTCGTGTTTCATCTCGGGGATTTTAGAGACTTAATCTCGTATCGGGGGAGATCTCAGATGTGATGAGTCTAACACGGGTGTTCGTCTCGGATTTCTATCTCGGATTTGAAAGTTCATATTGGAACAATCTCGGGTACATGATATGTTAAAAAATGATATTCTTACACAATGATTTTTATGAATGTTATTATAAACATAGCAATTTAATAGCAAAATCATTTCATTATTCTTAATTCACTAAATATTATTTATACTCTAAATCGTAATATGCTTAAAATAGAAATATAACACGATGCAAATAGATTAGTGCTAACAACATATAATTCATAAACATGAATTATTGTTAGACATAAAACATAAAAAAAAGGCCCACAACATTAAAAGGTTCAAAGTAAGTAGAACATAAAATACATAATTTCATAGGTAATATGTATGTAAAAAAGACGAATATAAAAATCATAAGAATTGTAGAACATATATGAACATACGATATGGTCATTTAACATACAAAATGTCAAATAGAAGGAGATTATCGTGGCTAGATTTGAGATTTTTATATTATTCTGATTAGGCACAAATTTAAACTTTAACCAAAAAACCAAGATCTCGGACGAAATTCCAGTATCTCGTCTCAATCGATATATCTTTCGATATTACAATATCTCGGATGATATATTTGAAAGGAGGTTTACAATGAGATTTGTTATTTCGTTTCGGGAGGAGTCCAAAACGAGATATCGGAGGAAATCTCGAGCGATATTTTCGAGATCTGAAACAGTGATATATATATACACACATACATATATATATATATATATATATATATATTTGACCCATCATCTTCAAAGCTCGCGCACGTTAAATCATAATCAAGCCAATATTCAATTTACAATGTCATAATAAAAAACGTACACAACATGCAAACATCACTCCATCAAATAACATACGGACATAATGTGTGCATTATGCCATTTTTTATTGTACAAATTAAATAATCACTCATCCAACCAACTGAAGAACAATAGCATCCATAAAGTGCTCATAATTTTCACTGAAAACAAACAGCCTCGTATTTGCTTTGGCTCCTATGTTACCATTGTACATACTTTAATTACTGTAATCTGTGCATTCCAAAATGCAAACGTTCCAAAATGTTGTGCGTCCACATTCGGATATGTTGAATTCAATACTCTAAAATGTACTTGGACGTTAAAAACGCTTAACTTGACTAAACGTTGATCTCAACATTCAGAAAGAAAAAAAAATCACTTTATCGATTTAATATGTATTTATTACATAACCATTAAAAATTTAATGATCACATGTGAAAAAAAATATAACCAAATGTGGAAAAACATTCACGGGCCCTCCATTTATACTCTCATACAATCATCTTTTTCACATAATTTTCTTTCAGAGTGTTATTCAAAAATATCCCGCTTACTGACTAGGCATAGTCCATTTCAGCTAAGCGTTAAGATCAACTCTAACCCTAACCACTGAATGTGATGTTTTCCATTCCCATTCTTGCTCCACATACTGCATCAATCCATGTAGCAGGTGTCACAATTTGGTCTATTAAAACTTCCTAATTTACTTCTGTTCTTCATTTCCCATAGTATAAAACCCTAACCACCGACACATAAAAATTTACATATTTGGCCATAAAGAATATTGACTCCATGGGTTGGATCCTACACTGACAATATACAAAACACTATGTTTACATAAGCTCGGGCGGGTAGTTTCCGCCAAAGCTATACGCTGCTTCAGTCATTGTGTACTGGTAAACAAACATGTAATAGTAGGTAGAAATATATTTTATTTCTATGGAGCTTTTTTGACTTAAAATTGAGACATTAGATTTAGACTTAACCGCTTGATGTTCATTTTATTAGAGTTACCCCTTTGACAGGACATAAAATATGACTAGAATTGGTAAATAATGCCATAAATTAGAGAGATAAGGGTTAAGTCGTACAAAAATAACTTTAGGGGGACAAGTCAAATATCACATACAGAACAAGGGTTAAGTTGATTTTTATTTGTTGTCAAATATTCATATGAAACCAGAAACAATGAAAAATAACATTTCGAAGATTGAAAAGGAAATGTTATAGCATGGAACAACTAAAGTGATAATCCCATCTTCAGTAATACATTTGCTTTGAAGTTTACTAAGAATTTAACACTAATCACTGTATGATAACGTAATTTATCAATGAGTTATTGTAATACAAGAAAGTTCTAAAATATTGCAATTATCCAAATTGAATTTTTAGTTATTTGCATCTTAAAAACAGTGTTATACAGAAAAAAAACGTATTCATGTACTAATTACAGTCAGTAAGGGATGGAAATTGCATTTTAATCTGTGAGATTATATATGAAAATAATTTACCTGAACGTTATCATAGAGTTCAAATAAAGGAACAGCAAGCAATTTTAAGTTTTTTGGCACAGCAAAGTATTCCTTTTCAGACAAGTGGACAAGGAAAAGCTTCTTGCATTCCTGGAAACAGGAAACTAACAATAATTTATGCTGAAAAAAAAATACATGGAAGTGGCAGAAGTACGAACTTATTATAAATACACACCTTTGGCTTAGTGATATGAGGAGGGCAATACGGGTACATTGTCGTTTCGAAGTTTGGCCTGTACCAGACTGCAACACATTCTCCAATCTGCAATTGATAAAAATAAAGTGCTATCTTTTAAACAAGATTTTTGATTTTCACGGCAACAAATAGGGATATGCAAGTGTCTTTACGAACTCAAAACTGAACTACATAGATCAAAGCTACAGAGATTTGTGAGAAGAAGAAGAAAAGTGAGAAAGAGAAGAGAATAACACGACAAGAGGTAATAAGTAATAGGCAACACCATTGCAGAATTGGCCAATGCTAGGATGTACATTTTGTACCATTGGTCCACAGCAAGGTCTGTGCTAAGTGCATTACAGCGTTATGGAAGTCATCAACATGATATGCACACATATAATCATTTAGTTCACTTACCTTTATTTACCACTATAACAAGTCATTGCACTTTTTCTTATCTATTAATTAGTTTAATGGAGATAAACAATAAGACATACAAAGGATTGGTAAATAGGGAAGTACCTGCCAATTTGTCTGAAAGGAAGGTGAACTGACAGCAAGTTTGCTGCTTAATTTACGTTTTAAACCCTCGACTTCTATAAAATATCAAATAAATGAAAAGGTTAATATCTTACTTTTATATATGTTATAATACAAATGTAACCCATATCATTTGTTATATCAGTCCAACGGTTCTATGCCACAACATACTTTTGTACATGACGTTTTCTTAATATTTATGCATTGTATTCCACAACATACTTTCATCTTTGTGTCTTAGCATCTGAATCCAAGAAATCATTTGTGGCTTCATTTTAAAGTATGAAATAATATAGTAAATCAAACATTTTATAACCATCAGATGAAAGTACATATGATATTTGTGAAATATGATACATTGTACATCAGAATACGAAGATCAAGTTGAGTGATATCATCTAAAATACGGTGTGTGTGTGTGTGTGTGTGTGTGTGTATATATATATATATATATATATAAAAGGGAGAGAGAGAGAATATGTGTGTGTGTGTTTTAAGCCTTGCGATATATTTTGAAATCTGTTATTATATACAACTACCATTTTCTCCAGGCTTTAATCGTCCTCCAGGAAGTTTACAAAAGGTGTTCCCGATTTGCAAGAGCAATATGTGTGGATGATTGTGTTCTTGTACCTGCATGAGAACATTTAACATAATTCAATTTGAAGTTGATTTTCAAAAAAAAAAGGAAGAGAGAAAATAAAGATTATTACTAGCATGTAGCAGCAGTCATGGTGAGAATCCAAATTCCATACATACAATCATTGATGCATAATGTAAAATAATGGAAGGATCATGGTGTTAAAACTCCTCTACCCCACTCAAAATCTCCTCCAAGATCATGTTTTCACAATTAGACGGGACAAGACATCAAATGTCATTCATATTTCATACCTAGTTTGACACTAATCGCATTCAAAATATGGATCAGAATATCATACTAAGATATCAACCTAGCCCCCCCCCCCCCCACACACACACACACACGCGCACACACTTACTTTTACATACCAACTTTTACTTTCATTTGACCCCAAAAGAGAGTGCTCGGTTTAATTACTATTTAACGACTCCTTGATAATATTTGTTACTCCCGATGAGTCAACAAAATATTCCACTTTTTTTAATGCTCAACAAATGGATATCATCCAACCGCTGCAAGATTATTCAAGCTACCACTGTTGTCTAAAAAAAAAATTTATTTAACCTTTTTTCTATGCAAATCAATAATGTTACAGTTTCGACTTCTAATTTTGATAGCAATTGTTTGAAAATCACCAAATTGTCCAGCATCACTATCCCAATACTTGAAAGCTCCCGCTTTTTCCTATGAGGTCATAGGTTTGAACCCTGCACAATGTGATTGAAACCACTAAACATATGTTGACTTATAGTACGATATACATCACTTCAGGCCTGTAGCGCAATTACGTATTACCACCTAAATACCCCATTAAAAAAAAACATCAAACCGTTGGTTTCAAATACATAGGTTACCTCGAGATAAATTGAGTTACGATATATTTTCAAAATGAGATTTGAATTAAATTTTTAGGAAAAACTGGATTTAAGTCATGGATTAAAGCTGTTTGAGCTTCTACATTAAATCTAAAACTAAATTTCTTTCTTGCTGCACCTTTACTATATAGAAAACAACAAAATTTGAGTAGATTCAAGTAGCCATCTTGATATTTTCTATTTCAACATGCATTGGATGATTTTGCTAAAATGTGGTTTAAATTTAATTTTGAATGGGATTCTGATAATCAAATCGTAATGAAAGAGATCTAATTTAAAACGGGACTCAAACTGCAAGATTTTACAACTTTTAACAACACCGGATACGTGCACTTCAACACTCAAGGTGCATACCGAAGGCACAATTGTCTCGTCCAAGATCTCATCCAATATGTGATATCTTGTGTGCAAATCCCAAGACACAATGTGACAAAAATCTGATACTTTAAACCTTGAGAAGGATAGCTAGCTTACTACTGCAGCAATCAATTTCTCCCACCCTGCCCTTATAAGAGGGCAAGTAGTAACATCTTCATACCAGATGTTAGAATGAACAACACGGTGTGTGGAACCCAAAACCAACTGGAAAAAACAGTTTAAATTTAAACAATTAACACCCAGACATCATGTGGTTATAAAGAAACAACATGAAATATGTTGATTCATCGATGACAAGATGTTATGCTTCCCAAAAAGAAAATGACAATTTCCCCATTCTCCTCTCCATTTAAATAAGCCGGCTCATATTACTCTTTAGTCTCACATATATTTAGTTGACAATAACTAAAAAACTGAACTAACTTATATAGTTTAGAATCTGTATCACACCGCTTTGAATTTTATATAATTTAGAATTCGTCTAGGCGCATAGCTCAGATGGTGAGTGTGACAACCACAGGACTCAAACCTCCGACCTCCGGGAAAGCAATACAATGCACTAACCACTGTGCTGAAAGATCTGTGTTGGTTTTTCGAGAGGGGTGTTACAAACTACCACACAACGTCCCCGTTGGCTCATATCACTCACCACTCAGACATTGTGCATGTAACCCTCATCGGTATCACACCGACTGACATCCGCAGCATTACAAGCACAATTCTGGTTGGGTATTGGCTCTGATATCAAATGTGACAACCGCGAGACTCGAACCACTGACCTCTCGAAAAGCAACACCACGCACTAACCGCTATGCTAAAAAGGTCTTTGTGTTAGCTTTTCGAGAGGGGTGTTACAGTGAGGGTTGCTTGGCGACCATGGACCAAAGGTCCTTGAGGTCACGTGTTCGAGTCCTAGTCCCCTAAGCTCTGCTTAGCTGAAGTGGGAGTTTTTACACCTACAAATTGTATTGGGGATTGATACTTTCGATGGGCTAGCTCAAAAGGGGGAATGGTGCAGCCGACAGTCGAGTTTCCTAGCTCTATCTTTGATTTCACGAGATACTCTTTTTTATTTAGAAAAAAAACATTTTTGTTACATTAAAACATATTATTTTATCTTCTCATATATGGTTGAGTGTGACATGTCATCAACACTTTAACGTGGTACCATTCTCTTAAAATAAAATTTAAGGTATCTTATGCAAGACATGTTTTAAAACCAATATAATTTCAACATCAATATCCTAAATAACTATGCAAATTTTGTAGTTTCTAAAGTTGATGGGATCGGTTATGAATGTAATACTCCTGTAATTATTGAAATTCATAAACCCTTCAACACATAAAAATGCAAACTCTTTGAAGTTTTCAATTTTTATGGAAAATCAAGAAGAGTTGTTACAATACTAGGAAAAAAATGATTTGCAGCATATTCAAAATTTTCTACAAAACCACGGTTTTATGTATAATAACTGAGTGTGTATATCACAACAATACTGCAGAGGTAAAAATAATTGAGTAGTAAAAAGCAAGATCTAACATCGAAATTGATCAAATAATGAAGTAACTCACTAGCAGAATCGCCTCAACGCTTGTTCGCATGCCTTCTTTAAAATAGCTGACAATCAAAATAAATAAAGTAAATAAGATTTTGAATAAGACATGGTCAAGAAATCAAAGTCATAAATTACCCGTTTATTTGGTAATTCACTAAAGTGAGAAGGAAAAAAAACCATACTTCTGCTTCATTCGGGCGAGACGATCAGCAACAGAAGTATCTTTCTCCATTTTGGCCTCTTTGACACCGAAAGTGTAGTTTGATAATGGGTATGTGTTCACCACCTCCATATTATTGCAGCTTACCACCATCTTCTATTTTATTTTTCTTCTTTGGAGATTTACCCTGAGCTGGAGGAAACAAACCTAGGTTTTGAACTAGGGGTATTGTCATTCATTAATAAAACTAAACACCCTTGTCTCTTTTAGCCCCAGCTAAAATACGGGAATGCAAGACGGTGTCATTCAGAAAAAGGATGAACACGTGTTCTTGTTAAAGTTAGTAAATTACCACCATAATTAAAATAAAATAAAAAATACAGATATAAATTAGTATTTGAAAAAAATATGAATATACAAAATACAGCGAATTATTTTTATTCTTCAGCTAACAACTACAATCTTTCATATGTGTCCTTAAAGCACCAATTAACAAAACAATTTCATTAATCATGTCTTTTTCCTTTCGTTATTAGAAAACAAAAAAATTATCTTCATAATCAAATCCAAACTTTGATGAAAAAATCATGTAAAGGTAATCTCGTAACATATTTCATTGCTCCTTTTTTAAAGCTTGACAAATAATTTGGGTTAAAATTACTCTATTAAAAGATTTCTTGAGTAAGAATCAATCTTGTATCTTTGTCATCTGCAACACCGACTAGATGTGAGTGGGAGTTCTCCATCGTTTGATTAATGATTTTGTATTAAAGAGTAATGATAATTATGAAATTATGATACATAAAAGAAAGGATAATTAGGTTAATTTACGAAAAAGTTATCTTCATAATCAAATCCAAACGTTCAGCACAAAGTCACGTAAAGGTAACTCCATAACCTAATTCATTGCGCATTTTTTTAGCTTGGTAAAAAAAATCGTTTAGGTTTAAAATTACTCTGTTGAAAGTTTTTTTGAGTAAGAATCAAACTTGTATCTTTGTCATTTGCAATTTCATCTAGAGATGAGTAGGAATTCTCCAATATTTAATTAACGATTTTGAGTTAAAGATTAATGATGATTATGGAAAAATTATGATACATAAAAGAAAGGACAACTACGTCAATTTACTTATGATTTTACGATGAATTAATGTTGAGACAAGTCCTACATAGGAGAATTTATAAAATAATTTTTGTATAAATATTAAGAGTTCACCCTTCACATTGCCAATTGGTTTTGTGATAATTTGGGGTTCTCTAACATGGTATCAAAGCAAGTTTAATTCGTGTGCACATAAACTATCACACTTGTCCACGTCACCCAATAAGATCCATGTGTTAGACTAAGGATATGTCACACGTGTAGGAGCGTGTTGAGACAAGTCCCACATCGGGGAATTTATAAAATAAATTATGTATAAATATTAAGAGTTCACCCTTTACATTGCCAATTGGTTTTATGATAATTTGGGGTTTTCTAACAATTAATTTAATTAGTGTCTATGATAGTAAAAAAGGACAAAAGATAGCCTTTAAATATCCAAAACTATAGTGTACAAGTCTAATAACTTATAGCGTTGTTTGAAGGATTTTCTTTTATGAAGGCCGCACTTTCCTTCTTTCACACCACTGGTGCTTTATCCTTCTTTAATATTTCAAAATTGCTTATATATTTAAATTAGAACAAATCCGTTTAAGAGCAGCATGATGAAAACAAGCTCTAATATAGTTGGATTCGTACAAAATTCTTACTCAATCCAAGCGAGGTTTGTGCACTTACCTTGCTTCGATGGAACTAGGCTTATCTAATAATCTACTTTGAGTCAAGTAAGATTTGTATAATAATCTAGTTTGTGTCGAGCGATGTTCATAAATCATGCATGCCATATTGATGAAAATGATCTAATAAAAATAAGGGCATTTTAGGTATGAGTTAGGGGCGAAAACATAAATGTAGGTGTGACAATGTAACAACCTGAAATTCCAGGCAGTAAATTTTTAAATAATGAGGTTATTTGAATATTTAAATGTTGGATTTAATATTATAAAAATGATTTTATAACCTTGATTAAATCCCTTTATAAATAATAATTAAAGAGAAGAAAACATGTTGTTGGGTTTTTGTTTACAAAGATAAGTAGTTCAAAGAAAAATCGATAATGTGACCGAAAAAGTTTTATCGATAAACGAGGTTTTGCTTATTAAGAGTTGTTGGAATATCATGTGCATGTAGTAACGTTAGAAGAACACATATATGTGTATGTACATATCATAGAAGTAACATACAAATGGTATATGTGTACATGTTCTAGAATATGATAAATGGCTTCAAATGATAGGGACACATGTCATCAAATGAAAGGAACACATGTTTTGTAAGTAAGGTTAAGACACATACACACATTAGGTGTCCATGTGTAGAAACATCGAAAGACACCTAAGTAGGCATGTGTCTTCATCCTAAAGCATGCATGAAGATAAGGAGGACAAGTGTCCCAAAACCAAATAACCAAACTAGCCTTGAAAACTACTATATAAAGGGTGGAAATGTTCATTCTTTTTCATGCATTCACAAACATAAAACCAAGACAAGAAAAAGAAGAGAGGTTTGGGAGAATCCTAGAGGATAAATACAAGATCAAGTCACAAGTACAAGGTGAGAAAAAATATTTAACTTCATGTATTCATTTCCTATTTTGAAGAAAAGTTGAGAAATTTATGAACGAATGATTGGACTTGAAATCCTGACGTTCAGTATTTTGGGCATAACTTATGTAATTCTTAATGAAATTTTGACTTCTCTATCAATTTGGAAACCTAATTCAAAGGGCTACAACTTTGTCCTCGTCCATTTTTTTCAAATTCGGCCGTTTGCACACCTAAAAACTGGACGCAAGGTCGGGTAAAAATCAGCCTGAAATGGGCACGTTAAAAATGTCTCATGATGTTTGAATTTATACATTAAATTGATAAATGATTTTGAGGGTTTCTTTTGATGATAAATAAGTAGACTAAAAGAGATTCTTACTGTAGAAAATTTGGATCGAAAATCTGTTTTTATGAGAAACAACATCAAACATTTTGCCCAAAAACAGGCTAAAATCTGATTTTCGGGACTTTTTATAGCACTCTGAAACGTTATCTTTTCTATTAATGAAGCACGAAACCAAGCCAGAACCTTTCTATAGTGCCCAGAAACGCTGTAGTGGCTGATTTTAGTCTAAAATCATTATAAACCACCCAGAACTTGTCATAGCACTTCTGGAAGCGCTATCTTTTCTCTAAATTGACTATGAAGTATTTTAAAATGAGCAGAACTTTTCATAGCATGACTGAAACGCTGTTATAGATGTTTTGAGTATAAGATCATGGTGAACTATTCCAAATCCTCTCAAATTTGGACCTGAGTTTCCTTATAGTATCATAAATAAACTAATAAAGTCGAGGATGTTAAATCAAAGTAAAAGTGAGTCAAAACGTGTCAAAATTGAGAATAAGGAAGGTTGATGAATTTCGATGATTTGAGGAAAATAATTGATTACTTGGGAATGATGATAAGTACTATATGATGTTCTATGAGACTTTTGCATGAAGATAGCAAGGAATACTATAAGTATACTTATCATCTAATTTATTATTATTTCATAAGCTTGTGTTTTAATTTAAGTATTCCTATGACTTTAACATTCTATATTGGTTGTGATCTTTGCTTTGACAAGCAATCAACATATACAATTGATGATTGAGGACATTAATGATTAATGTTTAAATGAGGTATGAATACGGTTCAATCGAGGCATGAATAGTATGTGTTTTAACGAGGTATGATTAGTGTTTTAAACAAGGTATGAACTGGGTATGTTTTAACAAGATAATGAATGGTGTTGAACTTAACTATTTCAGTACAATCTTTGAAGATCTTTCCAAACGTATATTAGAGAAATATCAAGGTGGTCTGAGATTTGTTTATGAAGAAGTTTTTGCATAAAGAATATGATTAGTATTTATAATAAAAGATGTTTGTCTTTTGAAAGAAAGTTCTACAAGAGATATATAGATGTCTTTCAAAATGAATATTTACAAAAGGTATTTTACCCCATATGATATAAAGAGTATTTTGGAAGTAAACATTGATTTTAAATGTTTTTTGTAAAGAAGAACTACGTAGGCTTGATCCTTTATCTAATTGCTTACCCAATTAGATAAAGGTACGTAGGCAGTCACAAGTGGTAGTGATGCAGCTACTATATTAATATATTTTTTATTACTTGCTATTGCATCTTGTGTTGGTGCATCTTTTATGTGTTATCATTTATGTCATGTTAACGTGTTTATCAAGTGTGCAGGAATGATTATCGATGACTATCTCACTAGAGTCGCACGATGGTAGATTTATGGTAATTGTGTAATGACCCGCATTTTCAGCGGTATAATAATTAATTAATTTAATTAATTAAAAGGTGATTAAGAGTATGTAATGGTCGTTGAATTAAATAAACTTTGAATATTTAATTAAAATAATAAATTAAATAATATATTTAATTCTGAAATAATCAGAATTTGCTGAAATGGCGATATGGTGTGAACTGGATCATCTGTGATATTTAATTCTGTTTAGAATTGAATTAGAATAACGAATATATTATTTGAACGACAGTTTGAACGTATAATTATATTACAATTAAAATCGAGCTTGAAATGGCGCTGCAGTTCGTAAATTGGCGATTCGAACTTCAACTGAATGTACAGGGTTCGTTTTAAATCGGATTTCCGTGAAACAAGAAACGTTAGGAGCTGGTGGAGTATATCTTTCTAGTGGAAGAGAAAAATCAGGATTTCGTCATGTAGATTGTGAGATATGTTCAAATAAAATTTTAAAATAGTCGCTATAGAATCGTTTATCGACCGTAACGATTTATTCGATATAACTAGAGATCGGGTTTGAATTTAGACAAGGTTCTTTTGGGACATAGTAATAATTTAATTTTTAGAATTTTACTGTAATTTTTAATTAATTAAATAGCAACTTTTTTATTTGGAGTATTTGGCACCCAGTATCGACATTTCGGGGTTTCACAATTTGAGCTAACCTACCGGTATTATTATATTTTTGGGATCGTGGCACGTTACTCATCTTAACGATATTTTTATTTCTGTCTGTAGTGGCTCGTAAAGCGACGGAATTTGGTGTAACGGAGACCCTAAAAAAAAACTTCGTTCGGGAAAACAAAAAGGAAATATATTTCTTTGAACAAAGATAAAGCCACGTTTCCCTTCCTTTTATCCGCAAGTTCTACTGGCCTCAAAACAAACTCGTGTTACTCTCAGAACCACAAAACAAATGGAAGCTAAAAACCATATAAATACCCTACTTAAATCCTTATAACTTAAGTCCATTTTCTCAAAACAAACTGTAGCCGCCATGATTTTTTTCTAGATCTTGAGAAAATCGAATTCTTCAAAAATAAAATAAAAATAGAAATAATACACGTGAAGGCCACAGGAGGGAGGAACTACCGTGAGTTTGGCATGGTAACAAGTACACAGCGCTCGGGCAGGACAAGTGACTGACGTTGGTGACAAGAGGAGAGCATGGAGGTGGGTTTACTGGGGATGTTGGACTAGATCCTGTGATGGTACAGGTTCGTTCAAACTGGAAGTTGTGGGAGGGCGTTCAGGTAAAGGCAGTTCGGGATGGGGGAGATCTAATGAGAAGAGGGGTTGTTCATATGAAAGTAGATGGCGTGCTGTTTTGGGAAGTACGAGCTTGGGACGTGAGCATGGAAGGTACTTGCATGGACATGAAGAGTGAAAGGAGAGTACGGTGTTGAGGGTATTCAAAATACTGAGTGGGGAGTGTGATGACCCCAAACTTTCGTTGGCCGAAAGCAAGGATAATCATTTTGGAACACAACATAATTACAACAATAAACAGATCTCAGGGAAAGAACATAGCACATAAACATTTCAACGGAAATAAAATGTCATTAGCATCACAACAAAACATCAGAGTATGCAGTTATATAGGATCCACTTAGCAATACAGTAAGTCTCAAAAGATAAGGAAATAAATTCCAAATTCCATTACATACATCAAAAGCAAAAGATGGAAAAATGTCTCAAAGCAAAATAAAATTAGAGAAAAGGCCTTCTTCTTCTTCCGTCCAAGCAAGCTCCAAAACAGAATGTATCACCTGAACCTGTCAATTGGCTGCCCGTGTGGAAAGAGGGCACCCGAGTTTGCAAAAGTGAAACAAACTACGAGTCAGTCATGGGACTGGTGTGAGAATTCTTAACTAAATTAACTATCAATATGGCGAATCTCTGGACCACGCCGCTAACGTGGAACGGGTTTACTCCATTGGATTGCCAGTGCATAATTTTATAAAGTTTGGGTAAAACAGCGAAATGACTTTTGAAAAATGAAATCATCATAAGACTCAAGTCCTATCACACAATGCAACGCACACAGGAGGATAGAGTTTTCCCTTATGATGATCAAACATGCTTAATACGTGAAAAGTAATATTTTGATATTATCATTAGTGTTTAAGTAGTATTAAAATACTTCAAAATACATATATCAATTCTTGATGGCATAGGTACCATATATTATGTCGCCGTACATAAGTTTACAATCAAAATTGTGATGTCGTATTGGGAATTGGTTTTCTGTCATGAAGTCGAGGCTAGGGATCGTCCTCTTCCGATTCGAGACACTCTAGCAAATGCCTCAGGATCCCCCGCAGTGAACCCTTGGATCTTCAGGGTCGGTCCCCACCTAACGGTACTGGATTAATTATGCCTGAACACACGTTTCCCGGTTCATATGAACCTATAGTATGACCACTTCCGGCCTATAAAAAAAACCCGAGGTACCTCAATCCAAAATCCACATAAGTAAAATGTCGGGCCGTGTTAAAACCCAAAAACCACTAGCTAGAAAGAAACGTGTGCACTCCCTGCAGTCCTAATCCTGTTTTTGACTCATACCGGGTGTGAGGCTCGCGAAGTTACGTTAAACACAAAGCTATGCCTAAACAGGCTATGCTTTGATCATCAGCCACACGGCCTGCTTTTCAACAAAGCTTTAATCATTGCATCTTGGTGTGCCACATTGACAATTCAGCGCCATGCGATCGATAAATATTACTACGAATCAGGGTGTTAAGTAAAGAATAAATTCTCTACCACCAAACAGACATATATTAATAGAAATCGATTTAATTACATGAAGCGAATTCCAACGTCAGGCACGCATCCATTTACAAGTCCGTTCTGGGTCTGAACGAAACCGGAGATACCAAAAAGGCGCTCGCTTATCTGCACGACCAACACACATGTACGGACAATTACTGCTTCAACCCTGTACTGGGAGCAAATCAGTCTAAGGTATCAGAAGTCATCGTCCATTCGATGTGAAGATCGTCGGTCTTCAACCATCGTCTTCTTACAACTTTGATTTAATCGCCATGCAATTATTTGAAATGAGTTAAACTCAGCCTTTTCAAATAATTGTCGCGTAATTATGATTTAAAACATTTCATATATATTTATAACTATTTATCGCTATTTTTATTTATTAAAAATAGCTCGAAATAAGTAAACGACGTTTCGGGTCAATGGGCGGCACTGGCGCTGCTTTTACCAAAATTTGATTTACACATATCTTAAAATCTAACCGTCGGATTTTGATGAAATTTATATCATTGGAAAGCACTTCCCAAAGCGGTTCGAACGGTTCCAGTTTTGGGAAGATCCAACGGTCGGATCTTTCGAAATAATCGTTTGAAGTTACGATTGTCGATACGCGAACTGCCGTGCTCGTTTCATTTAATTTTATATTTTATATTTATATATAAACCATTTGGCGATTTCCCCTTGTTAAAATCCATTCCTATTACTCTATGGAAATAACATTTTTGTCCGCCAATTCTAATGCGACAAAAATGATGTTTTCAACATTGAATATTGTATATTCAATAAAAATGACCTTTTTGTTCGCTAATTCTAATGCGACAAAAATGATGCTTACAGCGGTGTATAATTTTATATTTATATTCAACAAAAATGACATTTTTGTTCGCCAATTCTAATGAGACAAAAATGATGTTTACAGCGATGTATAATGTTATATTCAACAAAAATGACATTTTTGTTCGCCAATTCTAATGCGACAAAAATGATGTTTACAGCGATGTATAATTTTATATTCAACAAAAATGACATTTTTGTTCGCCAATTCTAATGCGACAAAAATGATGTTTGCAACGATGTATAATTTTATACTCAACAAAAATGACATTTTTGTTCGCCAATTCTAATGCGACAAAAATGATGTTTACAACGATGTATAATTTTATATTCAACAAAAATGACATTTTTGTTCGCCAATTCTAATGCGACAAAAATGATGTTTTCAACATTGAATATTATATATTCAATAAAAATGACCTTTTTATTCTATTTGTTTTAAAGACATAAAAATGAATCTTTATGCTTTTTGTTTTAATAGCATAGAAATGAACTTTTTATCCTATTTCATTTTCATAAAAATGAACTTTGATCCTATTTCATTTTTATAACATAAAAATGAACTTTTATCCTATTTCATTTTCATAAAAATGAACCTTTATGTTTTATAAAATGTATATATTTTATCTCCTTTTCTTTTACAATAAAAAATATAAATTCTTTTATCTTCACCTAGAAAAAGGTAAATCTTATATTTTAACATAGAAAAACGTAAATTTTCTATTTTTACATAGAAAAATGTAAGTCTTATATTTTAACATAGAAAAAGTAAATTTTCTATCTTTACATAGAAAAATGTAAATCTTATATTATTTTCTCTTTACATAGAAAAATGCAAATGTTCTATTATTTCTCTTAGTTTCAATTTTTAACCCAACACCAAAGTATGTTCATTTCAACTAAATAGACATAACGATGAAATTTTGATACATTACAACAACGACAACATAACGATGAATTTTGTGTCATTACGACTAAATTAACATAACGATGAGATTTTGTGTCATTACAACTAAATTAACATAACGATGACATTTTGTGTCATTACAACAACGACAACATAACGATGAATTTTGTGTCATTACGACTAAATTAACATAACGATGAGATTTTGTGTCATTACAACTAAATTAACATAACGATGAAATTTTGTGTCATTACAACAACGACAACATAACGATGAATTTTGTGTCATTACGACTAAATTAACATAACCATGAGATTTTGTGTCATTACAACTAAATTAACATAACGATGAAATTTTGTGTCATTACAACAACGACAACATAACGATGAATTTTTTCTATGAATCAAAATAAAAGGTCCCACCTTTATTTTGTGAAATCAAACAAAATATATGAACTTTGTTTATTTTATAAATTAGAATAAAAGATCAAATCTTTATTTATTATATAAATCCAATTTTCTTTTATTTTATAAATCAAAGTAAAAGTTCAAATCTTTATTTATTATATTTCAAAATAAAAGATCAAATCTTCTAAAACAAAAGATCAAAACTTTATTATATTTTGTTTCAAAAACAAAAGATCAAAACTTTATTATATTTTGTTTATCAAATAAAAATTCTAACTTTGCTTTTCGTTTCAAAATAAAAATTCAACTTTAATAGAAAGGATTAAAAATAAAAATAAAAAGATGAGAACTTTATTATGATTACATCAGAATTTTACAGATCCAAACTGTCATACTATAACATGATATCACAACGAATATAATTCAACTATACAACAATCACCACATAACAGATCAGAAATAACATACAATGATTCAACTGATTGAATATAATTAAATTATTTAATTATTCAAATTCAGAAATCTCACAGTCGTTGAAGATTTTGGACAAAATTCAAACTGTTCAGAATGGTCCCGTTTCAGTCTCAACGCGTTCTGTTCGATGTTACGATTCCAACGCTTCCGAAATCGTCGAATTCTGAGTTGAAATGGATCAGTTATGGTTAAATGAAATTTTAAAAACAATTTAAATTAATTAATTAATAAATTAGTCAGGTAATTACCCTTTCTTCTTCCCTCAGAAATACGGTCGTATGCTTTTTCCTATTGTTCAAAACTAGGGTTCGGGATTGTAGCCACTACAGGAGTCGAGGAGCTGATCGGCGGGCGTCACGATGGGGAGCTCGGAGAGGCGCACGAGGAGGGGTGTTCGGTGCAGCTCGGTCGAGCTCTGGGGGCCCCACGGCGGCGAGATGCGGCGAAGTTTGGGGAGTTGGGGTGGCTGCTAGGGGCAATTACAGGGGTGATGACCGTACGGATGTGAAGGTGGTGGAAAGGGCTTCGATATGGTGTATGTGAGGGGTTCTAATTCGAAGAGATGGAGGAGAGATTAGTGGAGGAAGTTTGGAGGTCATGGGCCATTGATTTGGGGGGTGGCGGCGGCAGAAGATGATGAATAGTGCATTAGGGTTTAATCTCCTATTATTTATAATATTATAATGTATTTTTGCAATAAAATCCATATCTTCCAAACCGGTTCAATTTCAGTCCAGCAGAAAGTGACCCTAGCCAATAGCCCATATTCCGGATCCAATGGGACAGGTCCCGTCAGCCCAAACGGCTGTCTATGGCCTGTATTATTTAATTTAATATTTAATTCTTTTATTAATTTAATTCGTCTGCATAAATAAATTCACCGAGGCCACAAACGAACTCAAAAAAATCAAAAAAATAATAATATTTGTCTATGTTATGACGATACGGTCCTAACAAAATTAATTTCGTCGAATTCTGACACTGTTTGAAAAATGGCTATTTTTCAGTCGATTAAATTTGACTGTAATCGACCAAACACATTTTTCTTCGCCACGCTCACATATTAATTCGAAAAATTCTAAAAATTGAAACCTAGTAATAATTCAACATTCTGGTTCCAACAAAAGTGGTTTCGTCGAAAACAGAGATCGTTTGAAAATTGACTATTTTCATTGGCTTTAATATTATTTAAAAATGAAAATTTTAATTTCTGCCACATTTTTCCACCAAAAAATTTAAAATAAAATTTTTAAATTGGTTCGGATTTTCCGGGTCGTTACAGGGAGTATCTACAGACGCAAGTAAAAAGGGAGGAGTAACTTGAGAGTTGGACGTTGGGGTGACATGTTGCATGGAGTATACAGTGAACGGTCGGCAAGAATGTGATGAGCAGAATGATTAACGAGGTAATGATGTTTATAGGGGTGATTAACTAATTTGTTAATTTATCTAATTAAGTTAATTTAATCCATAGTAAGGGTTATAATAGCTACAAGTATTTCGTTTTTGACTAGAATTCGACGAAACAAACTACACTGGATTCACCGCGATGAAATCAACATTTTTGAACTACCATGATTGAGAACTGAGCTAAGTGGAATTTAAGGAAAAAAAGTTAATGTCTGTTCATTTTAAATGAAAACAAAGGAGAATCGTCAACTGTGATCATAGTGAGTAAATCTCACTAACTCTGAACAGTTTATAATTTCATGTTGTATTTTTAGAACTGTTAAATATTGGCTGATTGACTGTGTGTTGACTGTTTGATTGAACTGCTAGTCAGTTAGTTAAATTTCTATATTGATTCTGTTTAACAGAATATATCATATGGAACAGAAAGTGATGTTGATCTTATTGTGTAACATCTGTGGATGCAGGGAAACAGGTTGGAGGAATCCGACTGGATTCCTCAACAATTATTTTATTGTTATCATATAATTGAATATATGATGTGCTATATAATCTGTTGGCGATTATTTGTGTTTGGACAATATTGGTCATCGTGTTTTGATGGGTTAAGTACCATAGAAATACTGGAGTGTTAAAAGGGGAATTTTCAAAAATGAATATTGAAAATAGTTTTTTTTATATAAAATCAAAGGGTTTTATAAAGTGGAATATTTTAAATAGGAAATATTTATGAATGGGATATTTATAAATTGGAAATATTTATAAATAGGATATAACAAATAGGATAGAAGAGGAATATTTGCAAACTATTTGCAAATAGAATAGAAAAGGAAATATTTGTAAAACCATTTACAAATAGAATTGAAAGAGATATTGATTTAGAAAAATAAATAAGTTATTAAAGGAAATATTTGTAAAACTATTTACAAATAGAATTGAAAGAGATATTGATTTAGAAAAATAAATAAGTTATTAAAGAGAATATTTGTAAAACCATTTACAAATAAATTATAAAGGAATATCATTTAGAAGATAAACAGGTTATAAAGGAATACTTGAAAATGAATAGAATGGTATAAAAAAGAGAATTTTACACTAAGTAAGTTAAACCCGTTCTTTGCACATGAGTAAAATCAGAATATGAATATAAAGTGAATATTCAAGGGAAATCGGTTTTTAACAGATAAAGTAAGAAGATTAATTTATAAATAAGGATTTATAAATTAAGTAAAATATTTATCATTGGATAAATAAGATATATAAGTCAGGACTTATATAGAGAAGTAAGAATTGATTTCAACATCGATATGTGAAATTGAATAAGGGCGAAGTGTAAATCAGTTAGAATTAATCAGTTAGAGTTAATCAGTTAGAATTAATCAGTTAGAGTTAATCAGTTAGAGATAATCAGTTAGAATTAATAAGTTGAGGTAAATAAGTCGAGTCAATTAAGTTGAGTTAATCAAGATAAGTTAATCGAATATAGTTTATTCGAAGAAAGAAGTTATCGAATATTAGTTTATTCGAAGAAAGAAGTTATCGAATATTAGTATATTCGAAAAGAGAAGTTAAACGAATATAGAGATATTCGAAGTGAGTTAATCGAATCAGAGATATTCGAGTGAGTTAATCGAATTTGGTTATTCGGAAGGAGTTGATCGAATTAGTTATTCGACAGAGGTTAAATCGAATATAGTTTATTCAAAGAAGAGGTTTATCAAATATAAGTTATTTGCGTAAAGTAAATCAAACATAGGTTATTCGAATATAAGTTATTAGAACAAGAGTTAATCGAATAAGAGTTATTAGATTAGAGTTATTCGAATAAGAGTTAACCAAATAGGAGTTGATAAATTAGTTGTTCGTTATTTATTCGAGTTAGGAAATAAGAGTTAGATTAAAGTTATTATATTTCAGAAGCAGAAGATTATAACACCGCTATTATAATCAAATGATTCTGTAAAGGAGTTGGACTCGTAAATTATATCCGGAAGTTACGTAAGGAAGTGTTAAAGAGTTTAAAGATGAACTTACCCTATTTCGAGATTTGAAATGTTGTTCAGTTGAGGTCTGAGAGGTAGTTATATCCCAACTTGATTGACTTCGTTTTTAATTTAGAAATGGTTAAGGTTCGAGAGTGAAAGTGGTTAAGTGAATTTAGTAAATAAGTATAATGGTTTGAGTTGTCGTCGCGATGTTGATTTAAACATCTGTTTAAATCCAAGTAAAGAAGATTTGGAAATGTTTCCAAATAGAATCAGAAACGTAATCAAATATTGAAATTGGAAATATGAATTAGAAAAGGAAATGTTAATGTATAAGGAGTTAAGAAATGGAGTTAAGCTAAATCAGAATTTGACTGGAGACTTGTTAAGTTGAATGGTTTCCTAAGTGTTTATCTGATGTTGGTTTCGACCTTCGAGATTGGTACTTAGGGAATTGTTCTTATACTAGTTTACAGTCAGAGACTGATAGTTGTAGGAGAATAGTGATACGTAAATAAGTTATGGAAATGTTTTCCAGCATTAACGTAAATTTTCTAAACATAGAAAATAAGGAACATATGAATATAGATATATATATATATATATATATGATTGATGGTTGATTTGATAGAATTTCCATCTGAAAATAATATCGTTGTTTGCACACTGTTTTTCTTTGATGGTTAAATCACAGACTATCGAAGTTTTGACCATTTTAACGTTGTTAATATGGAGAGACCGGTTGGATTATTATCCAAAGAACCACTCTGTATTGGCATAAGCGTTGCGAATCATATATGCCAAGGATAATTGAAGATGGAGTAAAGCGCAAGGGCTATTGTATGTCTTAGATAACAGTGCCTAAGATGGATGTATTGAATAGTGCCTTCGGTTCATCCTGTTCCTGGATGACTTGTATGGATGAATGTCTGACAGAGTATTTCCAGAAAGGTCACGTACATTGATTTCTTCAACCGTACCAAGAGTGGAAGCGGAGAAGGAAACTTCTTTAGCTAACACATAATGTACTGTTGTAGACGTCAATTAGTGATTTTCGATGGATCTGACAATGTGACATTCGAAGTGAATCTGATGTGATGATAAGGCGTAACCTCAAGCCTTAACAACCGGTAAATGACAGAAATCGGGCAGGTAGCATGGCTATGTAGGTCGCACCTATTAGGGTGTAAAATCACCTGATCTAGAGTTTCATTTATTTCTAAAAATCTATTGTCGATACTGTCCCATTCGGGAAATAGTTGCTGATCCCAACCGTTGGTGATATACATTCGATACACTCAAGCAAAATTAGTGGTCGGTCATGTGTGGCTGGGTTGCAAGATGTTCTTGTTGAACCCAGTGTATTCCTTTCTAGAGGTACACTAGCGAAAGGTGGTTCCATACCTTGTCATAGTTGGAAATCCATTACCCAATACGTTCTTGCGGTTTTGATTGTATACTATATATGTAGAACGTGAGATGAAAGTGTTTCTGCTAGATGATTAATATATTGTGGTTGATAGACATTATTTTAATATCAAAAGGTTTTTGATATAAAGATAATTTGGATTCTCATAAGGAAAAAACCCGTTCCGTTATACGGCGTGGTTTATGAGATATCGTTTACTTGTTCAAACTATTTTAAACTGTTTTACTCATACCAGTCCCATGACGGACCCAAAGTTTATTTTGTTTTGTTTTCCCTAAACTCTTGGGTGCCCAATTTTGTACGGGCAGTCAAGTAGTCGGGATTTACAGATACTTGAAGAGCTAGAGCAGGAGGCTTCAGGATCATATAGCTATTGTTTATTTCCGCTGTGTTGTAAGTGTTGTACTTTGATAATGATGTATATTCAAGTACAGATTTATATTTCAAAGTTATGTTACATATATTATATGATATTCGTTCCGCTGTGAGATTCGTGTTACTCTGATGTTGTGCTCTTCTTCTTCTATTCTAAGTTTCTACCTTATCTTTCCTCACCCTCTAATTTCTTTCATTAATCATCCGGTATTTTCGATCCTTGGATGTTCGATATGTGTTGTATATCGGATAACCAAGATCGCCAAATTTCCGAGTCATTACAAATTGAGTTTAATTCGTATTTGAGCCTATCTTGTGAATTAGATGAATATTTATTAAATGGAATTTATTTAAATTATATCCAGTGCATTTGGTGATGTAATTATACAATATGATGGTAGTTGTCATTGTTTATTTTTGGATGCATGGGTTTTTCGGCGATTTTGGCTGGTCCGAAATTCCGGGGCGTCACAAGTGGTATCAGAGCTTAGGTTAGATGCCTAAATAAAATTTCACATAAGATTAGAAAATCAACCTAATTTTTTTGAAATGAAGTTACCTTAATTTGATAAATACAATGGATAGGGTAAGGCACCATTCCTCTGACCAGGGTTTTGAGTAATATTTATTTTGTGCATTAACTTTTGTTTAGTGTTTATACTAATAATATGTTGATTCATTTTCAAGCACCACATAAAGGGGCATAACGAATTTGTAAGTGCATATGATTAGTTATAAAGTAGCGAAGGAATGAAGTGGGTTATAAAGGAAGGTATGTGGTAGCATGAAATCGATGCAATGGAGTGGCTTAAAAGGAATGTGGGATAACAGCGTGCCAGGGAAGGAATTAAATGAGCTTGGGCAAATAAAGTTGAGGAAGATCAAAAGGAGTAAATTGAATACCGCATTCATGCAAAATCAAGGTAAGAAAATTTATTTAAATAATTATATCATTACCTAATATGATATCGGAGTTGTTTAGCACTGATGATATTAGCTTAAAGCTGCTAAAACATCTCTCAACAATCCAGTCATAACTTTTGATTCCTTTATTTGGGTTTAGTCGAAGTTAATCTCATTGGGAAGCTAGATTAATTATCTAGAATACTTACATCATACACATTTTTTTTGAAAGTTTGCCATCTCAAAAAGCACTTTTGCAAACTGACTATGTGTAAAACGAGGTTGATGTCATTCAGTGCAAATGTCGTAATTAGTGCCCTATATAAAATTTTGAGATACATCGAGTAATATGAAAAGATTGATGCAAAAAAAAGGGTTTATACTTAAGACGATTTTCGAAGTTAGGAGAGTGGATTTTCCAAAATGAAATGGTTATCCATGTGGAAGTAATGATTACAAAGTATAAAAGTGTTTTGCGATAATACTTTGTTTAAACTTATAAAAGATTTTTTATTGATTATTTCATCGATGATGGATACCTTCGGGTGACGATGACGATGTGCGGTATAAAACAATAGATCTTGGGTAGTGCACTATTACGCTATGTTGGTATCGAGCTGAGTAGAGTACATCCTATTTGATGATGGGATGCCGACATAAGACAATAGATCTTGGATAGTGCAACTATTACTCTATGTTGGTATCGAGCCGAGTAGAGTACATCCTATTTGATGACGGGATGCCGACCGCAATAGGATAAAATATCCTAAATTGAGTGTGGATTCACTTTGATGAATATGATCCTAGTTTTGACAAAAGATTCTTTTTAATAAAAATTATTGATTAGAGTCTATTTTGAAATATTACTCTCTGGTACATTTTGATGGGTACTGTAACAAGGAGAGTACAACATAATTGATGAGTTGACTTTGATGAATATAATCATTGAAGATACAATTTGAGATGTATGTTTTAAAAATATTACTCTCTGGTACATTTCGATGGGTACCGCAATATGGAGAATACATCTTACTTGATGATAATGAGTCGGATGGGACGGAGTACGATGAATCTTTGGTACATTTCAATGGGTACCACACAAGAAGAATATGTCTTTACTGGATGAATTGGCATTGAAAAAGGGAGGGCTCTAGAATCTATTCCAAATTGAGTGTATACTCATAGGAAAGAGATTGGGTATCGATGTGGACTGCAAAGAACATGATCCTGAATTTGGGCATAAAAAGAAGTTGTGGCATGCCTGATCCAGTAACAACTTGCAGGAGTGACAGAATGTTAAAAGGATCGAATCATAAAATATCCAGGTACGATTTCAATTTATGAAATTATCTTGAAAGTATAATTTCAAGAAAATTTCCTGAAATATATAGAGTTTCTTTTGTGGAATATTTGGTTAAGTATTGCATAGAATTTCGGGGGCGAAATTCCTTTTAAGGGGGGTAGAATGTAACAACCTGAAATTTCGGGCAGTAAATTTTTAAATATTGAGGTTATTTGAATATTTAAACGTTGGATTTAATATTATAAAAATGATTTTATAACCTTGATTAAATCCCTTTATAAATAATAATTAAAGAGAAGAAAACATGTTGTTGAGTTTTTGTTTATAAAGATAAGTAGTTCAAAGAAAAATCGATAATGTGACCGAAACAGTTTTATCGATAAATGAGGTTTTGCTTAAAAGTTGTTGGAATATCATGTGCATGTAGTAACGTTAGAAGAACACATATATGTGTATGTACGTATCACAGAAGTAACATACAAATGGTATACGTTTACATGTTCTAGAATATGATAAATGGCTTAAAATGATAGGGACACGTGTCATCAAATGAAAGGAACACATGTCTTGTAAGTAAATAAGGTTAAGACACATACACACATTAGGTGTCCATGTGTAGAAACATCGAAAGTGTAATAACCCGGAAATTTTGAGCTAGTTGAAAATTTTTATTTTGGCAATTTTAGCGAATTTCGAACATTTAAAATGAATTATTTTAAATAATATCGACGAAACTTTATTTTGAATATATTTAGAGCGTACATATTTATACGCGTCGTCGTTAGAATATAAATAATTATATATAATTATAAAAGGGATTGAAAATGGCGTGGTAGTTCGATAATTCGATTTCAAACTTCAATTGAATGTACCGGGTGCAAAACAAACCGGATTTTAGCGAAACTGAAAACATTATGATCTAATTGAGAATATCTTTCCAACGAATCCGAAAAATCAAAATTTCATAGCGGGGATCAAAAGATATGTCCAGTTGAAAATTCTGAATAGTCGATATGGAATTCAGGCCTTTAAAAATGGGAATTTTGCAAATGACCTCAGATTTCGACGAAACTACTTTTGTTGGGTCCGTGATGTCAAGTTATTGCTAGATTCCAATTTTCATAATTTTTCGAATCAATATGTGAGTGTGGCAAAGGAAAACGTGTTTAACCAGATTTAGTTGATTTTAATCGACTGGAAAATGGTCATTTTTCAAACGGTCTCAGAATCTGATGAAATTAGTTTTTTTAGGACCGTATCGTCAATACGAAGCTAGAAAATATTTTTTGGGAATTTTTCGAGTTAGTATGTGACCCCAGTAAATTGAAATGCACGTTCAAATTCAATATATAAAGTTATATGTTGATTTTGACGAAAACTGATCGGAACAGTCGAATCAGCTTACGATACATATCCCATTGTGCTCGGAATGGGGGTAATTAGCTATGGACGACAGGCGGTGGGCCTCTTTTCGAGGTCGAAATAAAAAGTCAACGTTTTGAATTAAAATAATATAAAAATAAAATTCCCCCTTCCTCCTTTAACCACTCAGCCCCCCTTTTACTTTTCCAGATTGGGAATTTTAAAATAAATAAAAAAGAGAAAGAAAAGGGGTGGAGCCCCGCCCCATCGGTCTCGACGCCGACCACCGCGCCGAGGTTCCCCCTCCACCTTCACCCGCACCTCCTCCGATCCCTCTCCGCTTCTTCCTCCCTCTCCTCTTGGAACGAACGCGCCCACCCCCTAGCCCTTCAAACCCTTACACCGCCTGTCGCTCCCTCACCCGACGCTCCGACCCCACCTCCTACCAATGTCGCGCCGCCCGGACCCGAGCCTCCCTCCTCCTTGCGACGCAGACCAGCCTCGACTCCCTCCGCACCCTCTCTTCCTTCTCCTTACTCCTCTGAACCCAAACCGCGCCGCCGATGCTTGAGGGACCCACTGCGCCACCCGAAGCCTGCTGCCGACCCCCTCCGACACGCAGACAATACCCCCAACCCAATTCGATTTACGGTGAGTGTTTAACTAATTTTAATTTCAGTTTTATTTTATAAAATAGTGTTTTTCTAAAATCAGTTTTAATTTATTTAAAGCTTAGTTTTTTTTTCTAGCAATAGGAAAACATGATTTTGATGATATGGGAAGACTAGATTTTTACTGATCTAAACATGAGATCTTTTAATGTGTAAAGTAGAGATTTTTATTCATGAAAAGGAAGGATTTTTATAAATGAAAAGATTTGAGTTTTATAAAATAAAGATTTGATTTTTAACTTTAAAAAGGTTAGATTTTTAATTTGAAAAGGATTTGCTTCTTTATATTTGAAAGATTAGATCTTTGATTTAGAAAAGATGAGATTTCTAATTATATAAAGACGAGATTTTTATTCATATAAAAATATGATTTTTATATAGTCTAGATGATAAAATTATGATTTTTATAAAGTATAGATATTAAAAATATAATTTTTATATAAGTACAGTATTAAAAATGTGACCTTTATATAATAGAAGGGATAAAAATATTATTTTTATTTAGGTAGAGTTATAAAAATATAATCTTTTACATAGTAGAGATTATAAAAATCTGATTTTTATATTATATAGATTATAAAAATTCAATCTTTATATAAGAAGTAGAAATATAAAAATATAATTTTTATATAGAATGAAGCATTGAAAAATATATATGAAGTAGAAATAAAAGTAGAATTTTTATTTATTGAAATGAAGCAATAAAAATACAATTTTTATTATGAACAGCGGGACAAGAACTGAATTGGAATTTCAAGGAATCCAGATGTTCGGCAGTTCAAAAGCAAAGCACGGCGGAGTGGAACTCTCGGTGAGAACTTCTCACTCAAAATTTTCTTTTCTAGTTATAAATATATATACTAGGATGCAGACGGTGTTTAGTAGCACCCGACACCCGTCGTCCACAGACCATGGACGACTTGTTTGTTTGATTGATGGGTAGTGAAAATTGATTGTGTTGTGGGATGATTGAATAATAAAATATTCTTGTGTTGAAAGGAAATAAAATATTTATATAGTTAAAAATATTTTATCGTTAAAAATATAATTTTTAACGTGAATGTGAATAAATAAATAATTATAAACAAATCGGCCGATTTGTTTATATACACTGATTTGACTGATATTGATTGGGACGATAAATTTTACACATCGCTCAACTGCACAAATAAAATCTGTGTTTGATTGTTTGAAACCCCACATGGGTATTGGGATAAAATACGGCATACACCAATCCCAATAATTAGTTGTATGTCGATCGATTGATTGACATGTTGTTATAAGCGTTAGATATCTATATTTGATGCTTATACAGTGTAGTGCACTTTGGATGATGGTTGATTGTTTATCATTGATATTATATACATGTGTTGTATGGAATCCATATAATTAACTTTGTATGGTAATTGATTGGGCCTCATTCCAATTTAGAAAATAAAGAACATTATAAAATAAAGGTTCATGTGTTGACAGTACTCATCCGTTGAGATTAGTCATATGTTGAACGAAATATTTTAATAATAAAATTTACATCTTTATCATTATAAAATAATGGTTCATGTGTTGACGGTACTCATCCGTTGAGATTAGTCATGTATTGAACGAAATATTTTAATAATAAAATTTACATCTTTATCATTATAAAATAAAGGTTCATGTGTTGAAAGTACTCATCCGTTGAGATTAGTCATGTGTTGAACGAAATATTTTAATAATAAAATTTACATCTTTATCATATATAAAATTAGAAACTAATTGGAAAATAGATAAGATGAGTGGTCTCCTGGATATTGATCTGATGTTGGTTTCGGCCTACGGGGTTAATATTCAGGGAATCGTTCTCTTACTACTTTACGGTTGGAGTCTGATTTGAAATCAAACGATAGATACCATAATTTTTATAAAATATATTAAATAACAAAAATAGTCACATGTGGACAGTACTCATTCGTTGAGATTAGTCGTGTGTTGACAAAAATATAGATTCGTTTGTTGAATAGAATAACGAGATTATTGAAATATATTAAGCCGTATTGATTAGAGATGAGCTATTTTGACACGAACGATATTTATATCGATTATATTCGTTTTTTTATAATGAATATTGAAAAGAGATAAAAATCGAATATATATAAAGAAAAGAAATTGAATTTGATTTGAATAGAAAACGAATTGAATTTGAATTGAATAGAAAACGAATTGAATTTGAATTGAATAGAAAATGAATTGAATAGAAAACGAATTGAATTTGAATTAAACTGAAATGAATTTAAAACGAATTTATAAGGAAAAATTCAATTTTGATTTGAAATGGGAAATGGAAGTTGAAATGTTTTTAAACGAATTTAAAACTATTTATAAAATTCGTTTTAAATAGAAATCGACGAAATATATTATATATATTATATATATAATATAATGGCTTGAATAGAACGCGTCGCGCCGCGGCAGTTCATGAATTTCGACCATTTATTTCGAACGGACATTACGGGAGACTCGACCGTCAGATTCTCCTAAAACCGGAACCGTTGGGTTCGTATCGAAAAGAGCTTTCTAACGAATATTAGAAATTTGAAATCTAACGTTTGTATTTGGAGATACGTCCAAATCAAATTTGGAAAAGGTCGCTATAAGTGCAGTTCGATGGCCGTTGATGGAAATCGACTGTACGGGCCTTGATAAAATTATTAAAAAATAGTAATAATTTGTGTAAAATCATAAGAAATGATTTGGGAAAAATTGGGATGAAGAACTCCATATTTGAAAAGGTAATTAATTTTACCGATAACACCGTGGTGTTAGATATGGAGTATTACCAGTTTTGCTCCAAGCGATAGTTAAATCTTTAATTAGATTTGAACGTGAAATGGTAATTAATTTTACCGATAACGCCATGGTGTTAGATATGGAGTATTACCAGTTTTGCTTCATGGGATGAATAGGTTGGGATTGAGAAATAAAATAAATAATTACTTCGGTGTGGTTCGCTAATCTCGACTAGTTTGAAAAACCATAATTTGGTTTGAAATGACATCCAAAGGAAGATTAAAGAATAAATTCAAAGAATTTATCTTGGATAAAATTAATGGGAACCTTTCGCTAAGAATTGAAATTTAGAAACTAGCTGTAGGTTAGCTAAGAAGAATGGTTTCCTGGGTATTGATCTGATGTTGGTTTCGGCCTTCGGGGTTAATATTTGGGGAATTGCTCTCTTACTGATTTACGGTTAGTGACTAATGAATTGGAATGATGCGTATGTTGTGTTTTTGTAACATTTGTTTTTAATATACGCGGGTTGTTCGGAAAGGCCGGGTTTATATCCATTCTGAATAACCGATTCGACGATATGTCGAAGATGAAGATGGTGGTTGAAGACCGGAAGTCTTCACATCGTTTGGGTGATTACTAATGATCTTGATTGGGCTGTACACCCAAGATGAGGGAATCAGTTGATGGTCGTCCAGACGTACCTGGAGATCGATGGATATGCGAGGAAAGTGCCTCCGGTTTCGTTCAGACCCAGAACGAACTAGTAAATGGATTGTGTGTCTGACATTGGATTTTATTCTGTGTTGATTGATTTCTGTTAAATATATATCTGTTTGGCGGCGGAGAATTTATTCTCTTGCGTAACGCCCTTCTCTGAGACGTACGAGCTTAGAGGTTATATATCGATAGATATCAATGGCATGGCATGAATTGCCTGTGTGGCACGCTGAGTTGCATGGATCAAGGCTTCTGTTGAAAAGCAAGGTCTTGTGGTTGATGATTAAAGCACGGCCTACGTGGCAGCTTTGTGTATAGCATGGATTCGCGAGCCTCACACCTCGGTATGAGTTAAAAACGGGATACGGACCGCTAGGACGACACGACATTTCTTTCTAGCTATGGTGGTGTCAGTGACCTACCAGCCCTGACATTTATATCTACTTTTCACCTTTGTGGTTGTTGGAATGCGAGGCGCCTCGATTATAGGTCTGTAAGGACCAGGAAACGTGAGTTTAGGAATTGCCAATCCTCAAACGTAAGAGAGGACCGAACCAGCCGATCCAAGGGTTACCCAGTGTGCGTAGTCCTGAGGCATTTGCTAAAGTGTCTCGAATCGGAGAGGAGCTTGCCCCTTGCCTCGACTCATGACGGAAATCCAATTTCCAATACGAGATATTTCGGTTTTATTTGTAGAGCCTGGTATGGCGACATGATAGATGGTACCCATGCCGCCTAGGATTGATATTTATGATTGAAATTGTTTTGACACTATACACTTATAATAGTATCAAATGATTTGTTTTAAACGTACCAAGCATGTTTGGCTATTATAAGGGAAAACCCTATCCTCCGGCTTGCGTTGCATTGTGTGATGGGACCTGGGTCTTATAATAGCTTCATTTTTCGAAAAAGCATTGCGCTGTTTATTCTATGCACTGGTATTCTTGGGAGGAAACTCGTTCCGTGTTATATGGCGTGGTCCCTTGAATTACTCTCTTTTAAAGTAAAGTTTTAAATAACTGTTTTAGTTCTCACACCAGTCACATGACTGACCTGGAGTTTATTGTTTTAACCTAAACTCTGGGTGCCCTTATTTTCGACACGGGCAACTAGTAGTTTTGGTTTTGCAGATTTATATTCACAGGATCCTGGTTTACAGCTGGAATGATATCCGGAAAGCTCTGTATCCGTATATCACCTTCAGTTGTGCTTAGTATTATTTTCCGCTGCTATGTAATTTATTGTAATCTCTGATATTTATCGAATGTAATTTATTCATTCATAGTCTGTATATTCTTGTATTCTGATGGAATTGTTGTAATTAATAATGAAATGTTCTTCCGTTTGCGTTCTTTTGTGTGTTGTTCTCAAAGTATCCGCTCTTTCCTTCACGGGGAAGTAACGGGTTACTACAGTGGTATCAGAGCTTTGGTTTACAGAGCTCGAGAACAAGGCACATTAGAACCATACGAAAGAATTCATCAGATGTTGGATTAATAATATCCAATTAGAATGACTCGTTAGAGATAGGATCAGTAGTATCCTAGAACGAGTGTGGAGAGTATATTTTTCAAATGAAAACAATTTTGTTTTGAAAATTTAAACCATTTTATACGTATTTGAATATTTATTTATTTTGAATTTGGACAATCCAATATATAAAGATTTTGCATATACGCGTCATGAACGTATATTCGAAGTTTTAATATACTGGATAAATATAGGATCACATTCTAGATACCCGGAGATGATTCTGATGATTGATATATCATCATCAGAATTTGTGTTCCTGTTTCGAAGGTGTGATATCTATATATTTCCATTAGATTAGTGTGAGAACCAAAACTAATATAGATAAATTTATTATGTGATTTGGCATCAAAAACATGATTTTTTGTATATATATCAAAGTTATAATTTTGAAACTCTAATTCACTAATTGATTGATGTTTGTGTTGTTTGTTTATTTGTTTGATAATTTTTAACCGTTATGCCAAATTGAACCTAATATTGAACTGTATTGAAAATTGGTCGCATTTGCTAGCATATACATGTATTTACATTGAACAGGTCATAGCAAGGAGGCTAGAGCAGAGAATAAAATTTGTTTGCCCGACAAATAGGTACATGTTTATCATAATTTACTATTTTGTTTGGGTGATGATGATTTTATGAGCCGATTGGCTAGCCGCTTGGCTTTTTCTTTTTCTTTTTCTTTTTGAGATCAGAAGGCCTGTAAGGCAATTTCGGGATTTTCCCATGGCTCCCGGTGCAGGGGAGGTTATGGCGAAATTTTTCGAAAATTTAGGGTGTTAGCCAAATTTTTGAAAATTTGAAAATTCTCAGAAACTGAAAAGTTGGAGAATGGAAGCCAGATCGAACGTAGAGCTGATTAATCAAACCACTTTCGACTTTGTTCCTTTTCAGGGATGAAAAGTTTTAAGTGGGGGAGATTGTAATAACCCGGAAATTCTGAGCCAATTGAAAATTTTTATTTTGGCAATTTTAGCGAATTTCAAACATTTAAAATGAATTATTTTAAATAATATCGACGAAAATTTATTTTGAATATATTTAGAACGTATATGTTTATACGCGTCGTCGCTAGAATATAAATAATTATATATAATTATAAAAGGAATTGAAAATGGCGTGGTAGTTCGATAATTCGATTTCAAACTTCAATTGAATGTACCGGGTGCAAAACAAACCGGATTTTAGCGAAACTGAAAACATTAGGATCTAATTGAGAATATCTTTCCAACGAATCCGAAAAATCAAAATTTCATAGCGGGGATCAAAAGATATGTCCAGTTGAAAATTCTGAATAGTCGTTATGGAATTCAGGCCCTTAAAAATGGGAATTTTGCAAATGACCTCGGATTTCGACGAAACCACTTTTGTTGGGTCCGTGATGTCAAGTTATTGCTAGATTCTAATTTTCATAATTTTTAAATCAATATGTGAGTGTGGCAAAGGAAAACGCGTTTAACCAGTTTTAGAGTATTTTAATCGACTGGAAAATGGTCATTTTTCAAACGGTCTCAGAATCTGATGAAATTAGTTTTGTTAGGACCGTATCGCCAATACGAAGCTAGAAAATATTTTTTGGGAATTTTTCGAGTTAGTATGTGACCCCAGTAAATTGAAATGCACGTTCAAATTCAATATATAGAGTTATATGTTGATTTTGACGAAAACTGATCGGAACAGTCGAATCAGCTTACGATACATATCCCGTTGTGTTCGGAATGGGGGTAATTAGCTATGGACGACAGGCGGTGGGCCTCGTTTCGTGGTCGAAATAAAAAGTCAACTTTTTGAATTAGAATAATATAAAAATAAAATTCCCCCTTCCTCCTTTAACCACTCAGCCCCCCTTTTACTTTTCCAGATCGGGAATTTCAAAATAAAAAAAAAAAGAGTAAGAAAAGGGGGCGGAGCCCCGCCTCGTCGGTCTCGACGCCGACCACCGCGCCGTGGTTCCCCCTCCACCTTCACCCGCACCTTCTCCGATCCCTCTCCGCTTCTTCCTCCCTCTCCTCTTGGAACGAACACGCCCACCCCCTAGCCCTTCAAACCCTTACATCGTCTGTCGCTCCCTGACCCAACGCTCCGACCCCATCTCCCACCAATGTCGTGCCGCCCGGACCCGAGCCTCCCTCCTCCTTGCGACGCAGACCAGCCTCGACTCCCTCCGCCCCCTCTCTTCCTTCTTCTTCCTCCTCTGAACCCAAACCGCGTCGCCGATGCTTAAGTGACCCACTGCGCCACCCGAAGCCTGCTGCCGACCCCCTCCGACACGCAGACAATACCCCCAACCCAATTCGATTTATGGTGAGTGTTTAACTAATTTTAATTTCAGTTTTATTTTTTAAAATAGTGTTTTTTTAAAATCAGTTTTAATTTATTTAAAGCTTAGTTTTTTTTCTAGCAATAGGAAAAGATGATTTTGATGATATGGAAAGACTAGATTTTTACTGATCTAAACATGAGATCTTTTAATGTGTAAAGTAGAGATTTTTATTCATGAAAAGGAAGGATTTTTATAAATGAAAAGATTTGAGTTTTATAAAATAAAGATTTGATTTTTAGCTTTAAAAAGGTTAGATTTTTAATTTGAAAAGGATTTGCTTCTTTATATTTGAAAGATTAGATCTTTGATTTAGAAAGGATGAGATTTTTAATTATATAAAGACGAGATTTTTATTCATATAAAAATATGATTTTTATATAGTCAAGATGATAAAAATATGATTTATATAAAGTATAGATATTAAAAATATAATTTTTATATAAGTACAGTATTAAAAATGTGACCTTTATATAATAGAAGGGATAAAAATATTATTTTTATCTAGGTAGAGTTATAAAAATATAATCTTTTATATAATAGAGATTATAAAAATCTGATTTTTATATTATATAGATTATAAAAATTCAATCTTTATATAAGAAGTAGAAATATAAAAATACAATTTTTATATAGAATGAAGCGTTGAAAAATTTATATGAAGTAGAAATAAAAGTAGAATTTTTATTTATTGAAATGAAGCAATAAAAATACAATTTTTATTATGAACAGCGGGACAAGAACTGAATTGGAATTTCAAGGAATCCAGATGTTCGGCAGTTCAAAAGCAAAGCACGGCGGAGTGGAACCCTCGGTGAGAACTTCTCACTCAAAATTTTCTTTTCTAGTTATAAATATATATACTAGGATGCAGACGGTGTTTAGTAGCACCCGACACCCGTCGTCCACAGACCATGGACGACTTGTTTGTTTGATTGATGGGTAGTGAAAATTGATTGTGTTGTGGGATGATTGAATAATAAAATATTATTGTGTTGAAAGGAAATAAAATATTTATATAGTTAAAAATATTTTATCGTTAAAAATATAATTTTTAACGTGAATGTGAATAAATAAATAATTATAAACAAATCGGCCGATTTGTTTATATACACTGATTTGACTGATATTGATTGGGACGATAAATTTTACACATCGCTCAACTGCACAAATAAAATCTGTGTTTGATTGTTTGAAACCCCACACGGGTATTGGGATAAAATACGGCATACACCAACCCCAATGATTAGTTGTATGTCGATCGATTGATTGACAGGCTGTTATAAGCGTTAGATATCTATATTTGATGCTTATACAATGTAGTTCACTTTGGATGATAGTTGATTGTTTATCGTTGCTATTATATACATGTGTTGTATGGAATCCATATAATTAACTTTGTATGGTAATTGATTGGGCCTCATTCCAATTTAGAAAATAAAGAACATTATAAAATAAAGGTTCATGTGTTGACAGTACTCATCCGTTGAGATTAGTCATGTGTTGAACGAAATATTTTAATAATAAAATTTACATCTTTATCATTATAAAATAAAGGTTCATGTGTTGACAGTACTCATCCGTTGAGATTAGTCATGTGTTGAACGAAATATTTTAATAATAAAATTTACATCTTTATCATTATAAAAATAAAGGTTCATGTGTTGACAGTACTCATCCGTTGAGATTAGTCATGTGTTGAACGAAATATTTTAATAATAAAATTTACATCTTTATCATATATAAAATTAGAAACTAATTGGAAAATAGATAAGATGAGCGGTCTCCTGGATATTGATCTGATGTTGGTTACGACCTTCGGGGTTAATATTCAGGGAATCGTTCTCTTACTACTTTACGGTTGGAGTCTGATTTGAAATCAAACGATAGATACCATAATTTTTATAAAATATATTAAATAACAAAAATAGTCACACGTGGACAGTACTCATTCGTTGAGATTAGTCGAGTATTGACAAAAATATAGATTCATTTGTTGAATAGAATAACGGGATTATTGAAATATATAAAGCCGTATTGATTAGAGATGCGCTATTTTGACGCGAACGATATTTATATCGATTATATTCGTTTTTTTTATAATGAATATTGAAAAGAGATAAAAATCGAATATATATAAAGAAAAGAAATTGAATTTGATTTGAATAGAAAACGAATTGAATTTAAATTGAATAGAAAATGAATTGAATTTGAATTGAATAGAAAACGAATTGAATTTGAATTGAATAGAAAACGAATTGAATATGAATTAAATTGAAATGAATTTAAAACGAATTTATAAGGAAAAATTCAATTTTGATTTGAAATGGGAAATGGAAGTTGAAATGTTTTTGAACGAATTTAAAACTATTTATAAAATTCGTTTTAAATAGAAATCGATGAAATATATATTATATATATATAATATAATGGCTTGAATAGAACGCGCCGCGGCAGTTCGTGAATTTCGACCATTTATTTTGAACGGACATTACGGGAGATCCGACCGTCGGATTCTCCTAAAACCGGAACCGTTGGATTCGTATCGAAAAGAGCTTTCTAACGAATATTAGAAATTTGAAATCTAACAGTTGGATTTGGAGATACGTCCAAATCAAATTTGGAAAAGGTCGCTATAAGTGCAGTTCGATGGCCGTTGATGGAAATCGACCGTACGGGCCTTGATAAAATTATTAAAAATAGTAATAATTTGTTTAAAATCATAAGAAATGATTTGGGAAAAATTGGGATGAAGAACTCCATATTTGAAAAGGTAATTAATTTTACCGATAACACCGTGGTGTTAGATATGGAGTATTACCAGTTTTGCTCCATGCGATAGTTAAATCTTTAATTAGATTTGAACGTGAAATGGTAATTAATTTTACCGATAACACCGTGGTGTTAGATATGGAGTATTACCAGTTTTGCTTCATGGGATGAATAGGTTGGGATTGAGAAATAAAATAAATAATTACTTCGGTGTGGTTCGCTAATCTCGACTAGTTTGAAAAACCATAATTTGGTTTGAAATGACATCCAAAGGAAGATTAAAAAATAATTTCAAAGAATTTATCTTGGATAAAATTAATGGGAACCTTTCCCTATGAATTGAAATCTAGAAACTAGTTGTAGGTTAGCTAAGAAGAATGATTTCCTGGGTATTGATCTGATGTTGGTTTCGGCCTTCGGGGTTAATATTTGGGGAATTGCTCTCTTACTGATTTACGGTTAGTGACTAATGAATTGGAATGAGGCGTATGTTGTGTTTGTGTAACATTTGTTTTTAATATACGCGGGTTGTTCGGAAAGGCCGGGTTTATACCCATTCTGAATAACCGATTCGACAATATGTCGAAGATGAAGACGGTGGTTGAAGACCGGAAGTCTTCACATCGTTTGGGTGATTACTGATGATCTTGGTTGGGCTGTACACCCAAGATGAGGGAATCAGTTGGTGGTCGTCCATACGTACCTGGAGATCGATGGATATGCGAGGAAAGTGCCTCCGGTTTCGTTCAGACCCAGAACGAACTAGTAAATGGATTGTGTGTCTGACATTGGATTTTATTCTGTGTTGATTGATTTCTGTTAAATATATATTTGTTTGGCGGTGGAGAATTTATTCTCTTGCTTAATGCCCTTCTCTCAGACATACGAGCTTAGAGGATATATATCGATAGATATCAATCGCATGGCATGAATTGCCTGTGTGGCACGCTGAGTTGCATGGATCAAGGCTTCTGTTGAAAAGCAAGGTCTTGTGGTTGATGATCAAAGCACGGCCTACATGGCAGCTTTGTGTATAGCGTGGATTCGCGAGCCTCACACCTCGGTATAAGTTAAAAACGGGATACGGACCGCTAGGAGGACACGACGTTTCTTTCTAGCTATGGTGGTGTCAGTGACCTACCAGCCCTGACATTTATATCTACTTTTCACCTTTGTGGTTGTTGGAATGCGAGGCGCCTCAATTATAGGTCTGTAAGGACCGGGAAACGTGTGTTTAGGAATTGCCAATCCTCAAACGTAAGAGAGGACCGGCCCAGCCGATCCAAGGGTTACCCAGTGTGCGTAGTCCTGAGGCATTTGCTAGAGTGTCTCGAAGCGGAGAGGAGCTTGCCCCTTGCCTCGACTCATGACGGAAATCCAATTTCCAATACGAGATATTTCGGTTTTATTTGTAGAGCCTAGTATGGCGACATGATAAATGGTACCCATGCCGCCTAAGATTAATATTTATGATTGAAATTGTTTTGACACTATACACTTATAATAGTATCAAATGATTTGTTTTAAATGTACCAAGCATGTTTGGCTATTATAAGGGAAAACCCTATCCTCCGGCTTGCGTTGCATTGTGTGATGGGACTTGGGTCTTATAATAGCTTCATTTTTTGAAAAAGCATTGCGCTGTTTATTCTATGCACTGGTATTCTTGGGAGGAAACCCGTTCCGTGTTATACGGCGTGGTCCCTTGAATTACTCTCTTTTAAAGTAAAGTTTTAAATAACTGTTTTAGTTCTCACACCGGTCACATGACTGACCTGGAGTTTATTGTTTTAACCTAAACTCTGGGTGCCCTTATTTTCGACACGGGCAGCTAGTAGTTTTGGTTTTGCAGATTTATATTCACAGGATCATGGTTTACAGCTGGAATGATATCCGGAAAGCTCTGTGTCCGTATATCACCTTCAGTTGTGCTTAGTATTATTTTCCGCTGCTATGTAATTTATTGTAATCTCTGATATTTATCGAATGTAATTTATTCATTCATACTCTGTATATTCTTGTATTCTGATGGAATAGTTGTAATTAACAATGAAATGTTCTTTCGTTTGCGTTCTTTTGTGTGTTGTTCTCAAAGTATCCGCTCTTTCCTTCACGGGGAAGTAACGGGTTACTACAGAAAGACACCTAAGTAGGCATGTGTCTTCATCCTAAAGCATGCATGAAGATAAGGAGGACAAGTGTCCCAAAACCAGATTACCAAACTAGCCTTGAAAAGTACTATATAACGGGTGGAAATGTTCATTCTTTTTCATGCATTCACAAACATAAAACCAAAATAAGAAAATAAAGAGAGGTTTGGGAGAAGTCTAGAAGATAAATACAAGATCAAGGCACAAGTACAAGGTGAGAAAAATTATTTAAGTTCATGTATTCATTTCCTATTTTGAAGAAAAGTTGAGAGAAATTTATGAATGAATGATTGGACTTGAAATCCTAACGTTCGGTATTTTGGGCATAACTTTTGTAATCCTTAATGAAATTTCGACTTCTCTATCAATTTGGAAAGCTAATTCAAAGGGCTACAACTTTTTCCTCATCCATTTTTTTTCTAATTCGGCCGTTTGCATACCTAAAAACTGGACGAAAGGTCAGGTAAAAATCAGCCCAAAATGGACACGTTAAAAATGCCTCATGATGTTTGAATTTATACATTAAATTGATAAATGATTTTGAGGGTTTCTTTTGATGATAAATAAGTAGACTAAAAAAGACTCTTACTGTAGAAACTTTGGATCGAAAATATTTTTTTATCGTAGAGAAACAGCGTCAAACATTTTGCCCAAAAGTGGTCTAAAATTTGATTTTCGGAACTTTTTATAGCACTCTGAAACGCAATCTTTTCTATTAATGAAACATGAAACCAAGCCAGAACCTTTTTGTAGCACCCATAAACGCTGTAGTATATGATTTTAGTCTAAAATCATTATAAACCACCCAGAACTTTTCGTAGCACTTATGGAAGCCCTGTCTTTTCACTGAATTGACTATGAAGTATTTTAAAACGAGCAGAACTTTTCATAGCATGACCGAAACGCTGTTATAGATGTTTGAGTATAAGATCATGGTGAACTATTCCAAATCCTCTCAAATTTGGACCTAAGTTTCCTTGTAGTATCATAAATAAACTGATAAAGTCGAGGATGTTAAATCGAAATAAAAGTGAGTCAAAACGTGTCAAAATTGAGAATAAGGAAGGTTGACGAATTTCGATGATTCGAGGAAAATAATCGATTACTTGGGAGTGATGATAAGTACTATATGATGTTCTACGAGACTTTTGCATGAAGATAGCAAGGAATACTATAAGTATACTTATCATCTAATTTATTATCATTTCATAAGCTTGTGTTTTAATTTAAGTATGCCTATGACATTAACATACTATATTGGTTGCGATCTTTGCTTTGACAAGCAATCAACATATACGACTGATGATTGAGGACATTTATGATTAATGTTTAAATGAGGTATGAATATGGTTCAATCGAGGCATGAATAGTATGTGTTTTAACGAGGTATGATTAGTGTTTTAAACAAGGTATGAACTGGGTATGTTTTAACAAGATAATGAATGGTGTTGAACTTAACTATTTCAGTACAATCTTTGGAGATACTTCCAAACATATATTAGAGAAATATCAAGGTGGTTTGAGATTTGTTTATGAAGAAGTTTTTGCATAAAGAAGATGATTAGTATTTATAATAAAAGATGTTTGTCTTTTGAAAGAAAGTTCTACAAGAGATATATATATATATATATGTCTTTCAAAATGAATATTTACAAAAAGTATTTTACCCCCACATGATATAAAGAGTATTTTGGAAGTAAACATTGATTTTAAATGTTTTGTGTAAAGAAGAACTACGTTGGCTTGATCCTTTATCTAATTGCTTACCCAATTAGATAAAGGTACGTAGGCAGTCACAAGTGGTAGTGATGCAGCTGTTATATTAATAAAAAAAATTATTACTTGTTATTGCATCTTGTGTTGGTGCAACTTTTATGTGTTATCATTTATGTCATGTTAACGTGTTTATCAAGTGTGCAGGAATGAATATCGATGACCATCCCACTAGAGTCGCACGATGGTAGATTTATGGTAATTGAGTTTAATTTGTATTTGAGCCTACCTTGTGAATTAGATGAATATTTATCAAATGGAATTTATTTAAATTATATCCAGTGCATTTAGTGATGGGTTTTTCAGCAATTTTGACTGGTCCGAAATTCCGGGGCGTCATAAACAATTTTTTTAAAACTGACTACGGTGTGACGGAAGGAAAGTGAGTTGGAATTAGAATCAACTTTTGAGTATTTTAATTCAGATTTCAAAACATACCGAGATATAAGGGATAACATAGTAAAATGCCAAATTTATAATCATAACGTGAATATTAGGATTTTATTATGAAGTATGATGAGACTGTGTGTATAAATTAAAGGGAGATTTTGGCATACATCATTATAAAAACTCAGTATTAAGTCTCCTTAAATTTTCTTCTATAAATTACATCCCCGTTTTTAAAAGAAAAAGGAATATTTGGTTAATTTTATTAATCTTAACATGCACTTTTTCGGTATGCATCCATCTCATAATCGTCGTAATACACATCGGAGCGGCTGCTTTTAATTTGAAAATGAGAAAGATGAAAAAAATTAGAAATAAAATATGAGGGATGTAGAAAATAGTATCCAAATGGGAGAATGTAAAATAAATAAGTTTAGAAAAGTGACATGTGTCCCTAACTAAAACTAAAATTAAATTAATATTTTTTTCCTATGCATAATTTATGTTATGTTGCTATAAATCTCTGTATTTAGAAAAAACAAGTTTATAATTTCTATTGTAATAAATTTAGCATACATCATAAAATTGTCGTATTTTAATGATATGGAAGCACATATATTATCTAATAGAATTTGCTAAAAATGTTAAACTAAAAATTACATCATTGTTTAAAAATATGTGCTTAAAGATAAGTAATATAAAAGAATTCATGTAGGATTCGTAAAAATTGTTCAATGTGGTAATATTTGAAATTTAAAATGGAATTTGCAATGTAATATATGATAATGTTTGAGATAAATGGATTATAATTGATTTACATTTTTTTTCATTATTGTATATGTGCATGCTAATGGTATGCAATCTACATATCATTAATTTACAATCTGATATTGGATGTTGTCGCTAAATATACTCTATTATTGCAAACTAAAAAATAACAACTTAATATGAATATAACATATTGGAAGCAGATAGGATGACTGAATTTACCATTAAATATGAAGAAGTAATCGAGACACTATAGAGATGAAACAGACGAGCAAAAAGAGACAAGAATAATTTTATATTTTTCAATTTAATATGAATATATTTTTAAAACCATACATATATATAAAACATGACATTTTATAGCAAACTTTTAAAACTTGTTTTAAATTCTTAGAAAAATTTCCAAATAAATAAAAAAAGTTAACAGAAAAAGAAAACGACCCAAAATTTCTTCTAAACTACTTCGTTGGTACATCCATTTGTCCCTCTGACCAGTAGGAAACCCATTGGTGCATTGTTGATAGTTATAAGAAATAGTTTTATGTGCGCTTAACTTATTTTATCTACGTCTATGTATCATTTCTCATCCAGATTGTTAATGCTCTTCTCTGCAAATTTTCTAAAACATTATTTGTTTTCAATGTAACTCTTCAACATACACCGATCTTACCTTGTTTCATGATCACTCTGTTTTGACTTATATTTATCATGCTTTCGGTTCCTTACTTTCTACTACAATTGCATTCTCCTTAAGCTTGTTCATTCAAATCTCTATCATATCCACTAGTCATATTAGATATTGTACTAAAGTCAGACAGAATAACTATACCAATTATTTTTGGAATTCTTATATACAAAAATCAGTCCATATCTGAGAGATGCTAAAGCTAATCTAAGTGTAAGCCTATTTATCTGTATTAAGTGATGACATTGCTAGTGAAATTCTAAAAATGTGCTTAAGAACTGAACGTATGAGAGGTGCTTTCAACCAATATAAAATATCTGGTGTTCATACTTTTTATCTATAACTTATAACATTACTCAAATCTTTTAATATTTAGTTAGTATTAGGAAATACAATCCTTTAGCACATACGTATGATACCAAAGCCTTACCTTTTCAAAATCTTAATAAAAATTGATTTTTTTTTTAAATCTAATATGGCCAATATGAGTTATAACATGTTTCAAAAAGGACAACCCACCATACAACTGCCACTTTCTACTGGATTTAACTATGCACATTTGTTTACAAGCATGAAATACTGTATAGAATCCAACGAATATGAAATTTAGCTTGCTACTCAAACTATGTATAAACCAGCTAGCGAGTACCCAAACAAAAAGTTTATACTTCTCTTTAGACAAAAATAAGTTTACTAGGATCATGACGTGTAATAATGCATATAGTATTCAATGCCATGTTACAAATAAAGGTAGAAACAAAGGTAAACAAACCAAAATTAACTTGTTGAAAAATCAATTTCATTATTTTAAAATGAAACTAACTTAAAGCATCGTAGATATGTTTTCTAGGTTTCAAACCATACAACACAACCTTATGGTAATATATATGGGTTACTTTGATTGAAATTGACATAATTCATTTTTGTCACTGATGAATGGAAAAGAAAAGTTCTTGCTACTAAAAATCTATGATCTTTTCATGGCAGTCAAGAATTAAAAGGAAACCTACCATCATATGAAGTTAATTTGTAAACTAGAAAAGAACTAGCCTAAGAAATATATAATCCTGCTAAACGAAAATAATTTGTAATTGTTGGTATCATTGGTTTTTAAAATCAATGAAAAGCACACTTTTTGAGGAGAAACTTCAGGAATATTACAAGATCAAACTCAAGGTATGTCACATCACACGTTAGATCCAAAAGTTACCATTTTTCTTAAAATAAAATATGCCTTTCAAAGAACTATAGGGGTTTTACTTACTTGACTATTTGTCACAAACCTTGAATACGACATTAGACACTCCCTTCAATTAGCTTTGATGTCTCTTCTTCCTTTAGTTTCCCTTTGGTTTTCTTTTATGCCTCTTGCTTCTTGCATCGGTCTCCTATGCTTTCTAGCATAATTGGACATCTTTTCGAGGAACAGGCCAACTTGAGTACCTCTCCCGTCCCTATAGCCCTCCCCAGTTTTAGTCTATAACACCCTGGAAGATTACATAAAATTTAATAAGAATGTAATAAAGATTTAAAAGTAAATTTAATAAGAAAGGTAATTTTAATTAAAACAAAGACTAGAATTTTTTTTTCATAAACATCCAAAATTGGATATGAAACAGAACTATTGCGCTTGTAGTGATTCTATGGGTGATTTTGAAGTAGAACACTTTGGAATCCAAGTTAATATTAACAAGTTACGAACGTTTGAAAAAATGAAAAAGAAATAGTTGCAAATTTGAAAAATGAATGTCCAAGTCAACCTAAGAGTTTCACGGTCAACCCATATACCATAGAGGTCGACCCAAAACCATCTTAAGTCAACCCATGACCTTCCTAGGTCAACTCGAACTCAAAATTGATCGTAGATCATAGTTTCTTATGATGTGTTCAAATAGTGTTGATTTTTTTCTTACGTATAAAATAAATGGTGAGTGGTTTGGGTCTTTTGCTGAGATAATCTAATGGTCCTAAATCCTTGAATAGTCCTACAAATAAACCATTAACCTTAATCCCGAAGTTTTGTTTGAACAACCGGTAAATAAATACTGTTAATTTCTTTGCACAAACCCTACTTGTATCAAATTCCCAAATCAAAAGTAAAGCCCCAAATTAAACTCATAATTCCCAAATCAACCTTAATTCTCAATCAAAATCAAAGACAAAGTTAAATTAAAGGGAGAGTCAAACAATTGAAGGAGAGGTTAACTATATCTAGGGAAAATACATACTAGAGGCTCAATACGAAGATCAGTGGGCACAAATTTGATTTAAATAGTTAATTCAATTGGTTATAAATTTATTTTCAAAGGAAAAGAAGAAAATAGATGAGAAGAAAAAGAAATGCAAGACTAAAACATATATACAACTGTACATCTCACATGCATCAGACAACATATAATAGAAATCATATGTATAAAACAAGCGAGACGGTAATAACTATGTAGACCATTTAATCAAAGTGTTGGCCCATACAGTAACAAAAAAATAGAGTTTATATAATGGATACTTAAACTCACTGATAACTGTCTCTAATAGATAGTCACACTATCACAACTTCACAGTGTCACACAGTGGAATAAATAATAACACAAGTATAAATATGAGAAGATGCCACCATCTGCTGATCCACCTATGCCACTCAAGATAACGCGTACACCTGTAACCTGGCCTACTTATTGGTATGTTTGATGAGTACCCAAGGTAATAAGACAACACATAAAACCTTGAGTCATATAACAGTTTGGTATGAGCGATAAATGAATCTCAAAAATTGTAAAACTCGTAATATTATATGGTACATATAATACGAAGAATCATACCTAACCTGTCTCTACACCTACAAAGTCAGCACATATAATAAGATATTATATATGCTATCCAAACAATAAGAACATAAATAGATACTACTTAGAATAGGATTCCTAAACCCCCACTTCTCTTCAGTATCCCAAGGTGATAGCCTACCCAGAGAATAAGAGATAGAACATGCAAAACAACCATAACATCCATCAAATAATATCCTAGCTATCACCATCTAAAGCCTTAAATCCATTGATATCTGTATAATTGGCCGATGCCATCCGTCAAGGGCTAACAGAAAAACCTGGATCTAGACAGGTTACTGTACATCCCACATACATTTGCCTTCCCAAGGCAACTAGATCACTTCCCAAGCGATCCAAGTACACGATCTCCCAGATCCTAATTAATGGGTATCCCCATAATACCCCTGCTACGAGTTTGATAAAATCCTCCGAACTATCAATGATACCTTGCCGCTTCCAACATATGAGAAATCCACAACTCTATTTTTATATCAAGCCCTACTCAAATCATTCCATTATCCCGCAGCCTCATTCCATCCCGAACTGCTTATCACGTCCACCTTCGATCACTCCATCTGAGTTCACAACCAAAGGATTTACACTTCCCAATTGTATTACCTCCATCTCATGGAAGTAATTTACGAACCACAACCTTCAATACTACCTTGGAGATCCCATTACACCATTCCATGGATTGCCTCATCCATCTCTGTCCCTTCATGAAATATCTATCATGTTTCGCACCAAAGTCACCCAACGAAGAGCCATTATCTCAAACCTACCATCGAATGAACCATTATATCATGCTCTCAAACCTGTATCGTCGTCAATGTCAAATTGACCAAAATAGATAACACCAATAATAGTTAATGTCAATCACTTATAAGCAATCATTGATGACTACATAGATCGTGTATTTAACCAAAATCGGCTAAAGACACATCCAACGAAAACATCCGTCATCCATTTGAAAATCCAAGCTCACCATCGAATTGATTCTCCATCTTCAGATCCGCCACCAAATTCCAATATTGCTCCGTACTTCGGTCAATCACTGTGCCCCGACGCACATCCGTCATCAAATCGGTCCACAAGTTCCAATAATTATTCGTGAATCTATCTCACCTATTCGAGTCTTGTGCGCTCAATCAGTACACACCAACTTGTGCATTCGATCGATAACACTAATCTCAAGTGGACATGATTTCCTAGTCCTATTTCACCAATAATCCTAAAATTGACTAAAATAGCATGCAAGCACCTATAATAGCATTCAAAACATAAGGAGAACCTATCTAAAATATTTGGTGTGAATTTAGTGACAAAATAGTTTAGCTCTGATAATTATGTCAAAATAGCGCGTAATAGCGCAAAAACGGGTAAAAATATATTTTTTGGGTCTACACTAACCAAACTACTTTTTAATCTACTTATTTATTAATTACTTGTTTCAACCATCCTACAATTTATATTTTCAAGTTATACATCGTTTTAAAGTGTCAGTTTTTCATTGTTTAAATAAATACAGTTCAGTAAAAGATAATATCAGTCACCTTAGCCAAATTAGTCCAAACTAGTGTCAAAAAATAGATATCGCAAATATTAATCCAAGGCAAGAAACGACGTACAAATCTTAAATCTTACGCAAAAGTTATATCTAATACAAGTTATACGATCTAAAATGACACAAATTAAATTAGCGATCACAATATTTACCACCCTCAAAAAGCTTCTTCCCTAACCAACTCTTCTAGGTCGTGTACATGCATTGGAACCCATCACCATGCGTGCATCCAAACAATGATATGGAGCTATGTTCCGCTAAACCTGAATCCAACTACACCGTTGAACTCTTCTTTGCGAACCTGATGCACCTACACCAAAAATCCATCGCCCAACCTCCCCGATCAAATAATGCGTCCTCCACATCACGTAAGGAGCAGGTTACGACTCATAGATGTCACACCCCCATCTCATGACCGATTTCCCTTAGAGACTATTCTAGGTTACAACTATTTTCTCTTGGAGCATCAAATCTCGAAAATTTAACGATCCATATACTTGTTCTCCACCAAACGAACTATATGAACTTAGTGGAAATAGTCTCGAATCCTGATTCGATCATTTATGAAAAATCACATTTTGTAACTGTCAAATAGCTAACAATTAATATATTTAAATAATTTAAATATCCTATCATCTAAATACAGGTTATTACATTCTTCCCCCTCAAAGGATTTCGTGCCCGAAATCCTCAAGGGCAGAATAATGCAACCCAACACTCTTATAAAAGTGACGATCCAAGAAAAATCTTCATTCATTGCTCTCAAGAACAACTAAAAGCGGCCGCTACAATGGAAGTAAGTTCAAAATTCGGAATGAAACCGATATTCCCATTCCTAAGTGCCTTCACCATTAGAATTTTTAGATTGATATAACTAAGTCGCACAAGCAATGGAAGATATAAGTGGTGACCCCTTAGTTGGGAGACAACTCGGCTAAGCAATTCCTCTATCAACTCTAGCTTGGTTCATGGGAAACTTTGATAGCATCTCGTCTGGGCGGTTCGATCCAAAAAACTATAACTAGCTAAATCCTGCTCAATTTAACAAAAAGGAACAAAAGCTTAAAGTGGCTCTCATATATGGGGAGTTAAATCATCAAAAATTGTTTCTAAATAAAAGTCTCAACTATAAACGACCCTTGTTGCCAAGTCATGTACGAAAACAAAGAGACTAAATGACAAGGCTATCCTACATTTCTAACAACCATAAAAGTATAAGCAATCATACGAACACCAACAATCAAACAAACATAGGTAAATCAATCATAAGAGCACAATCAATCAAACATACGTGGGAAAATAATTTCAATCAATCAAGATAATATCTAAGCCTACCCTAGCATGCATGATACTATTCTACCTAGGTAGACAATGAATAAGACATCTAATCCATATATGACTTGACAAACCTGGTTGTCATCCCATGGGAATAACAAGTCTAACACCTCTCATTAACGAATCAGATATGACTCGAGTGTTTTCATACCATCCTCAACTCTTGGCAACTTATCGATGAAGATCATCAACGATTGTTCCGCTTAGTTCCACAAATTTCGAGTAATAATAAGGAACTACTCGACATTAACTTACTAATCACCCATCCATTTTGATACGAATGGTCAATCACTCTACTTCAACAATGTCGGGAATGACAACACCTTCCGTATGGAACCGACCATAGGGATGATAATGGGGTGGGTATAGGGTACAAACCCAGTTGATCCGCCCTTGTTTTGACCTGCCTCATTGGGTCTTCGGGGTGAATAGTCCAGCGAACCGCTTCTGAGAGGTTCGGTTCTTGGGTCGGGTCTGAGGAATAAATGACCCGCCTCAACTTGACTCGCATTTTTGTTAATCATTAAAACACTTTATAACTATAATTATTACTTGTTAATCTTCTTAGCTATACGTGATTATGACTCGAATACTATATATTACATCAATGATAATCATACAATAACAAATGCATACATTTTGAACTATTATTTTACAACCCATTTTATTATATACTCGTTTCATTGTAAATACATTATTATTTGTATATAATTTACCATTTAGTGATAATAAAAAAATATAAGTATATAAATCTATGTGCATTAGAACATAGTTTCACCGGGTCGTGGGGCGGGTCGGGTCTACCCTACCAGTACAGATTTCGGGTATGAGGCAAAATTCTAGACCCACCCCGACCCACACCTCGTCTAAGGGGTGGATCTGGGGCGGGATTTAAAAAGCTTGGGGAGGGTCAAGGGCACAAGAAACCAGCCCCAACCCATCCCATTGCCATTCCTAATAGACCACCACGATCGAGTCTGCATCACACCACTCCAAGCTTTAGAGTCATATATAGTAACTAATACGAGAAACATCCGCTAATAGAAAATTGCTCCTAAACTGGCACATCTCCAACTCAAACACAATAATTGCACTGGAGGCTGGGTATCCTAACCACCGCTACCAACTAAGGTTAAGATCACCCTAGGAGAGGAGAAACCCAGTGATGTGACGTTGCTTAACAACACCAGCTCCTTTCCTATTAATTAGTACCTCTAAGTCTCCAAAGCAAACTCTATCACCACCGACTCTAAATTGCGAGTTAGATGCTCCTTCCCGTGCGGTATTGGGTCATCAACTAAGGATGTGACAACTTCCCTTTTAGCTTTGGTAGCGCACTACTCAAACTACAGAACAAATGAATGTTACTGATTCCTCGCCCATACGCAAAATGAGTACATCGATACACTCGCCAACTCTCCAACCAAGATTAATGGGTCAACTCGAACTCTGAACCCCTGTAACCCTTGTAGGACTAATAAGGATGTCCTAACTAAGGTAACTTGAACCAAGCAATTCGCTTCTCCTATCCCGAAGAGAAACTCTAACAAACCAAACCATCAGTTGGTGTATTCCATTGCTTATGCCTTACACTTCCTCCTCGTAAATGGAAAACGAGAACACAACTGGGTAGCCTAAGCATAACTCCTTAACGTAATACCTTGGAACATGATCTAAGAAACAAACTAAACATGCGGACTTGTCAGTCAATCAAAACAACATAACCAATCAATCAAAAGCAAGGCAGCATGATGTTGTAATCGACAAACACCATCCAACTACTTTCCATTGACTAAATCTCTTAGGAAAGTCTGACATAGATCAGCCACACTCCACGGGGCTAATCAAACAAGCCACCAAGAATGGCTTGCCTCCCACTCGATGGGCACCACATACTCGAAAGGCATGACTACTGGTTTAGCATCTAAAACTAGTTCGATATAGAATTCAACTCAAGTATGGTGGTAATCTGGCCACCTCATCGAATATGCCCAAATATTCATGAGCTGAAATTTAAAATGGAGATTTTCTACAAAGGAACTCAACATCTCACCTCATTGTCGTACAACCACAAGTGACTCCCTACTGAAGATCATGGTCTCATCCCACTATCACTACATCAAAGAGGATTCACTACAGAAGGGAAAAGTGTCATAGCTCACCATCGTCGCCAGCAACCTCTAACACCACCGACATTCTGTATCCTCTAGTAAGCTTACTTCTAGACTCTAATACTAGACTAATTAAGTCTAAAGCAACCAATTAACAAATAAGCAAACATGACTCGATGAGCTTAAGTTTTGACGAACCATGTACACTGCCAAGCATAAACAACACATTCGGCAACACTCCCCCACCTCGAGGCCCGAAATTAAGCACTATGGACGCTGTAGTCATCCATAGTATTAATTCCTGGCAACCAAACATGGGATGCTACACACATATGGTCCAATAAGGCCCTTGACATGGTAAGCCACAATCCAAGCAAGCAAATTAATTATCTCGAGTCCCAATCCTATTTCATCCATCTAACTGCAGACCTGATGGAACGATGAAACCTAGATGCTAAAACAAAACACGTAGGGACACACCACTGCTGGAAACATGTCATAAATGGTGATGTCTTTTCCTTTCTCGCTCATCGAGAGAGCGCCCGACGAAATGAGAATGAAAATCAGTGCATATGCTTCTAAGATTGGTCTAAATCAATAGAACAACTCACAACTAGGTACAAGCTCGAACACCATGAGCTTCTTGATCAACTCCTCCAAGCCATTGTTCTCTCTTTGAATAAAATCAATAATCTTCTGAGTTGGTCCCCAACCCAATCACAAACTTCTATCCAACCTTTATGTGCAGAGTACTAAGGAGGGAAATAAACCATACTTCAATAACATACCAAATTCGGTTACGTACTCTAACACATATATCACTTTGCCCAAATTGGCGAACTCCTCATCCAGCATCAACCTCGGAGACCAAGATGAACTTTATCGAAGGAAACCATGAACTGATCTCAAGCAAATTGATAATTAGAAAATCAAAGTGATGAGAACTCTTGATAAATTCATGTTCAACCTTAGAGTTTTCTAGGAGTGAACTCCCACCCATGCCACTATCCAACTCCAAGACGTCGAAGAGATCCTTACAAGACAATAAAGCAATCTTGCACCACTACAATCGGCTCCGTTCCTAAGAACAATCTGGTTCTTAGATACCTAAGTACCCATACAACTAAGCATAACCGACTCCATGCACTAAGTACCAAAACCAATTGGAGAAAATATAAGAACCCAGATGGTGATTCAAAACACTACTGAGAACATATTATGTAAATCGAGGCCAATAGTCCTATTTGTAGATTTTAAGCATTTTGCCCGACCATTGGATATGAAGCTCTGGAATATGCATTTGGGTGAAATGTTTGTGGATGTGAAGCTTCGTTCCATAAACATAGGCATTTAGGTAGACCGTCAAGCGGTTTTCAAAGTCATATCTTGTAGGATAAGGTAATCTATTCACGTTAGTTCCAAAGAGTGTTACGTATGGGTAGGCGAACTACTAATGAGAACACTTCTGGAGGTGGGAGCTGGTCCTAACAGAAGATCCAGTTACGACACTACTTGCATAAACATGGTATTAGTGGATGTTGAAGTTGGACAATAAGTGGCTAAAGGAAATAAAATGAAACTAGGTGGAGACTGGGTACTAGCTGTGATTTTGAACACCAGATTAGTCAATAAGAAGCATTTTACCACTAAAATTGTGAGATGAACATGGATGCATATGATAAGCCACTTTATGAGTTTTCATATTGTGATCTCCCTCTCTAGGCTTAGTGCGAGTGGATAAGAGATAATAGATCCTCATTCAGCTGATTGATAGTGTGAGGTTTTGGCATGTATATATAACTGTTTAACACTCCAGAAATCAATCCTAAATAGATATAGTAAAGATAAATACTAAAAATAATAAGAATAAGGCAAAATATGGGAAATCTGAAATTGTCCAAACTAAACCATGAAAGTTATACCATTGCATTCCTAGCAAGATTCTGCTCCATTTTTGGATAAAATATGCTGAAAAGGATCCCATGTGTAAATGTTTTCAAATTTAAAATAAAACTAGTTTGAATTTAAATTGGACTAAAAGATTTTCAAGTTTGAAATTCAAATTAAGCATTAATAATTATTAATGGGTACAACCAACGTTAAAGAATTATGTGACAATTAATTTGAAATTAAGTAACGTAATTAATACAAAGTGCAACGAACAAAATTGGATGCCCATGCAGAAGGGTGATCGACAGCCCCTCCGGACTAGCGGTCGGCCTCTTGATCGACCGACTCATGGCATGGATCGATCGTTCAATCAAGAGAAAAGTGGTGGAGGCTAAGGTTAATTTAGGGTAAATTTTAGTGTTAACAATCCAGATTTTTATTCTAGAAATTTGACAGTTCTCATTAGCTTGAGTAACTATAAATACAGCCCTAGAGTCCCATATTCTTACTCACAATTTATATGGAAAATGCTACTCCAAATCCACTTCTTTCTATTCCCAGAATTAGGGATTGAGGTTAATTTTCTTCTTCCATTAATCCCTTTCCTTTTTATATTAGTTTTTTGGATCTGACACACATATGTATACTATATTCTTTTGTATACACACACACACACACATATATATATATATATGAAAGGAAAAGGTCTTTGTGACACCCCACGTCTGTTAATGTCACTCATTAAGAGAATGCATTGAGTTTCGTGAAGCGTTATAGGTAAACAGACACATAAACATTACAAGATAGATATAAAAGATAGCAGTGGAATTTATATTTCTATTTAAAACACAATTCATAACATCGTGGTCCAAAATATCACAAGTCTGGAACTACATAAAACCCATAGCAATAATATAAAATTTCTTTCTTGTACCATCAGAGTACAGAAATACAAAAAACACAATTCCCCAAAAGAGACAAAGCCATAGTAGTAAAGATAAGAACTTGAGAAATACTTCAAAAGCAGCTCCTAGTAAGATGATAACCGAGTCCTGATTAAGCTTAAGTATTCCCACCCTGCGAACCTAGGGAGGAAACAGAAGAGAGAAGAGAAAACAAAAAGGGTCGGACGTAAAGTCTGGCGAGTCCAGTTACTTTTAGCAAGTAAATAAGTAAAAGTATCATGACAGGCATATAAGGTGGATAAGAAAGATAACATCATAAAAGGTAAGTATGACAAGTTGAACATGATAGAGTGTATATGCTTCCTTAATGATTACTCTACACTAATACTAGTATAACTAAAATGAGATACTCCCCAACACGTATAAGACGGTAGACTTAGGCGTACTTCTAGTGAGAGGTTTTAAGCCCCATACAATCCACAGGCAGCCCAACCTAACAGGCTTCTAAACTTTACCAGAGTCTAGATGTACCCTGACTACTACCCTAATCGATCGGCTCCCTACTCCGTAGATACCTTGTGCCGGCCCCACAGTAGGAGGTATCACTTCCTAAAGTGGCAACCCTTCATTAATGTGCACAACCATATCTACTGGTGTCACGGTCGTCTTATCCCCCTCTGCCCGGCCCATGCACGCACATGTCTCCGGTCGGTTTGCATCACCCACACCGTCCTCCACGTTTGGATCTCTTATAATCAGCCCAGTAAGCGTGCCCCAACTCTGACCTAGGGCGGAGAACTCGTTCGATACAGCTATATGGGTTACTGACTGAAACGGGTCCCACACAAGATGATACAAGCTCTCCCCCTTGTCTTGTATCCCCACTAGGATTTCTACATGTTATGTATACCTTTGGCGTCTTTAATTACATAACCCCCTCGGGTTAAGTTTGTGGGCCTATATATATAAATATTACCCACCCCCTTCAGATTTACTTAACCCACCCATTGTTCAAAAATATTTACTTAACCCCTATTCAAGTTCATGTTCATACAATCCCTATGGATTAACTAGGTTAAGTATTCCAATTCATTACCATATATTCATTTATGGTTACAATATGCTATACCTCCCCCATTAAGCCTACAATTTGTGGATACTGGATATGTCGGGCGGGTCCAGGCAGACTTATTCCATGAATCGGGCTTAACCTTGTGTCTTAGCATGTATCATGTTTGTGCACCTAGACCCCTCACATTAGATTCACCACTTGTGGTCGCTTAATATGCGGGGCGGTTCCGAGCAGACTTCCACCACAAGTGTAATCTAACCTCGTGTCTAGGTGCAGTTACAATTCTAATTACTGTAATCCTAGGCATTTCATTATTAGCCAACTTTCTTACCTATGTCGTTATAGGTTTTCATGCCCCTTTTCCCCAATTATGTTCATAGTGAATTATATGTCCAAATTCATATACTTATACATTATTCAAGTTATTCCCAAATTAGCAATTTACAAGTTATGCCCAATTTCAATGTTTTTCGCCTCGTTCCCCGTTTAGCGCGCTCACATATTTCAGCGGCATGCCTAGGCTCGAAAGTAGCTTAACTATATAAAATAAAAAGGGAGAGGTGAAGGGAAGATGACAAAAATGATTATTCTAACAAAACTGACATAAGCATATAATGACATAATGATAAGATGGACATATAAGAGCATATCTGGTGAATATGTGATAATAAAACCGGTTCTAACATAGTAGGGATGTCATAATAGCATGATTAGATCTAAACAAGGATTTAGTTGTCCAACTAATAACAAATCCATATTAACCACAAAACATGATAGGTAAGATGATCTAAATAGCGAATTAGATCTATAATCAAAAGTAGATCTGACATGATAAAGGTTGAGATCCAAGTCATAGTTATGTCAGAATATCATGAATTCACAAGTTACAATCGGTCTGGTATGATTCAGTCACAGGAATAGATCCAAATTACAGTCATATAATGTTTTACTTTTAGTTATTTAAATCTAAAGGTACTTAATCTCACAGTGTTCGGATCTAAAAAAATAGAAGGAGAAAAGCGGAGGTTGAATCACAGATCTACATTTGAATCTCTAAACTTGATTGCAGAAAAAGAAAAAGATTTGATTCAGTCCGGGCACCGACAGGATTTAGGCCTCCATTGATTTCAGTGTGAGAAAACTAGAGAAATGAGGCCGTATATATAGCTGCCAGCCCCCAGTACCGACCTGCCACGTCAGCCCTAGGGGGTCGACCCATGGGTCGACACCCACCTTGAGGAGTCGACCCAGGGGTCGCTCCCCTGGGCGGGATTTTTTCCGCTCACCCGAATTTTTGCGATATTGAAATTTATGAACCTGATTTTGAATTTTTGGACCTTATATATATATATATATAATTATCTTGCGCGTATACCAACTTCAAACCTCCATAACTTCTTCATACGGTATCCGTTTTACGCAAACCAAGTGTCTATTTTGGCCAGAATTTCGAGACGAACGCAATGGCGTAGTGCGTTTCCCTTAATTATGATTATTAAATTAATTATTATTTAATTTGTCATTTTTAGTGTTGTTAAAATTACGGGGTGTTACATTCTCCCCTACTCTAAGGATTTCGTCGCCGAAATCTCTAAGTTAAGAAGAATGTATATCCTACCATCGACATTCATCTACTCATCCACCAATCACAGGCATCCATTGTCCTTAAAATATTTCTAATGATTATATGAACATATGCAAAGGTGTGTGTATATGTCCTTATTTTAATGCAAAGATCAGGCGATCTACTAATTCGGTCGACCTCCTTTAATGCGATGTATGTTAGTGCCATGAATCTAACATGTATGCAACAATCCTGTTATAACATGTAAGTTCTATATGTGTGCACAATCATCCATCCAAATGCAACATCCATATGATGATACATCCATTTCCATCCATTAAAAGAAGAAAAATGCACACACATCCATATGCAATATGAGAGTGATTGAGCCGATCTAGTGCCTAATGTGTGTGTATATGCATCCACGAGCAATCTCTAGCAAACACTTGCATCCATCAAACATAACATGTCTCAAACACATGTTTACATCCATAAGATTCCTACCTAAAGGTTGAAGATTTGATCGATAGGACATATTTAAATGGTAGAAACAAGCATAAATAAAAGCTTTGGAAAAGGATTTAAGAACATACCCTTGAAAAGAAAAGGGTACGAAGCACGAATATTGTCTTCGGTCTCCCTAGTCGCATCCTCTGGGTTGTCTCCCCACTGAACTTTCATCGACTTGACTTCTCTGTTGCGTAGCTTCTTAACTTCTGATCCAAGAATACGAGAAGGAACTCGTCTGACTGTTGCCTCTTGTTCCACCTCTACTTCCTCCAATATACTCGGCTCAACTACTTCCGCGGTATCATGCAAGCATTTCCGCAAATGAGAAACATGGAAAACATCATGAACGCCAGATAGTCTCTCTGGTAGCTTTATTCTATAGGTCATTTGGCCAATCCTTTATATTATGGGAAATGGCCCTACGAATCTTGGTGCCAACTTCCCTATAGATCCGAAGAGAACCACATTCCTCAAAGGTGACACTTTAATGAAAACTATGTCTGCTACTTCAAATTCAATGCCAGTCCTTCTTTTGTCTACGTAGGATTTCTGTCTATCTTGAGCAGTCTTCATTCGTCGTCCAATAAGATCAATCTTCTCGGACGTTTCTCTAACCATATCTGGTCCAAGTAATAGTCTTTCTGTAGATTCCCACCAACAAGTTGGTGATCTACAGGGTCGTTTGTACAATACTTCGAAGGGTGCCATGCCAATGCTAGCTTGATAATTGTTGTTGTTGGCGAACTCTACTAAAGGAAGATGCTCTTCCCAAGTCCCTCTGAAGTCTAGGATACACAGCCTCAAAAGGTCCTCTAGAACTCTATTCAGCCTATCCATCTGTCCATTGGTCTGAAGATGATAAGCGGTGCTCAAACATAACTGTGTACCTAATGCTTCTTGCACACTCCTCCAAAATTCACTAGTGAATATAGGGTCACGGTCACTTATGATACTGGAAGGTACTCCATGAAGATGGACTGTCTCACGTACATAAACTACTGCCAACCATGCTGTCGTCCTCTTACTCTTAACTGGAATGAAATGAGCGTTCTTAGTAAGTCTATCTACTACCACCCAAATACTAGTGTTGCCTTTCTTTGATCTAGGAAACCCATCTATGAAATCCATATAGACGCTCTCCCACTTCCACTATGGAACCTCCAAAGGATGAAGTAAACCACCGGGCTTCTTTTGCTTAGCTTTGACTTGCTGACAAACCAAACATTGAGAAACAAACTCTGCCGCATCTTTCTTCATCCTAACCCAAAAGAAAACCCTCTTCATATCCCTATACATCTTATCGCCACCTGGATGAATAATCATCTTAGAATGATGGGCTTCTTCTAGGACTTTTTTTAATCAAACTTCCAATATGGGGGACACAAAGCCTTCCATCTCGTCGCAACCACCCTTTATCGTCTATGGAATATCTATTGAGGTGACTAGAAGTCTCCCCCTTACCGAGCCTATCCAAGATGTCTGAAATCAGTGGATCATCTTGCTGCGAAGCTCCTATCTGATCCATAAGAGTAGGTTGTATCTCTAGCGATGTAAATAAACCAGGCAAAAACTCGGTGGAGGGTCTAAAGTCAAAAATCGCTATGAACTCCAAGCTTTTCCTTTCCATAAACAGAGGACTTAAGGTCATCCTCTGTCTACTCAGTGCGTCTGCCACCACATTACCTTTGCCAGGGGTATAAGTGATCTCGAAGTCATAAGATGCTAGGAACTCCATCCACCTCTACTGCCTTAAATTAAGATCCTTCTGCGAGAACAAGTACTTGAGAGATTTATGATCGGTGTACAATTCAAACTTCTCTCCAAGCAAATAATGATGCCATGTCTTAAGTGCGAACACTATGGCAGCTAGCTCTAAGTCGTGAGTAGGGTAGTTCTTCTCATGAACTCTTAGTTGTCTTCCTCCATAACATACTACCCTCCCCTCTTGCAGCAGAACCGCACCAAGCCCTGTACCACATGCATCAGTGTATACTGTAAATATTATTCCCGTCGGGCAAGGTCAAGACGGGGGCTGCTGTTAGAACCCTCTTAAATCGTTGGAAAGCAACATGACAATCTATATCCCACAAAAACACCAAGTTATTCTTCATCGGCCTGGTGAGTGGGGATGATATCTTTGCGAAGTCCTTAATGAACTTCCTATAATAGCCTGCTAACCCCAGAAAGCTTCTCACCTCCGTTGCATTCTTTGGAATCTGCCAGTCCTGAACTGCAACCTCCTTTACGGGATCTACTGTTGTCCCTTCTTTAGAAACCACATACCATAGGAATCTCACCTCTTTTCTCCAACAATGGAACTTGGAGAACTTTGCCTTAAGCTGATGCGCATAGAGAATTTTCGAAACTTCTTCCAAATGTTGGGCATGCTCTTCTTCGCTCTTTGAGAAGATCAAGATATCATCAACAAAAACCACGACAAATTTATTTAGAAACTCCCGAAACAACCTACTCAACAAATCACCAAAATAGGCGGGTGCATTCGTCAACCCAAATGGCATAATGAGCCATTCAAAGAAACCATCTGGAGTCCTAAAAGTGGTCTTATCTGTACTGTCCTCAGTCACCCTCAACTGATGAAACCCTTTGGCCAAGTCCAACTGAGAGAATACCGACGCACCAACAAGCTGGTCAAACAAGTCATCTATCCTCGGAAGTGGGTGCATGTTCTTCTTGGTGAGTTTATTCGACTCTCTATAGCCCACACACAAGCGAAGCAAACCATCCGCCTTAGTTGCGAATACTACTAGAGCATCTCATTCAGATATGCTTCGCCTAATAAATCCTTTCTCAAGTAGCTCCCTTACTTATTTGCTAAGCTCCCTCCTTTTCCTTGGAGCCATATGGCGCACAGGTAATGCAACTGGCTTTGCATTGTCCGCCAAATATATACGAAAATCGATCTCGCACATCGGAGGTAAGCCTCATACCTCATCAAAAGCATCAGGATAATCCTGGACTACTGGAATAGATTGCAGATCATCGATAGATGCATGAAGAGACTCTAGGAAACTAAGCATAACAGATCCTTGCGGGTCACAAGAAATCTCGAGGGTCCTTCCATGACAAGTCAGAAGCCTAACTACCCTTTTCTCATAGTCCAGAATGACATCATACATGGCTAGCCAATCCATCCCTAGAATCAAACCGTAGCCCATAAAATCAAGCACATACGTGTCACACTCAAACTCGATGCCTAAGATAGATATTCTCAAACCCCGACAAATCATGGATAAATGAGCCGACCCACCAAAGAGGTTTGAGATAATAATGGGATCCACTACCATACTAGTATTTAAGTGCAGAGATTCAACCACAAAACTAGATATAAATGAATGTGAAGCACCAGAATCAAAAAGAGTTCTAATAGGATGATTGGAAAGAGAAATCAAACCTTCCACGGAAATTTTCCTACCTCTATCTGGAGCACTGGTCGCTAGAGCATGCACCTGCCCTCCAGAAGCTCCTGCCCTTTGACCTTGTCCCTGTGGTCCCTGTTTCTTCAGGCACTCCCTAGCAAAGTGTCCGACCTCTCCACAATTGAAGCAAGTATTCTTCCTTCTTTTGCAGTCCTTGACCAAGTGACCCTCACGTCCACAACTGTGGCACTTCCTCTTATCCTTAGTCTTGTCATTCTTTTCGCCCTTCTTCTGTTGCTGTTATTGTCCTTTCTTGAGCCATACCTTCTTGTTTTGCGTTGTTTCCTCAGCCTTAACTTCCTTCTTTTCTCCTTTGTCTTCCTCATGCATCAAGGCCATATTAACAAGCCGTTCAAAAGTAGCTCCCATTGGAATATATGAAATAGCTAACCCATGAAGGGGTTCATTCAGCCCTTTAACAAACCGCAAAGCTTTCTTATGCGGATTATCTACCAGTTTCAATCCAAACCTTGCTAGCTGGTTGAATTTGTTCACATATACTTTAGCAGTCATGTTTCCTTGTTTGAGCGCTAAGAACCTCTCCATTTGCATGCTTTTCTCAGCTTGAGAAAGAAACTTCATTTCAAACCTCTGCCTAAAATCATCCCATGTCTCCACCTGGCGTCCAGCTTGGGTAACTTCCCACCAAAACGAAGCTTCATTTTTCAGTAGCCAGACAGCTAACTGAATCTTTCTTTGATCTTCCACTTCAAAAATTCCAAGCAAGTCCTTGGTCTCCTTGAGCCAATTCCTTGCCTCTACGAATGTTTCGGTTGCACAGAATGGCTTCCCTCCCATGGCACAGAAATCTTTGTAGACCTTAGCTAAATTATCTGCTCTTGGAGGAGGAGGAGGAACGACACTACACCATATATGCTAATTAAGCTGTGTTTTTTGCTGTATCTAAAGCTCTTAAACACGGCAAAAAGCCGTATCAAAAAACAGCATGTTAAATTTTTAGATACGGCTACATACCGTATCTCACTAGTGATAACATACGACTATTAGCCGTATCTAAATCATATTCAGGCACGACCTTTAACCGTATCTAATTATATCTGTGTATGCACATATTTATATACATGCATATATATATATATAAATATATAAAAATAGAAATTGTAGCATATATTTTTCATAACACAACATATATACCACAATTTATACACAAGAATAACACAATATATATATATATATACTCAAAGCATTACAAAAAAATTCATAACACGAACACAATGTATAATATACAAACATATACAAAGGAAATTGTCAAAGATTTTCATAACAATACGAACTAACAAAAAAAAGGTAAAAACATATGATCAGCCTGATATTACTCCAATCGAGGCCGGAAAGATTGAGCGTACGTGCTGATTATGCCGATGAAATCCATGTGTTTGTTGTAAATCAAAGTAGTATGAGAATAAGCTAGCTGATGATGATAAAGTCTTATAACAACATAAATATTTATATTTATATATATATACAGTTTAAAACAAATGCTTAAAAGGCCAACCTGATGATTGGCAGTAAAACTGAATCGTGATAGCCAGCCTGAGTTCCAACATCACAAAAGCACCAAAATCTACAGGAAAAAAGAAGTAATTTTATGCCTGATTGCACACAAAATATCGTGTCTTTATGTTCGTACTGATAATAGTGAAGGCATGTCGTGTCTTTGTGTTCGTGTGTGCATATTTGTCAATTATATGTATAACATGTTTATGTAATGCTACTGACATGGTTTCATTAATTTGTAACCTACATACCAGCACCTCACAAGCTTTGTGGTTTAACATGATCTCCAACATCGTATATAGCCGATACACCTCCCCATTTTTTTCGTTTTCTCCAACAGGACTGCATATAAATTCATGAAACAAGTCACAAATACTTCACTGGACAGGAGATCGACATTGTAGCTCGCTAAAGCATACAGAACTGAGCTAAAATGGAACTTGTTTAATGACATACATGCATACATACATACATACATACATACATACATACATACATACATATATATATATATATAGAGAGAGAAATGATATGTAGACTGAAATGTATTCTGTTATTATGTACTGACTGAGTTTAAGTCAAATTACACCAGGTATATGTCTTGGTCAGTACATTGTAACAAGTCAGTACATTGTAACAGTGTAAAATAATATATACATGTTCCAACGGCTAAAGATATCGAACCATCATCTTCGGATGACACGCATACTCGACTTTCTGATTTAGAATTTACTGGGCGATCCACCAGGTGGCTTCATTTTAGCTCATGCGCAGGGTCAGTAATCCATGTTAATTAGTTTCATTCAAATGTCGAATGCCGCTTCACTTAACCATTGGAAAAAAGCTGCTTTCACTTGCAACTTTTAGTTTCTTTGAAGTAGATTGTGTAGTGCAAGGTAACTTACACTACAGTCTCTGCTACAAAGTAGGGGAAAGTTGCTAGTGAAAACAGCTTTTACTAAGGTTAAGTGCATCAGCATCCGTCATTTGGATGAAGCTAATTAGCATGGATACCCGACCCTACGTGTGAGCTAAAATGCATCCACCTGGTGGATCGCCTAGTAAAATATTAACCATAAAGTCTAGTAATCATCCATCTACCAAAATTTTCAACAAACCTGTTAAAATATTTTTAGTACACTTGTTATCTCTCAAAACAGAGTAAACTTGTTATAAGGCAACCCAATTTAAATTTCAAACATAAGGCAAACAAACAGTCAAATGACAATGAAATCATGGTTAAATACTGAACTATAGAATTATCCATTTGCTCAGTTTAAGAAATGGACAACTTTTAGTTGCTAAATAGTTAAACTATAAATCAGTGATAACTTGTACATGAATGTGGTTACTACATTTCGGATTCAGCATGGAAAGCAATCTAAAGAACATATCAACAAACTTGTTAAACTCATTGTTATTTCTTTGTTTCATGGATATATATATACCGCAATCTAAAATTATACCATACATGTTTCAATTCAATTCAATTGAAATATCTAACACACTAATAACCAGCTAACACACTAGTACCATACATTTCTGATTCCAGGGAACCAGCTAACACAGTAGTACATACCAATTCAATTGAAATAGCTAACACACTAACACAAAGTAGCAATCGGCTTACACATAAAGACTTCAACTTGTTCCCTAATCCCTACTATCAGGCATGCACAACACAATTCAATTGAAACAGCTAACACACTAACACAAAGTAGCAATCAGCTAACATGCAAAGATTTCAACTTGTTCCCTAATCCCTACTATCAGGCTTGCACAACACGATTCAATTGAAACAGCTAACAAACTAACAAAAAGTAAGGGTCGGCTAACACGCAAAGACTTCAACTTGTTCCCTAATCCCCACTATCAGGCATGCAAAACACGATTCAATTTAAACACATACCTGCGGTCAACGGAGGGCTATATAATAAGGGTTGCTGCATCGAAAGAGAGGGTTGTTCGTCTCTGTCGGTAGGGGAGATTCCAGAGAAAGGTGGAGGCACGGTTTAGTGACCGAAAACCATAATTTGGGTTTTCGGTCACCATTAAAGTAAAACAGAGGGAAAATGGAGCAACCAAAATTTTAATTCGAAGTGCCTAATGGGGTGCACAATACGATACACATTCGATTTGGCCAAAAGCCGTATCAAATTAAATGATCCGGAGCTTCGTTGATGGACGGTTAGATTTAGGGTGTTTGGGGTGGTGCGGATCGCAAAATGTAGTTTGATATGGATCTTAGCACTATCAAATATGATACAGCTTTAAACCGTATTTTATGTCCGCATCCTGGTGTATCAAATTGGATGTTATGGTGTAGTGCGATGAGTGCAGCTGGGGGAGGAACGTCAGCTTGACCACCGGCGGGTGCCGTGGCCTCTAGATACCTACGGAACCAGCCTGGTATCGTAACGCCCTCTGGAATATTAGGTTCCCCAGACATGCTGAAAAGAAAAGGAAAGAGATTCAAACAAAGGACCGAAAGATATTAATTATGGCTTTGGGGAATATATTTTTCAAAACAGACTTTTCTTTTTGAAATGTTTTCTTTTAAAACCTTTTTGAAAATAATTTTCAAAAACTTTTATCTAATCTGGTAACCTTCAACTCTGATAGCAAGTGTGACACCCCACGCTCGTTAATGTCACTCATTAAGAGAATGCATTAAGTTTCGTGAAGCGTTATAGGTAAACGACACAGAAACATTACAAGACAGATATAAAAGATAGCAGCGGAATTTATATTTTTATTTAAAACATAATTCATAACATCGTGGTCCAAAATATCACAAGTTTGTAGTTATATAAAACCCATTACAATAATATAAAACTTCTGTCTTGTACCATCAAAGTACATAAATACAAAAAAAAAACATAATTCCCCAAAAGAGACAAAGCCATAGTAGTAAAGATAAGAACTTGAGCAATACTTCAAAAGCAGCTCCTAGCAAGATGATAACCAAGTCCTGATTAAGCCTGAGTATTCCCACCCTGCGAACCTAAGGGGGAAACGGAAGAGAGAAGAGGAAACAAAAAGGGTCAGACATAAAGTTTGGCGAGTCCAGTTACTTTTAGCAAGTAAATAAGTAAAAGTATCGTCATAGGCATACAAGGTGGATAAGAAAGATAACATCATAAAAGGTAAATATGACAAGTTGAGCATGATAGAGTGTATACACTTCGCTAATGATTACTCTACACTAATACTAGTATAACTAAAATGAGATGATCCCTAACACATGTAAGATGGTAGACTTAGGCGTACTTCTGGTAAGAGGTTTTAAACCCCATACAATCCACAGGCAGCCCAACCTAACAGGCTCCTAAACTTTACTAGAGTCTAGATGTACCCGACTACTACCCTAACCGATTGACTCCCTACTTCGTAGATACCCTGTGCCGGCCCCAATTAATGTGCACAACCATATCTACTGGTGTCACGGTCGTATTAACCCCCTCTGCCCGGCCCATGCACGCACATGTCCCCGGTCGGTTTGCGCCGCTCATACTGTCCTCCACGTTTGGATCTCTTATAATCAGCCCAGTAAGTGTGCCCCAACTCCGACCTAGGGCGGAGTATTCGTTCGATACCATTATATGGGTTACTGACTGAAACGGGTCCCACACACAAGATGATACAAGCTCTCCCCCCTTGTCTTGTATCCCCACTAGGATTTCTACAGGTTATATATACCTATTGGTGTCTTTAATTACATAACCCCCTCAGGTTAAGTTCGTGGGCCTATATATATAAATATTACCCACAGCCCTCAGATTTACTTAACCCACCTGCTATTCAAACAAATTTACTAACCCTTATTCAAGTTCATGTTCATACAATCCCTATGGATTCAACTAGGTTAAGTATTCCAATTCATTACAATATGTTCATTTATGGTTAAAATATGTTAGATCTCCCACATTAAGCCTACAATTTGTATATGCTAGATATGCCGGGCGGTCCGGGCAGACTTATTCCACGAATCGGGATGAACCTTGTGTCTTAGCACGTCTCATGTTTGTGCACCTAGACCCCTTACATTAGATTCACCACTTGTGGTCACTGGATATGCCTGGTGGTTCCGGGCAGACTTCCACCACAAGTGTAATCTAACCTTGTGTTTAGCCGCAATTACAGTTCTAATTACTGTAATCCTAGGCATTTCATTATTAGCCAACTTTCTTACCTATGTCGTTGTAGGTTTCCATGCCCCTTTTCCCCAATTATGTTCATAGTGAATTATATGTCCAAATTCATGTACTTATACATTATTCAAGTTATGCCCAAATTCCCAATTTACAAGTTATGCCCAATTCCAATGTTTTTCCCCTCGTTCCCCGTTTAACGCGTTCGCATATTTCAACGGCATGCCTTGGCTCGAAAGTAGCCTGGCTATATAAAATAAAAAGGGAAAGGTGAAGGGAAGATGAAAGAAATGATTATTCTAACAAAACTGACATAAGAATATAATGACATAATGATAAGATGGACATATAAGAGCAGATTCGTTGAACATGTGATAATAAAACCGGTTCTAACATAGTAGGGATGTCATAATAGGCACGATTAGATCTAAACAAGGATTTAGATGTCCAACTAATGACAGATTCAAATTAACAAAAAACATGATAGGTACAAGATGACCTGAATAGTGAATTAGATCTATAATCAAAAGTGGATCTGACATGATAAAGGTTGAGATCCAAGTAATATTTATGTCAGAATATTATGAATTCACACGTTATAATAGATCTGTATGATTTTTTCATAGGGATAGATCCAAACTACAATCATATCATGTTTTACTTTTAATTATTTAAATCTAATGGTAACTTAAACTCATAATGCTCGGATCTAGAGAAATAGAAGGAGAAAAGCAGAGGTTGAATCACAGATCTACACTTGAATCTCTAAACTTGACTGCAGAAGAAGAAAAAGATTTGATTTAGCCCAGGAACCGACAACATTTAGACCTCCATTGATTTCAGTGGGAGAAAACCAGAGAATTGAGGTCGTATATATAGCTGCCAGCCCCCAGAACCGACCTGCCACGTCAGCCCTAGGGGGGTCGGCCCACCCATTAGGGGGTTAACTCATGGGTCGACTCCCCTGGGTAGGATTTTTCCCGCTTACCCGAATTTCTGTGATTTTGAATTTTCTGAACCTGATTTTGAATTTCTGGACCTTATATATATATATAATTATCTTGCGCGTATGCAAATTTCAAACCTGCATAACTTCTTCATACGGTGTCCATTTTACGCAAACCAGTTGTTTATTTTGGCCAGAATTTCGAGACAAACGCAATGGCGCTGTGCGTTTCCCTTAATTCTAATTATTAAATTAATTATTCTTTAATTTATCCTTTTTAGTGTTTTTAAAATTACGGGGTGTTACAGTCTTGACAACAATTAAAAAGGCAAATCCAATCCAAACGAGATTGAGAATAGAAGCAGGATCTAATTCAAGCTTGCTGATATGTGAGTGGAAACTTATACTTCTTTTTATTTGTAATTGTTTAGTTTTAATTGATGATTTTTATATGCTTAAGAATTTTGGGAATTTATGAAAATAAAATCATGAAACATCCCCTCAAAATTCTATTATAATTATGGAGATGTCAATCTCGTGTGTTGAATTTCAATTACGTATATGAATTTGATAGAATTGCATGTTTTTAAATTTTTTATATAATTCTTAGTTTATTTTATTCCTTTGTTCTTAATTTTCTTTGGATCTTTTATTCTTCATGAAAATAAGGATTTTGGAATTGAGAGTTATGTGTAACTCGAATCCTTGACAAATAAGTTTCCTATATTTGGAGGAAAGTGGAATAAACTAGGAATAAAAAGTGTAAGTCAAATTTCAAATATCCCATTTGATTTATAGAAGTAATTTGGAATTTAAGTTAAAATTTTAATATTTGGTAAATGTTGAAAATCCCTATTCTTTTTGGGAATGTTTTTATTGCGATAAAAAGACTTGTAATTCCGAATTATGTGAAGATTGAAATTTTTTACGAGTAATTTATGAAGCAATTTGAATGCATGTAATTAAGCGTAATATTTATCTCTTATTATGTAACGTAATTAATGTATAGTTAATGTGAATAAATGCGTTATTACTTAAGTGTTTTTAATTTTGAATTTAACGCGCTTGTTAAGATAATTTATATTGGTTAAGGAATATTGTCTTGTACTTGTGTATTATTTACTTCAGTGAGGTGCGTGTATAAAATGGCTAAGTTATAGGAATGATTTTGTATAATAAGTAGCATATGGATACAAAGTTAATCCCTTTTTGTAGTAGATGTTTGCCCAGTCATCTTGCAATCCACAACTACAAAATTTGGATTAATGTGAGACGTTGTAATATTATAGGTCATTTAAAGATGTAACAACATGCTTCATAGGTAAGGTACCTTGTGGTTAGATACACTTTTAGGGGTGTTAAGTGATTAAGACTCGTCCCTTTCCTTATGAATTTATCCTAAACAGTACATGTAGTTATCAGAGGATCCACACTTACAAGGTATTTAGTAGTCATAGGGCATGCCCTAGTATTAAATTGTCGAGAAAAAGGCCTTCCTGGAAGGGTCCGCTCCATAAAGGTATTAAGTAATGAGTGTAGAATCTGCTTAGGTATAAGGTACTAAATGGACACAGGGTCTAACTATCCTAAGAGAATTGTTAAGTGATTATGACATTACCTAACAATATTAGCTAGGTAGTAACACAAGATGTTCGCAAGGGGAAGGTATTAAATGGAAAGACAATGTCTACCTATCTTGTAGGTAATAAGTGATTGCTTACCATCTCTCTCATTACTCAATAGGTATTGATTTTGGTAACAACAACCATATAAACATTACTAATAACATATCTTCGAGTTGTGTAATTACATTAGATATACTATGGAGTCATTTACAGAGATAAACGATAATGCAATGGAAGAATTACTGAGGAAGTATAATCAGAGCAATTGAAGACCAAAACCTATTAGAGAAGAATGCTGAATAACAGAGGTGTTTGAAGTGATGAGGAGTTAGGTGAACCTTAGAATATCTTGTTAAAGATGCCATGATAATTATATTTGAAACGCATCAACCATTGACCTCAATTGAATCACTAAAATCGAAAAATATAAGGAAATTTGAATAATTGATAATTTGCAACACTTATTAGTGTTGCCGTTCAATTTCGCAACAACCATGTTGACATGGGGTACCCCACATGTCGACATACTAGCCATTTTCAGTTTTTTTTTTAATTTTAAATGAAAAGACATTTCCCTCCACCTCTTCACCAAAAGATACTTCTCTTTAACAATTATATAAAGCTTCTAAAAACGAATTTACTTCGATTTTTCTCATTTTCTCCTACTCCTTCTTCTCCATACATTTGCAATACAAATCCAATGAATATTTTCCAATTATCTTTGCAAATCCACTCTCTTTCACTCTAATTCTTCAAGAATTTGCAAACCACACAAATCAAAGAGTTGTACTTGAATTCACATCATTCTCTCTCCGATTTCATCTTCCTCAAAGAATTCAAAGATGTACTACCCTGGAGGTCTATAGGACCATTCTATAGAATCTACAATAATATTTATTGAAGATATGACAACTTACCGTAGTTTGTTGTTGGTGATAAGGAGAAGGTGTTCTTGTTACCCGTGAAATCAAGATTGTAAAGGTGTTCTTGCCACCCGTGGAAAGCAAGCAGTTATAGTGAAATTTTGCATGGTGAATGTAGGACTGGATGTAGGATTGGTTGATCCAAACATAAAAATTCGAGTGTTATTTACTTTCCAACATTTTACTTTGTTACTTGCTTATTCTCTGATTACTTGTTTCTTGTTGCAATTTGAGTAATTATAGTTTAATATTTATAAGTAAGTAGTTAACATACATTTCACCATTTCAAGTGTCAGTTAGGGATTGAGATGATTGTAATAATGGTTTTGATGACAACAACCTTGTTTTAACTTTTATTGTTATAAAATATAGACATACACTATTATCTAGAATATATATATATATATATATATATATATATATATATATAGAAGAAATATATGCATGTATTGATTATTGAAGACTGTACAGTTTAAAGAATCAATATTTCAAAGAAAAGTTCAAGACACGAAACTCATGAGTCACAAGAGTTCAAGAATTCAAGAGTTCAAAAATTAAAAGTAATTATGTTTAGAATTAATTTTGTTAAAACTATGGTTAGCAAAATGATTTCAAAAGTTCAAGAATCCCTATTTCAAACTTCTCTCACTATTTTTAAAATGATTTCAAAATTACTTTCTTATTTTAAATCTATACATCTTTGTTCTTGAATTTATTTTAACTCCCGTTTTTAATATATTTTAACTTATGATTCAAATATTTTAATTTAATACTAATTTTGTTGTAATTACTTATGTTTTTAATTTCCTTATTTATGTTTATTAAGTTCTAATATATTTCTTATATTCATAGTTATATATATACTTTTATATCATTTTATATATAGTTTTTAATCATTTTTAAATCATATTAATATATGTTTTTAATATATATTTTTACTTGAAAATCTCTATTTTAATATAAAGGAATATATTTTTTTAACTCAGGAATCACGATAATTTGTTTAATAATTATTTGCTTTAAATTCAAATTTTATTTTTTTAAAAAAATCTTAAGGTATGTCGGCATAACCAAATGACATGTCAACATATGTCTGATTGTTTTCAAATTCAAAATTTGAAAAGTTATCTTTTGAATTCAAAGCTATTCTGAAAGGATTTGACTGTAGGGAGACTATAAATAAGCTTCTAAATTCAACTTTTTAACTAACTTTTCATTATCTTCTTCTTACTTTCACCTCTCTCCATTATTCTTCTTAAACTCCATACTGATACTCTACCGATTTTCAAAGAGAATTATATCAATCTCTTTCTATTTCAATTCTCTATCAAACTTTCTCTGGAATACAAGTGCTACTCAAGAGTTATAGACTTTCTATAATCAAAGATCGCAAGATCAAGTTATATCGAGTTAACCTTCCAAATATAATACTGAGAAAGATGTGGTCGTGTCTCATATAAATCGACTGGGTGTAGGTTGTGGTCCAGAAATCAACTGAGTCTCACTGTACTCTGGAAATTAGTTGGGGTGTGCACTTGCAGCCCTGAAATCGAGGATTGTAATATTAGACATTAGTTGAAAAGAAAACCACATTAACCCAGCATTGTGTGGAACTGGATGTAGGGTAATTCCGAACCAGTATAATATCCCAACGTGTTCTTTCCTTTTACCGCTTATTATTATTATTATTATTATCTACATCTATGATTATTGATATATGTGGTATGCATAACATTCTGATTAACTTAAAAAGAATTCAAGAAATTAATAAAATCCACAAAAAACTATTTACCCCCTTTAGTGTTTATTTTTCCTTAAGTTCCTTAATCTGCATTCCCAACAATTGGTTTCAAAGCATTGGTTTTCAAATTTATCAAAATTTGTTTTTTGAAAATGTTAAATAACAATTTTTTTTGTAATAATACTAACACTATTTTCATATGGATATGTCACAGAATCATCATGATGTTATTATTTAAAAATACATTTATTTATTTTGAAAAGCAATTTGATTCTTTAAAAAGTTATGCTGTATTGTAGGGGAAGAGTTATATCTGATGACTACTGGTCAAAAGACACCAAGTTGATCATTCATCGATTAAAAAAAAGATGAATAAGTGATTGGAAATCTACAAAGAAAGGATACCAGATCAATTCAAAACTTTTGATTCTCATCTACAACTTGATTGCATATTGTAATTCTCTACATCCTCTCCGCAATGCCTCTGGTTTCATGCGAATTAGTCAAGAAATGATCAAGTTATGATCAAACGAAGTTTTGGTGCACAAAGGGAAAAAGAAACTATCACTGGTATTCTTCATATTTCAACCAAATATTTAAAGTATGTCATCCCAATTCCTTTTTCAGATAGTAGTTCTTGTCCTCGCGGTTGTTTTAACGGGTGGACCATCAAATTCCGATAAAAAATGAGTGAGATATGGCAGTTTGAAATTGGTTATCCAAAACTAAAAAACTTTGAATGGGATTTCCTGTTTTTCTCTCACTAATTCAACCTTCTACACCATAATACCATTAAAATTTATAACCAAACTGTAACGACCCGCATTCTAAGCAACATGGGATTGTAGAATATTTATTTCTTTCTTATGCGAAGTCGTAGAGTCGTGTAACTTTGGGGGACGACTATAGGGGTCATTTCCCATGTTCATGATTTTTTCCGATTTTTAAATGACCATTTTGCCTCTAGTTGATCTTGTTTTGGCCATAATTTTTGATTGGTAAGGAGAATTGACCTGAAACCACTTCTAATAGATCTGGATGATGGTTTACCTTTCCGTAGAGTGGTCACATTAGCCAAACGGACTCACCATTTGGGAGATATGGCTGAAACAAGGTTTAGAAGGTGAAAAACAGCTTAACCAGGCCTAATTAGGGTGATTAGCAAAAGGGCCCATAACCCATTTCGGGATTAGGGTTATGGGGAGGTTGAAAACAGTAGGAAAATGATTTTTATTTCATTTTTCAACTGCCTAAAACATTTCTCTAACCCTAGGCATAGCCTTCACCTTCTAATTTCATCCCAAATCGCTCCTAATCGCTTTTTAATTGAAGATTAAGCCAAGCTACGTCAAATCAAGGGGAAATAACACCAAATCAGAGTTGGAGCTGCTGTGTTGCATTAGAATTCAACCCAAATTAGAGATACATTCGGACCTAAGTTTTATTTGTGGCTAAGGTGAGTGATTTGCATTGTTTTTCACTAATTACGGCTAATTAAGGGTGATTAGTGATAATTAGCGAAATTATGGCTCAGAAAAATCTGTAAAAATTTGTAAAATTCAAAAATATTATTTTAGGGCTCTGATAAAAATTTGGGTTAATTTGGATAAGTTTTGCTAATCGTATGGTTAAATCATGATTAAAGGGATTAAGGGAAAAACATGGGTTTTGGGTATGTTTGATCCGTATAAACTTGTTATGTTGTTATTTTGGTATTTATGGTTGATTATACATGCTGCTATGACGATCTGAAATGATTTGTGTTTGCATAGAAAAGTTAGATTAATAAAACGCTGTCATATGGCGTAAATAACTTGCTGGAAAAGTTGCAGGAATTGGTCATGGACCCGTTCGTGAAGCACCAGAGCGACCCGACCTTATTCGTGAAGCACCATAGCGACCCGACCCCGTTCGTGAACACATATGGCGAACCGACCTCTGATAGTGAAGGACCATCACGAGCCGTACCACCCCTTCACGAGCCAATGGCGACGAACGAAGACCACGATCCATGCTTGGAGAAGGACCATGATCCGTGCTTGGAGGAGATCACGATCCGAACGTCGACCTGGATGGAGCATCATGACCAAACCGAACCAAGGAGCTTGGACGCGAGGCATGATCTACGAACCAAATGAAGACCAACCCGGAGGAGACCAAAACCCGAGATGCAAAGGTAGTTCAAATAAGAAATAGAAATCAGGATCCAGTTGGGAACCAACAAGTTAACTTCATGAGTTGGGCTTTGCTGCGGGACGTGTGCTAAGGGGTTATCGACGTCCATAGCTTTGATTCACCATGGAAAGACAAGTGTTACGCTGCGGATCAGTGCAGTGGGGTAGTTGCTACTCCATGGGGAAGAGTGATCGTAGCATGGCTATGAGCCAGTGACTTCATGGGGCAGAGTGGACATAGCAAGGACTAGTGGCTATGGGTCAGTGCAGTGGAGTCGCCATGACTCCATGGGGCAGAGTGATCATAGCAAGGATTTGGGTGATCAAAGCGCTGGATATCGTATGTTTTACGCACTGAGTGAGAGATGTGAGGATGGTTGCTATGCTTGATTGTTTGCCATCATTATGACATGCACGTCCCCACCCCGTATCTTTACACCATATGTTACTGTCACCTTAGAGTATTGTACATCTTGTTGTGCTAACTCTTTGGTTGTAGGTCCAGGTTCAGGTATGGTTTAGTATATCTGTTATTGTTCTGTTTTACTACTTATTACTCATACCAGACTTTTGTCTGACCCAGAGTTTTATGTCTCTTCTTATTACTCTGGGTGCTCTTAAACGGGAGACTGGAGACAGGTTAGCTGGTTGTGTACGAGTAGCTGTCCGGAGACGAGCAGGAGGCTTACACGTACTATTCTCTATATATTCTCCCTGTGTCGTTGCTGGTCACTACCTTGGGCATTAGTAGTGTACCTTCCTTATTTTGCTTTAGAGACAGTTTTAAAAGTTGTAATAATGACGATGTGGAACATAAGCTGTATTTTAGATTTTTCCGCTGCTATGATTGTTTAGTTTTTAGCTTATGCACTGTCTCACCTGTTTTATGTCAAAGTTATGTTATTATTATATTTTATCCCATGCGTTGTGAGACATTCTACAAGTTCCTTGTTAGTTCAAATTCCCCTCTTTCCTTTCTTTGGCGACCGTCCCGTGCTGGTTGGACATTGGCACAACGCACTTTCATTGGAAATGTCGGTTGGTGCAGGGAGGGCCGTCACACAAACTGTTACTAGATCATAGTCCTTGCCTTCCTCTTCAATTTGCCGTTGGTTTCATCTGATTCCGTCAAGAAATGAAGAAGATGTGACTTTCAGAAGATTGATTGTAAGTGAAAACTGGGAAGAAGAAGAAGAAGAGAAAAGTTTATGAAGAGATATGACAAATAGGCCTATTTATAGTAGTTGAAGTGTCTATTCATTCAAAATTCAATTTTGGCGCCAAGTTGGTTAAACTACTAAATCATCGATATCTTTCTTATACGATCTTCAAATTCAGAAAATAAACATACTATGCTAATAAAAAAACGAGCCCGTCGCAATAGAGCAGATCTCATCCTCAAATTCTGAAAGATGTGAATGTGTAGTTCATGACAATGGAAGAACAATAAAATAGAGGATTGCAAAAAGAGGTACGCTTTACAAATATTTCACAGTTATCATTGCGTTTAGGAATATACATCTATGCACATGGTTAGGTATGGAAATTTATCTCTTTTATAATTTTAGTTATTTTGGTTCATATGTCGATGCATCATAGTATATTTATCAATATACCAATCTATTTTTTTTTGGTAAAAAGGGTATTTTCTTATTATAGATTCAAATTTCACTACTCTTTGCTTTAATTTCAAGAATTGAAAGGACATCTTTCCAATATGAAAGTTAGTTCAAACTCTAGTTAACAGCTTTGTTTATCCACCCATTTTCTTATATTTTATTTCAAAATATATATATATATATATTAAAAGTATATAAATCAATAAAATTATATACTACACAAATATGTTAATATGGTATATAGAAATAATTTAATTTTTTTAAATATTTGATATTGTTATAAAATATAAATTTTTATATATCTTTTATATGTAGTTTAAATATATATAGTTTAACTTGTATATTTTTCACATATAATTTCATAAAAATTTAGGTCACATTATCACAAATACTATTTGTAACCTAATACTAATTTTGATTTCTTGTTTTATTAGATTTATAAAAGTTATATATTAAAATTAATATTTGTATATAAGAATGATTTTTATGTCTTAAAATATAATTTAAAATATAAGAAGTTATAATTTTATAGTTTACTTTATATTACCAGATTTCATCAAAAATAATTTTGCTAAAATTATAGATTGTGTATTATCATAGATTTTTTTTTTATTTTAAGTTATGGCATTTAGTATATTGTGATTTTTAAAGTTTAAATATAAAAATTGGTTTGTATTCAATGATTGATGTATATCTCATAATAAATAAATAAAATTATAATGCCTAGCTTTAGTTTTTTATATATTATTATGAATACATGTTTATATCATAATGATGTACTTTATATGATAAAACTTTATATTTTCTTTACAAAATCTTCAGTATTTAATATATTATTGTTTTAAGAAGGCATTCTACTAAAATTATTTATAATTCAAAATTATAGTTATATCCATACTTCTTAGCAAAATATTTTGAATATTCATTTTTTACCTATCATAAATATATTTTTAATTATCTTTAAACTCTTATCTTTACTATCTTTTTAATCTCATTCATTAGTATCATTAACCTAAGTCTAGAAATTAATGTATATTACATTTGATAAATTGGTACATATATATTAATAATTATCAGATATTACTTATTACTAATGATTATACACTAAATATCTCTTATTGTAATACACATCATCATCAAAACATTCCACATATTATTATCGTTATACATATTATTATATATCACACTTTATTATCATGAATTATAATGCACATCATATTAAAATCCTTTACATAACAATTTGCACTTCATTTTATATATTATCTCATATTGTGTAACAACCCATATTTTGTAACCAATTTAAAATTTTGTTTTTAATTGATTTAATGGATTTTAAGAATTTAAAATGATTTATTTTGAGAATTAACAATTTTAAATTTATTTTATATCGAAGTTAGAACGTATAAATTTAAAATTGAATTAAAACGAACCCGAGATTGCACGGTAGTTTGAAAATTTGGTTTTTAATTTCAAATGAATGTACAGAATTCAATATAAATCGGATTTCAATAAAACCAGAAGTGTTAGAATTTGTTTAATTATATATTTCTAACGAATATGAAAAATTGAGATTTCATGCTAAAAAACTATAAGTTATGTCCAGTTTAAAATTTAAAATAGTCAATATGGAATTTATTTATATTTTAATATATATATAGCCCTTAAAAATAGCAATTTTGCAAACAACCTCCGTTTTCGATGAAACCACTTTTGTTGGATCCGGAATGTTGAATTATAGTCTGGTTTAAAATTTCATAATTTTTGGAATTAATATGTGAGCGTAGTAAACTTAAACGCGTTTTCGATTTTAGTTTGAATTTAATAAGCTAATTAAAAGGCCATTTTTCAAGCGGTCTCCAAATTCGATGAAACTAATTTTGTTAGGACCGTATCTTCAAAGCATAGCCAGATTTCAATTTTCATAATTTTTGGAGTCAGTATGTGGCCCCGGTAAATTAAAATGTACGTTGAAATTTAATATTGAATGTTATATCAATTTATATTTTAATCTTGATAAAAAAATGATCGAAACAGTCAAATTGGCTTACGAAACATATCCCGTTGTGTCCGGAATACGGGTATTTGGCTAGGGGCAACAGTCGTTGGGGTTTGTTTGGCGTTCGGATGATAAACTTCATATTTACGTGATTAATAAATTAAATATATATATATTATAAATAACAACCCATTAATTCATACTTGAGGTCAAACACCTAGCTCACGGTCAACAAGGAAATGCCGCCCCCATTTAGAAACCAACGAACGCGTCATCCCAATTTCCTCCTTAAATTTCCTCCAATCCATTCAACGATTCTCAAAATTTCCTGCTGCAATAATGTTCAACTCAATGAGATCTTCTAAATGAACAATTGAGATCAAATTTAATTTTGTAAATCGCGCGAAATTAGGTCCTAAAGCCACAGTGTTTTAGCTCATTTTCCGAGGCACTGGGGGAATCGAACTTCACACGGTGGTCGGCAGGGGGAGGAGGCGCTCCTTGTGGTGTTCTTCGATCAGGGTCTGGCTTCGTCTAGAGAGGTGCGCAGTGGAGTTTTGAAGCCGATGTTTGGATTTCGGAGGTCGGCTTTGCTCTAGAAATTAGCAACGAGGGAGAAAGGATTACATGCTTAGTAATGTAATTAAGGAAATTTAATTAAATTTTAATTATGTTGTTAATATAATTAAGGTGATTAACCTTTAAATCGCCATATCTTATGCAGACGATATCAGAATTTGACGAGGTCTGATGCGTTGTAATCCTCTTGTCGAGTACTACAATATGGAACTGATCAGAACTTCAACAGCTACTCAAGAGTTATAGACTTTCTATAATCAAAGATCGCAAGATCAAGTTATATCGAGTTAACCTTCCAAATATAATACTGAGAAAGATGTGGTCGTGTCTCATATAAATCGACTGGGTGTAGGTTGTGGTCCAGAAATCAACTGAGTCTCACTGTACTCTGGAAATTAGTTGGGGTGTGCACTTGCAGCCCTGAAATCGAGGATTGTAATATTAGACATTAGTTGAAAAGAAAACCACATTAACCCAGCGTTGTGTGGAACTGGATGTAGGGTAATTCCGAACCAGTATAATATCCCGACGTGTTCTTTCCTTTTACCGCTTATTATTATTATTATTATTATTATTATTATTATTATCTACATCTATGATTATTGATATATGTGGTATGCATAACATTCTGATTAACTTAAAAAGAATTCAAGAAATTAATAAAATCCACAAAAAACTATTTACCCCCTTTAGTGTTTATTTTTCCTTAAGTTCCTTAATCCGCATTCCCAACAATTGGTTTCAAAGCATTGGTTTTCAAATTTATCAAAATTTGTTTTTTGAAAATGTTAAATAACAATTTTTTTGTAATAATACTAACACTATTTTTATATGGATATGTCACAAAATCATCATGATGTTATTATTTAAAAATACATTTATTTATTTTGAAAAGCAATTTGATTCTTTAAAAAGTTGTGCTGTTTTGTAGGGGAAGAGTTATATCTGATGACTACTGGTCAAAAGACACCAAGTTGATCATTCATCGATTAAAAAAAAAGATGAATATGTGATTGGAAATCTACAAAGAAAGGAAACCAGATCAATTCAAAACTTTTGATTCTCATCTACAACTTGATTGCATATTGTAATTCTCTACATCCTCTCCGCAATGCCTCTGGTTTCATGCGAATTAGTCAAGAAATGATCAAGTTATGATCAAACGAAGTTTTGGTGCACAAAGGGAAAAAGAAACTATCACTGGTATTCTTCATATTTCAACCAAATATTTAAAGTATGTCATCCCAATTCCTTTTTCAGATAGTAGTTCTTGTCCTCACGGTTGTTTTAACGGGTGGACCATCAAATTCCGATAAAAAATGAGTGAGATATGGCAGTTTGAAATTGGTTATCCAAAACTAAAAAACTTTGAATGGGATTTCCTGTTTTTCTCTCACTAATTCAACCTTCTACACCATAATACAATTAAAATTCATAACCAAACTGGAACGACCCGCATTCTACGCAACAGGGGATTGTAGAATATTTATTTCTCTTATGCGAAGTCGTAGTGTCGTGTAACTTTGGGGGACGACTATAGGGGTCATTTCCCATGTTCATGATTTTTTTCAATTTTTAAATGACCATTTTGCCCCTAGTTGATCTTGTTTTGGCCATAATTTTTGATTGGTAAGGAGTATTGACCTGAAAACCCTTTTAATAGATCCGGATGATGGTTTACCTTTCTGTAGAGTGGTCACATTAGCCAAACGGACTCACCATTTGGGAGATATGGCTGAAACAAGGTTTAGAAGGTGAAAAACAGCTTAACCAGGCCTAATTAGGGTGATTAGCAATAGGGCCCATAACCCATTTCGGGATTAGGGTTATTGGGAGGTTGAAAACAGTAGGAAAATGATTTTTATTTCATTTTTCAACTGCCTAAAACATTTCTCTAACCCTAGGCATGGCCTTCACCTTCTAATTTCATCCCAAATCGCTCCTAATCGCTTTTTAATTGAAGATTAAGCCAAGCTACGTCAAATCAAGGGGAAATAACACCAAATCAGAGTTGGAGCTGCTGTGTTGCATTAAAATTCAACCCAAATCAGAGATACATTCAGACCTAAGTTTTATTTGTGGCTAAGGTGAGTGATTTGCATTGTTTTTCACTAATTACGGCTAATTAAGGGTGATTAGTGATAATTAGCGAAATTATGGCTCAGAAAAATCTGGAAAAATTTGTAAAATTCAAAAATATTATTTTAGGGTTCTGATAAAAATTTGGGTTAATTTGGATAAGTTTTGCTAATCGTATGGTTAAATCATGATTAAAGGGATTAAGGGAAAAACATGGGTTTTGGGTATGTTTGATCCATATAAACTTGTTATGTTGTTATTTTGGTATTTATGGTTGATTATACATGATGCTATGACGATCTGAAATGATTTGTGTTTGCATAGAAAAGTTAGATTGATCAAAACGCTGTCATATGGCGTAAATAACTTGCTGGAAAAGTTGCAGGAATTGGTCATGGACCCGTTCGTGAAGCACCAGAGCGACCCGACCTTATTCATGAAGCACCATAGCGACCCGACCCCGTTCGTGAACACATATGGCGAACCGACCTCTGATAGTGAAGGACCATCACGAGCCGTACCACCCCTTCACGAGCCAATGGCGACGAACGAAGACCACGATCCATGCTTGGAGAAGGATCACGATCCGTGCTTGGAGGAGATCACGATCCGAACGTCGACCTGGATGGAGCATCATGACCAAACCGAACCAAGGAGCTTGGACGCGAGGCATGATCTACGAACCAAATGAAGACCGACCCGGAGGAGACCAAAACCCGAGATGCAAAGGTAGTTCAAATAAGAAATAGAAATCAGGATCCAGTTGGGAACCAACAAGTTAACTTCATGAGTTGGGCTTTGCTGCGGGATGTGTGCTAAGGGGTTATCGACGTCCATAGCTTTGATTCACCATGGAAAGACAAGTGTTACGCTGCGGATCAGTGCAGTGGGGTAGTTGCTACTCCATGGGGAAGAGTGATCGTAGCATGGCTATGAGCCAGTGACTTCATGGGGCAGAGTGGACATAGCAAGGACTAGTGGCTATGGGTCAGTGCAGTGGAGTCGCCATGACTCCATGGGGCAGAGTGATCATAGCAAGGATTTGGGTGATCAAAGCGATGGATATCGTATGCTTTACACACTGAGTGAGAGATGTGAGGATGGTTGCTATGCTTTATTGTTTGCCATCATTATGACATGCACGTCCCCACCCCGTATCTTTACACCATATGTTACTGTCACCTTAGAGTATTGTACATCTTGTTGTGCTAACTCTTTGGTTGTAGGTCCAGGTTCAGGTATGGTTTAGTATATCAGTTATTGTTCTGTTTTACTACTTATCACTCATACCAGACTTTTGTCTGACCCAGAGTTTTATGTCTCTTCTTATTACTCTGGTTGCTCTTAAACGTGCAGACTAGAGACTGGTTAGCTAGTTGTGTACGAGTAGCTGTCCGGAGACGAGCAGGAGGTTTACACGCACTATTCTCTATATATTCTCCCTGTGTCGTTGCTGGTCACTACCTTGGGCATTAGTAGTGTACCTTCCTTATTTTGCTTTAGAGACAGTTTTAAAAGTTGTAATAATGACGATGTGGAACATAAGCTGTATTTTAGATTTTTCTGCTGCTATGATTGTTTAGTTTTTAGCTTATGCACTGTCTCACCTGTTTTATGTCAAAGTTATGTTATTATTATATTTTATCCCATGCGCTGTGAGACATTCTACAGGTTCCTTGTTAGTTCAAATTCCCCTCTTTCCTTTCTTTGGCGACCGTCCCGTGCTGGTTGGACATTGGCACAACGCACTTTCATTGGAAATGTCGGTTGGTGCAGGGAGGGCCGTCACACAAACTGTTACTAGATCATAGTCCTTGCCTTCCTCTTCAATTTGCCGTTGGTTTCATCTGATTCCGTCAAGAAATGAAGAAGATGCGACTTCCGGAAGATTGATTGTAAGTGAAAACAGGGAAGAAGAAGAAGAAGAGAAAAGTTTATGAAGAGATATGACAAATAGGCCTATTTATAGTAGTTGAAGTGTCTATTCATTCAAAATTCAATTTTGGCGCCAAGTTGGTTAAACTACTAAATCATCGATATCTTTCTTATACGATCTTCAAATTCAGAAAATAACCATACTATGCTAATAAAAAAACGAGCCCGTCGCAATAGAGCAGATCTCATCCTCAAATTCTGAAAGATGTGAATGTGTAGTTCATGACAATGGAAGAACAACAAAATAGAGGATTGCAAAAAGAGGTACGCTTTACAAATATTTCACAGTTATCATTGCGTTTAGGAATATACATCTATGCACATGGTTAGGTATGGAAATTTATCTCTTTTATAATTTTAGTTATTTTGGTTCATATGTCGATGCATCATAGTATATTTATCAATATACCAATCTGTTTTTTTGGTAAAAAGGGTATTTTCTTATTATAGATTCAAATTTCACTACTCTTTGCTTTAATTTCAAGAATTGAAAGGACATCTTTCCAATATGAAAGTCAGTTCAAACTCTAGTTAACAGCTTTGTTTATCCACCCATTTTCTTATATTTTATTTCAATATATATATATATATTAAAAGTATATAAATCAATAAAATTATATACTACACAAATATGTTAATATGGTATATAGAAATAATTTAAGTTTTTTAAATATTTGATATTGTTATAAAATATAAATTTTTATATATCTTTTTTATGTAGTTTAAACGTATATAGTTTAACTTGTATATTTTTCACATATAATTTCATAAAAATTTAGGTCACATTATCACAAATACTATTTGTAACCTAATACTAATTTTGATTTCTTATTTTATTAGATTTATAAAAGTTATATATTAAAATTAATATTTGTATATAAGAATGATTTTTATGTCTTAAAATATAATTTAAAATATAAGAAGTTATAATTTTATAGTTTACTTTATATTACCAGATTTCATCAAAAATAATTTTGCTAAAATTATAGATTGTGTATTATCATAGATTTTTTTTATTTTAAGTTATGGCATTTAGTATATTGTGATTTTTAAAGTTTAAATATAAAAATTGGTTTGTATTCAATGATTGATGTATATCTCATAATAAATAAATAAAATTATAATGCATAGCTTTAGTTTTTTATATATTATTATGAATACATGTTTATATCATAATGATGTACTTTATATGATAAAACTTTATATTTTCTTTACAAAATCTTCAGTATTTAATATATTATTGTTTTAAGAAGGCATTCTACTAAAATTATTTATAATTCAAAATTATAGTTATATCCATACTTCTTAGCAAAATATTTTGAATATTCATTTTTTACCTATCATAAATATATTTTTAATTATCTTTAAACTCTTATCTTTACTATCTTTTTAATCTCATTCATTAGTATCATTAACCTAAGTCTAGAAATTAATGTATATTACATTTGATAAATTGGTACATATATATCAATAATTATTAGATATTACTTATTACTAATGATTATACACTAAATATCTCTTATTGTAATACACATCATCATCAAAACATTCCACATATTATTATCGTTATACATATTATTATATATCACACTTTATTATCATGAATTATAATGCACATCATATTAAAATCCTTTACATAACAATTTGCACTTCATTTTATATATTATCTCATATTGTGTAACAACCCAGATTTTGGAACCAATTTTAAATTTTGTTTTTAATTGATTTAATGGATTTTAAGAATTTTAAATGATTTATTTTGAGAATTAACAATTTTAAATTTATTTTATATCGAAGTTAGAACGTATAAATTTAAAATTGAATTAAAACGAACCCGAGATTGCACGGTAGTTTGAAAATTCGATTTTTAATTTCAAATGAATGTACAGAATTCAATATAAATCGGATTTCAATAAAACCAGAAGTGTTAGAATTTGTTTAATTATATATTTCTAACGAATATGAAAAATTGAGATTTCATGCTAAAAAACTATAAGTTATGTCCAGATTAAAATTTAAAATAGTCAATATGGATTTTATTTATATTTTAATATATATATATATATATAGCCCTTAAAAATAGCAATTTTGCAAATAACCTCCGTTTTCGATGAAACCACTTTTGTTGGATCCAGAATGTTGAATTATAGTCTGGTTTAAAATTTCATAATTTTTGGAATTAATATGCGAGCGTAGTAAACTTAAACGCATTTTCGATTTTAGTTTGAATTTAATAAGCTAATTAAAAGGCCATTTTTCAAGCGGTCTCCAAATTCGATGAAACTAATTTTGTTAGGACCGAATCTTCAAAGCATAGCCAGATTTCAATTTTCATAATTTTTGGAGTAAGTATGTGGCCCCGGTAAATTAAAATGTACGTTGAAATTTAATATTGAATGTTATATCAATTTATATTTTAATCTTGATAAAAAATGATCGAAATAGTCAAATTGGCTTACGAAACATATCCCGTTGTGTCCGGAATACGGGTATTTGGCTAGGGGCAACAGTCGTTGGGGTTTGTTTGGCGTTCGGATGATAAACTTCATATTTACGTGATTAATAAATTAAATATATATATTATAAATAACAACCCATTAATTCATACTTGAGGTCAAACACCTAGCTCACGGTCAACAAGGAAATGCCGCCCCCATTTAGAAACCAACGAACGCGTCGTCCCAATTTCCTCCTCAAATTTTCTCCAATCCATTCAACGATTCTCAAAATTTCCTGCTGCAATAATGTTCAACTCAATGAGATCTTCTAAATGAACAATTGAGATCAAATTTAATTTTGTAAATCGCGCGAAATTAGGTCCTAAATCCACAGTGTTTCAGCTCATTTTCCGAGGCACTGGGGGAAATGAACTTCACACGGTGGTCGGTAGGGGGAGGAGGCGCTCCGGCGCTCCTTGTGGTGTTCTTCGATCAGGGTCTGGCTTCGTCTAGAGAGGTGCGCAGTGGAGTTTTGAAGCCGATGTTTGGATTTCGGCAGTCGGCTTTGCTCTAGAAATTAGCAACGAGGGAGAAAGGATTACATGCTTAGTAATGTAATTAAGGAAATTTAATTAAATTTTAATTATGTTGTTAATATAATTAAGGTGATTAACCTTTAAATCGCCATATCTTATGCAGACGATATCAGAATTTGACGAGTTCAGATGCGTTGGAATCCTCTTGTCGAGTACTACAACATGGAACGTTTTCATTCTGATCAACGTTGGAATCCTCTTTTCGAGTACTACACATCGCCCAATTATTTGTTGATGATTGAAAACCCCACACGGGTCTGGGGATGATAATTAATTCACATCTCCCTAGGATTTAATTGTATATCAACCGAGTGATTGACAGACTGTGATAAGCGTTGTTTAATTATATAATGCTTATACAGTTGCAAATTGCAGTCTGGATGTGAATGGAATGTTTAATAGTTGTTTATCACTATTTTTGACTACATGCAATGTATGGAAACCATATAAATAAAATTATATGGTAATTGATTGAGTCTGATTCCAATTCAGAATAACGAATATTTTAAAATAATATTCAGTGAAGAATCAAAATATGATTTTGATGTCTGATTTTGGATGGACACGAAAATATTGAAATATATGAAGCCAAGTTAAGTAGATGTACGCCATTTTAACTCAAATGGATTTTTCTATTGATTTTATTCATTTTATAATGAATATCGAAAAGAACTGATTTCAAAATATGATATTTTGAAAATATTATCATTTTAATTTATAATGATATGGAATATTCAATTTTGATTTAAAATTGAAATCGTTTTAAAATGAATTTATAAACGATTTATAAAATACGTTTTAAATGGAAATCAACGAAATATGTTATATATATTTAAATGGCCTGAATAGAATGCGTCGCGCGGCGACCGTTCGCGAATTTCAACCATTAACTTCGAAGTGATGTAACGGGAGATACGACCGTCAGATTCTCCTATAACCGGAACCGTTGGGTTCGTATCGAAAAGAGCTTTCGAACTATAATAAGAGATTTGAAATCTAATGGTTAGATTTTAAAATATGTCCATATCTATTTTGGAAAAGGTCGCTATGGATGCAGTTCAATGGCCAATATGGGAAACAAACTGTAAGGGCCTTAATAAAATTATTAAAAATATGAATAAATTATGTAAAATTATAATAAATGATTTGGAAAGATTTTGGATTAAATATTTCAAGTTTTGAAGAGATAAAAGATATTTTTATCTAAATGAAATAGTTAACAACTAGATTGGAAATCCAATAATTTTTAAATTAATAAATTTGATTTGTAAATGGTTTTGAAATAACCAAAATTTTCCAATGAATAAATTGGAATGGATTTGAATGGAAATTATATTCGGATATTTTCTATATTGGATTCTGTAATTATACGAATATTGTTATGGGAATTTGAAAGATATAGATATCGTTATTCCCAATACGATATTTGTGGGTTTCAGAATTTGATATTGAATATAAGCCGATAAGATTTCTATTCAGAGCCTTGTATTTAATGTCAAATTGGATTTTGGGTTTGTCGTAGATGTTGTCTTTATTTACAGTGTTCTTAAACCCAGTTGAGGAAAGAATAAATCTTGTAACCAAGAGTTAATGAAGTTTTCCAATTAATTAATATAATTGGAATTAAATGGTAGTTGATTACGGGTTCATTGTGAACGATGTTTTAAATCACATTAGTTATTAAACCCGATTAACAGTGAAGTTATAATCTAGAAGTAATGAATCTTTTAATTAAGATTTAACGGAAATTTTGCAAATTAAAGTTTTTCAATTTAATATATTAAAATTGGAATTGAATGGACTTCGATTTGGTAATAATCGAGATGAGCTTCTTGAAGGAAGACCATTACTATTTATGGGATTTAATAGGCCTTTCCGTTATTCCCTTTATAGTATTAGTACGATACGGAAATTTATATCAATTAAATACTGTTATGAATTCCATGAAAGTTCCATTTTAATGGAATAGGATTTTGGGTTTACCGTGAATAATGTTTTAGACGACATTTGTTCTTTAACCTAAGTAAAGACAAGATTTATTTCCTAAAATTTGAGTAATCATTAAGTAATGATTTTTGAGATTAAAACTGAACTTGAGTTTTAATGAATCTTTAAGTAGATTAAAATGAGAATGGGATAATTGAATTTGTCTAATTCATGAAATGATCGAGAATGGAGTACCACCAATTTTACTCCAAGCGATAGTTAAATCTTTATTAGATTTGAACGTGAAATAGTAATTAAAATTTACCGATAACACCGTGGGTGTTAGGTATGGAGTACTACCAGTTTTGCTCCATAGGATGAATAGGTTGGGATTGGGATTAATAAATAAATGGTTACTTCCGTACGATTTGATAATCCCGACTAGTAAATAAACCTTAATTGGTTTAAGTTGTGCAAAGATAAAATAAACTCTTTTGAAATCAATATCCAAAGGAAGATTAAAGAATAAGTTTAAAAGAACTTATCTTAAAAAAATTAATGGGAACCTTTCCCAATGTAATGAATATTTGAATAAAATAATATTCTGAATTGGAATGGGGCGTATGATGTGTTTTTATAGCATGATTATTGATTATAAAATACGCGAGTAATTCGGAAAGATTGGGTTTATCCCATTCTGAATAACTGATACAACGACTAAAAGTCGATGATTTGAAGACGGTGGTTGAAGACCGTAGATCTTCACATCGTATGGATGATTACTGATGTCTTGATTTGGCTGTACACCCAAGACAAAGTAATACATGGTGATCGTCGAGATGTACTTGGAGATCGACCGGATATGCGAGGGCCCTTCTCCTATATTGGACATATGGGGCGACGAATAAGGTGCCTCCGGTTTCATTCTGACCCAGAACAGACTTGCAAATGGATGGTATGTCTGACATTGTATTCCTTTATATTGTATTCGTTGATCTCTACTAAATATATATCTGTTTGGCGGCGGAGAATTTATTCTCTTGCTTAACACCCTTCTCTGAGACGTACGAGCTTAGAGGTTATATGTTGGTAGAAATCAGTGGTACGGTATGGATTGTGTAATAACCCGCAAAATCTGAGCCAGTTTAAAATTTTTATTTTGGCAATTTTAGCGAATTTTGAATATTTAAAATAGATTATTTTAAATAATATCGACGAGAAATTTATTTTGAATATAATTCGAACGTATATATTATATTCGTCGTCGTTAGAATATAAATATTTATATATAATTATAATAGAAATGAAAATGGCGCGGTAGTTCGATAATTCGATTTCAAACTTCAATTGGATGTACCGGGTGCAAAACAATCCGGATTTTAGTGAAACCAAAAACATTAGGATCTAATTGATGATATCTTTCCAACGAATCCGAAAAATCAAAATTTCATAGCGGGAATCAAAAGTTATGCCCAGTTGAAAATTCTGAATAGTCGCTATGGAATTCAGGCCCTTTAAAATGGAAATTTTGCAAACGACCTCGGATTTCGATGAAACCACTTTTGTTGGATCCGCAGTGTCAAGTTATTGCTAGATTCCAAATTTCATAATTTTTCGAATCAATATGTGAGCGTGGCAAAGGAAAACGCGTTTGACCAGTTTCAGTTGATTTTAATCGACTGGAAATTGGCCATTTCTCTAACGGTCTCAGAATTTGATGAAACTAGTTTTGTTAGGACCGTATCGTCAATACGAAGCTAGAAAATATTTTTCTGCAATTTATAGAGTTAGTATGTGACCCAGGTAATTTGATATGTACGTTTAAAATTCAATATAGTGATTTAAATGTAAATTCAACGGAAACTGATCGAAACGACCGAATCAACTTACGATACATATCCCATTGTGTTCAGAATGGGGGTGAAACGCTATGGACGACAGGCGGTGGGCCTCGTTTCGAGGTCGTATGAAAAAGTCAACTTCTAGTAAAATAAATTAAATAAATAATAATAATAATAAAATATCTCCCTCCCCTTTTACCCGCTCTGGCCCCCACTTTTTTCATTTTCAATCGATTATACAGAACAAAAAAAAAAAAAAGAAGAAAGGCGATCGACGGAAGGGGGGAAACCCTTGCCGCCCGCCTGCTTGGTCCACCGCCGCCCTCCCCGAGACCACCGCCGCCGCCTCGAAGAGCCCCCCCCCTAGGCGCCAGAGCCACCGCGAAAACTCCACCCCCCCTTGAAGCGAACGCCACCGCCCATCGCCAAAAACCCACCGCACCACCCTCCACAGCTCGCAACGCCCTCCTCCAGCCGATTTACTGTGAGTTCTTCCCCCTCCCCTTTTCTTTATTTAGTTATTTGTTTGAAACTGAAATTTATTTAAATTAAAAACTGAATTATGTTTATATTAAAAGCATGAAGAAGGTAAGATTTTTGTTTTAGTTAAAGGCAGGGTTTTTGGAAATAAAAATCCAATTTTTATATTTTTAGCAAAATAAAATATCATCTTCATATAGTAGGAGGGATAAAAACATCATTTCTATCATGGTAGCAAGTTAAAGATACTATTTTTATGAGAGTAACAAATTGAAAATATGATTTTTATATTTTTAAAGTATAAAAAAAATATAATCTTTACTATTTAAAAGATGTAGAAATATGATTTTTGCTTAAATAGGAAAGGATATATTTTTAGAGAAAAAACAAGATTTTTGCTTTCGTGAAGTTCGGATTTTTAAAAGTGAAAAGACGATATTTTTAAAAGTGAAAAGACGATATTTTTAAAAGTGAAAAGACGATATTTTTAAAAGTGAAAAGACGATATTTTTAAAAGTTAAAAGACGATATTTTTAAAAGTGAAAAGACGATATTTTTAAAAGTGAAAAGGCGATATTTTTAAAAGTGAAAAGACGATGTTTTGATATGAGTAGTGAAGTAAAAATATGATTTTTACTTCGAGGAAAATATAAACTTTGTTTTTGAAAAGGCGAAATCTTTATATGAAGAATAGCGGGATAAAAATATAATCTTTACTATATGAACATCGATGTGAAATTATAATTTTTATCTATATAGTAGCGGTATAAAAATTTGATTTTTATATATTGAATAACAAGGGAAAAATTCGATTTTTATATATTGAATAGCATAGTAAAAATATAATTTTTATATATTGAATAGCAAAGTAAAAATTCGATTTTTACATATGTAGTGGCTACGGGCAACGAAGATGCGATAGCGATGAAGATTTCTATCAATGAAGTGCCGTGGAGCTAGGATAGCTATCTGTGAGAATTTCTCACCTTTCAATTTCTTTTTCTAGTTATATATATATACTAGGATGCAGACGGTGCTTAGTAGCACCCGACACAATCGTCCACAGACCATGGACTTGTTTGTTTGGTTGCATAAATTAGTTAGATGATTTGGGTTGAATTGAATTGTTTGGTGAATTGAAATTGATTTGATTGATGTGTGAATGGCGTGGGCCTTCACTAGACCGGGGATAAGGCTAGGCCTCGTCCCGTTTCTAGTATCGTGCCGTTATGCCGCCGAAATTTTCTAAAATAAGTTAGAAAAATAAAAATATCATTTTATTTAAAGAATGAACTGAATAAAAATCCATGTGTTAAAATAAAATATTTTATCGTTAAAAATATAATTTTTAACGTGAATGTGAATAAATAAATATTCATTTACAAACCGGACGGTTTGTTTATGTACACCTATTTGAAGGACATTGATTGGGTCGATAAATTTTACACATCTCCCAACTGCACAAATAAAATCTGTGTTTGATTGTTTGAAAACCCCACACGGGTGTTGGGATGAAATTTGAAGTTCACTCATCCTGATTTATTAAATATGTCGATCGATTGATTGACAGGCTGTTATAAGCGTTAAATATCTATATTTGATGCTATACAGTGTAGTGCACTTTGGTTGATGGTTGATTGTTTTTCAATGCTATTATATACGTGCGATGTATGAAAATCCATATAATTAACGTTATATGGTGATTGACTGGGTCTCATTCCAATTTAGAAGATAAAGAATATATAAAATAATGGTTCATGTGTTGACTGTACTCATCCGTTGAGATTAGTCATGTGTTGAACGAAATATTTTTATAATAAAATTTACATCTTTATCAATATAAAATAAAGGTTCATGTGTTGACTGTACTCATCCGTTGAGATTAGTCATGTGTTGAACGAAATATTTTTATAATAAAATTTACATCTTTATCAATATAAAATAAAGGTTCATGTGTTGACTGTACTCATCCGTTGAGATTAGTCATGTGTTGAACGAAATATTTTTATAATAAAATTTACATCTTTATCAATATAAAATAAAGGTTCATGTGTTGACTGTACTCATCCGTTGAGATTAGTCATGTGTTGAACGAAATAATTTAACAAAAATAGTCACACGTGGACGGTACTCATTCATTGAGATTAGTCGTGTGTTGACAAAAAGAATTATTTGAAATAGAAATATTTGAAATAGAAATATTTTGAAATAGAAATATTTGAAAAAGAAATATTTGAAATAGAAATATTTGAAATAGAATATTTGAAAATAGAAATATATGAAGCTGTGTTGATTAGATTGACGCCATTTTGACGTGAACGATATTTATATCAATTTTATTCATTTTGAATTGAATATATAACGAATTTGATTTCAATTGAATATATAACGATTTCGAAATGAATTGAATATATAACGATTTCGAAATGAATTGAATATATAACGAATTTGATTTCAATTGAATATATAACGATTTCGAAATGAATTGAATATATAACGATTTCGAAATGAATTGAATATATAACGATTTCATTTTTAATTGAATATATAACGATTTCGAAATGAATTGAATGTAAAATGATTTCGAAATGAATTGAATATAAAACAATTTCGAAATGAATTGAATATATAACGTTTCGAAATGAATTGAATAGAAAACGAATTTGATTTCAATTGAATATATAACGAATTTGATTCGAATAGAAAACCAATTTGAATTGAATCGAATAGAAAACCAATTTGAATTGAATCGGATAGAAAATGGCTTTGGAATTGAATTGAATTGAAAACGAATTCAAATTGAATTGAAAGCGAATTGAAATGGATTCAAATTGAATTGAAATTTGAATTGAATAGAAATGAATTTTAAAACGAATTTATAAAGAAGAATTCAATTTTGCTTTGAATTGAAATGGAAGTTGAAATGAATTCTGAAATGAATTTAAAAACTATTTATAAAATTCGTTTTAAATAGAAATCGACGAAATATATTATATATATTATATATATATAATATATAATGGCTTGAATAGAACGCGCCACGCCGCGGCAGTTCGTGAATTTCGACCATTTATTTCAAACGGACATTACGGGAGATCCGACCGTCGGATTCTTCTAAAACCGGAACCGTTGGGTTCGTATCGAAAAGAGCTTTCTAACTGATATTTGGAATTCAAAACCTAACGGTTGGATTTGGAGATACGTCCAAATCAAATTTGAAAAAGGTCGCTGTAAGTGCAGTTCGATGGCCATTGGTGGAAATCGACTGTACGGGCCTTGATAAAATTATTAAAAATATCAATAATTTATGTAAAATCGTAAGAAATGATTTGGGAAAATTTGGGGTGAAAAACTCCATATTAGAAAAGATAAAAATGGATTTTTATCGAAATGAACTAGTTTTGAACTAAATTTAAAACCCAATTATTTTTAAATAAATAAATTAGATTTAAAAAGGGGTTTTAAATAATCGGAATTTCTAATATATTTGATTGGATTTGAAATGGGTTTATCGTGAACGGTGTTTTAAATAACACTAGTTCTTTAACCCGATAATAAATAGAATTTAATTTGGGTTTGTCGTGAACTGTGTTTTAAATAACACCCAGTTCTTTAACCCAGTAAAAGGAGTTCTAACGAATCTGCAATTAGATTGAAATGTGAATCTATAATCTAAATTATCAAATTTAGAAATGAGCGAGAATGGAGTATCGCCAGTTTTACTCCAAAGCGATAGTCAAATCTTTAATTAGATTTGAACGTGAAATGGTAATTAATTTTACCGATAACACCGTGGTGTTAGATATGGAGTGTTACCAGTTTTGCTTCATGGGATGAATAGGTTGGGATTGGGAAATAAAATAAATAATTACTTCGGTGTGGTTCGCTAATCTCGACTAGTTTGGAAAAACCATAATTTGGTTTGAAACGACATCCAAAGGAAGATTACAGGATAAATTTTAAAGAATTTATCTTGGATAAAATTAATGGGAACCTTTCTCTAAGAATTTGGAATTTAGAAACTAGTTGTAGGTTGGCTAAGAAGAATGGTTTCCTGGGTATTGATCTGATGTTGGTTTCGGCCTTCGGGGTTAATGTTTGGGAAATTGTTCTCTTGATAATTTGCGGTTAGTGACTAATGAATTGGAATGAGGCGTATGTTGTGTTTGTGTAACATTTGTTTTTAATATACGCGGGTTGTTCGGAAAGTCCGGGTTTATACCCATTCTGAATAACCGATTCGACGATAAGTCGAAGATGAAGACGGTGGTTGAAGACCGGAAGTCTTCACATCGTTTGGATAACTACTGACGATCCTGATTGGGCAGTACACCCAAGAGGATGGAAATAGTTGGTGGTCGTCCAGACGTACTTGGAGATGGATGGATATGCGAGGAAAGTGCCTCCGGTTTCGTTCAGACCCAGAACGAACTTGTAAATGGATTGTGTGTCTGACATTGGATTTTATTCTGTGTTGATTGATTTCTGTTAAATATATATCTGTTTGGCGGCGGAGAATTTATTCTCTTGCTTAACGCCCTTCTCTGAGACGTACGAGCTTAGAGGTCAAATATCGATAGATATCAATCGCTTGGCATGAATTGCCTGTGTGGCATACTGAGTTGCATAGATCAAGGTTTCTATTGAAAAGCAAAGTCTTGTGGTTGATGATCAAAGCACGCCTATGTGGCAGCTTTGTGTATAACGTGAATTCGCGAGCCTCACACCTCGGTATGAGTCAAAAACGGGATACGGACTGCAGGGAGAGCACGACGTTTCTTTCTAGCTTTGGTGGTGTCAGTGACTTACCAGCCCTGACATTTATATACTTTTCACCTTTGTGGTTGTTGGACGAGGCGCCTCGATTTTAGGTCTGTAAGGACCGGGAAACGTGTGTTCAGGAATACTAATCCTCTAACGTAAGTGAGGACCGACCCTGAAGCATCCAAGGGTTGCCCAGAGTGCGTAGCCCTGAGGCATTTGCTAGAGTGTCTCGAACGCGGAGAGGAGCTTGCCCCTTGCCTCGACTCATGACGGAATCCAATTTCCAATACGTGTAATTCGTCTTTAATTGTAGAACTAGTATGGCGACATAGTAGATGGTAGCTATGCCGCCTATGATTTATATTTATGATTGAAAATGTTTTGACACTATACACTTATTATAGTATCAAATGATTTGTTTTAAACGTATCAAGCATGCTTTGGCTGTTATAAGGGAAAACCCTATCCTCCGGCTTGCGTTGCATTGTGTGATGGGACCTGGGTCTTATAACAGCTTCATTTTTCTTTATTTAGCATTGCGCTGTTTGTTCAATGCACTGGTATTCTTGGGAGGAAACCCGTTCCGTGTTATACGGAGTGGTCCCTTGATTTACCTAACTTTAAAATCAATATTAATAACTGTTTTTGTTCTCACACCAGTCACATGACTGACCTGGAGTTTATTGTTTTAACCTAAACTCTGGGTGCCCCTATTTTCCGCACAGGCAGCTAGTAGTTTTGGTTTTGCAGATTTATATTCACAGGATCCTGGTTTACAGCTGGAATGATATCCGGAAAGCTCTGTATCCGTATATCACCTTCAGTTGTGCTTTGTATTATTTTCCGCTGCTATGTAATTTATTGTTATCTCTGATATTTATCGAATGTAATTTATTCAATTATACTCTGTATATTCTTGTATCTGATGGAATTGTTGTAATAACAATGAAATGTTCTTCTGTTGTGTTCTGATTTGTCCTGTTCTCAAACGATCAGGGGTTTCGAACAGTCTAGATCGGTTTAACACTGATTCGGATCGAGCGAAATTCCTTGTCGTCACATTTGGTATTAGAGCTTTGGTTTACAGAGCTCGAGGACAAGACACATTAGAACCATACGAAAGAATTCATCAGATATTGGATTAGTAATATCCAACTAGAATGACTCGTTAGAGATAGGATCAGTAGTATCCTAGAACGAGTGTGAAGAGTATATTTTTCAAATGAAAACAATTTTGTTTTGAAAATTTAAATCGTTTTAAACATATTTGACTATTTATTTATTTTGAATATGGACAATCCAATATATAAAGGTTTTGTATATACGCGTCATGAACGTATATTCGAAGTTTTAATATACTGGATAGATATAGAATCACACTCTAGTCGCTCGGACCTGATTCTGATGATTGACGCGTCATCATTAGTAATTAGTTTCGTGTTTCAAAGGTGTGCTTTCTATATATTTCCATTAGACTGGTGTGAGAACCAAAACTAATATAGCTAGAACACTTTGTTGTGATTGGCATCATAAACAAGATTTTTCTGTATATATATCAAAGTTATGAATTTGAAACTCTAATCCACTAATTGATTGGTGTTTGTGTTAATTATCTATTTGTTTGCTAATTTTTAACCATTTAGCCTAATAGAATCAAATATTGAATTGTATTGAAAATTGGTCGCATTTGCTTGCATATACATATACTTACATTGAACAGGTCATAGCAAGGAGGCTAGAGCAGAGAATAAAATTTGTTTGCCCGACAAATAGGTACATGTTTACTACATAATTCACTGTTTTGTTTGGGTGATGATGATTTTATGAGCCTATTGGCTAGCCGCTTGGCTTTTTCTTTTTGAGATTAGAAGGACCGGGGAAGCTATTTGAAATTCCCCGATGCTCCCGGTGCAGGGGAGGTTATGGCGAAATTTTTCGAAAATTTAGGGTGTTAGCCAAATTTTTTGAAAATTTGAGAATTCTCAGAAACTGAAAAGTTGGAGAATGGAAGCCGGATCGAACATAGAATTGATAATCAAACCACTTTCGACTTTGTTCCTTTTCGGGGACGAAAAGTTTTAAGTGGGGGAGATTGTAATAACCCGCAAAATCTGAGCCAGTTTAAAATTTTTATTTTGGCAATTTTAGCGAATTTTGAATATTTAAAATAGATTATTTTAAATAATATCGACGAGAAATTTATTTTGAATATAATTCGAACGTATATATTATATACGTCGTCGTTAGAATATAAATATTTATATATAATTATAATAGAATTGAAAATGGCGCGGTAGTTCGATAATTCGATTTCAAACTTTAATTGGATGTACCGGGTGCAAAACAATCCGGATTTTAGTGAAACCAAAAACATTAGGATCTAATTGATGATATCTTTCCAACGAATCCGAAAAATCAAAATTTCATAGCGGAATCAAAAGTTATGCCCAGTTGAAAATTCTGAATAGTCGCTATGGAATTCAGGCCCTTAAAAATGGAAATTTTGCAAACGACCTCGGATTTCGACGAAACCACTTTTGTTGGATCCGCAGTGTCAAGTTATTGCTAGATTCCAAATTTCATAATTTTTCGAATCAATATGTGAACGTGGCAAAGGAAAACGCGTTTGACCAGTTTCAGTTGATTTTAATCGACTGGAAATTGGCCATTTCTCTAACGGTCTCAGAATTCGACGAAACTAGTTTTGTTAGGACCGTATCGTCAATACGAAGCTAGAAAATATTTTTCTGCAATTTATAGAGTTAGTATGTGACCCAGGTAATTTGAAATGTACGTTTAAAATTCAATATAGTGATTTAAATGTAAATTCAACGGAAACTGATCGAAACGATCGAATCAGCTTACGATACATATCCCATTGTGTTCAGAATGGGGGTGAAACGCTATGGACGACAGGCGGTGGGCCTCGTTTCGAGGTCGTATGAAAAAGTCAACTTTTAGTAAAATAAATTAAATAAATAATAATAATAAAAAAAATATCTCCCTCCCCTTTTACCCGCTCTGGCCCCCCCTTTTTTCATTTTCAATCGATTATACAGAACAAAAAAAAAAGAAGAAGAAAGGCGATCGACGGAAGGGGGGAAACCCTTGCCGCCCGCCTGCTTGGTCCACCGCCGCCCTCCCCGAGACCACCGCCGCCGCCTCGAAGAGCCCCCCCCAGGCGCTAGAGCCACCGCGAAAACCCCACCCCCCCTTGAAGCGAACGCCACCGCCCATCGCCAGAAACCCACCGCACCACCCTCCACAGCTCGCAACGCCCTCCTCCAGCCGATTTACTGTGAGTTCTTCCCCCTCCCCTTTTCTTTATTTAGTTATTTGTTTGAAACTGAAATTTATTTGAATTAAAAACTGAATTATGTTTATATTAAAAGCATGAAGAAGGTAAGATTTTTATTTTAGTTAAAGGCAGGGTTTTTGGTAATAAAAATCCAATTTTTATATTTTTAGCAAAATAAAATATCATCTTTATATAGTAGGAGGGATAAAAACATCATTTCTATCATGGTAGCAAGTTAAAGATACTATTTTTATGAGAGTAACAAGTTAAAAATATGATTTTTATATTTTTAAAGTATAAAAAAAATATAATCTTTACTATTTAAAAGATGTAGAAATATGATTTTTGCTTAAATAGGAAAGGATATATTTTTAGAGAAAAAATAAGATTTTTGCTTTCGTGAAGTTCAGATTTTTAAAAGTGAAAAGACGATATTTTTAAAAGTGAAAAGACGATATTTTTAAAAGTGAAAAGACGATATTTTTAAAAGTGAAAAGGCGATATTTTTAAAAGTGAAAAGACGATATTTTTAAAAGTGAAAAGACGATGTTTTGATATGAGTAGTGAAGTAAAAAAATGATTTTTACTTCGAGGAAAATATAAACTTTGTTTTTGAAAAGGCGAAATCTTTATATGAAGAATAGCGGGATAAAAATATAATCTTTACTATATGAACATCGATGTGAAATTATAATTTTTATCTATATAGTAGCGGTATAAAAATTCGATTTTTATATATTGAATAACGAGGGAAAAATTCGATTTTTATATATTGAATAGCATAGTAAAAATATAATTTTTATATATTGAATAACAAAGTAAAAATTCGATTTTTACATATGTAGTGGCTACGGGCAACGAAGATGCGATAGCGATGAAGATTTCTATCAATGAAGTGCCGTGGAGCTAGGATAGCTATCTGTGAGAATTTCTCACCTTTCAATTTCTTTTTCTAGTTATATATATATACTAGGATGCAGACGGTGCTTAGTAGCACCCGACACAATCGTCCACAGACCATGGACTTGTTTGTTTGGTTGCATAAATTAGTTAGATGATTTGGGTTGAATTGAATTGTTTGGTGAATTGAAATTGATTTGATTGATGTGTGAATGGCGTGGGCCTTCACTAGACCGGGGATAAGGCTAGGCCTCGTCCCGTTTCTAGTATCGTGCCGTTATGCCGCCGAAATTTTCTAAAATAAGTTAGAAAAATAAAAATATCATTTTATTTAAAGAATGAACTAAATAAAAATCCATGTGTTAAAATAAAATATTTTATCGTTAAAAATATAATTTTTAACGTGAATGTGAATAAATAAATATTCATTTACAAACCGGACGGTTTGTTTATGTACACCTATTTGAAGGACATTGATTGGGTCGATAAATTTTACACATCGCCCAACTGCACAAATAAAATCTGTGTTTGATTGTTTGAAAACCCCACACGGGTGTTGGGATGAAATTTGAAGTTCACTCATCCTGATTTATTAAATATGTCGATCGATTGATTGACAGGCTGTTATAAGCGTTAAATATCTATATTTGATGCTATACAGTGTAGTGCACTTTGGTTGATGGTTGATTGTTTTTCAATGCTATTATATACGTGCGATGTATCAAAATCCATATAATTAACGTTATATGGTGATTGACTGGGTCTCATTCCAATTTAGAAGATAAAGAATATATAAAATAATGGTTCATGTGTTGACTGTACTCATCCGTTGAGATTAGTCATGTGTTGAACGAAATATTTTTATAATAAAATTTACATCTTTATCAATATAAAATAAAGGTTCATGTGTTGACTGTACTCATCCGTTGAGATTAGTCATGTGTTGAACGAAATATTTTTATAATAAAATTTACATCTTTATCAATATAAAATAAAGTTTCATGTGTTGACTGTACTCATCCGTTGAGATTAGTCATGTGTTGAACGAAATATTTTTATAATAAAATTTACATCTTTATCAATATAAAATAAAGGTTCATGTGTTGACTGTACTCATCCGTTGAGATTAGTCATGTGTTAAACGAAATAATTTAACAAAAATAGTCACACGTGGACGGTACTCATTCATTGAGATTAGTCGTGTGTTGACAAAAAGAAATATTTGAAATAGAAATATTTGAAATAGAAATATTTTGAAATAGAAATATTTGAAAAAGAAATATTTGAAATAGAAATATTTGAAATAGAATATTTGAAAATAGAAATATATGAAGCCATGTTGATTAGATTGACGCCATTTTGACGTGAATGATATTTATATCAATTTTATTCATTTTGAATTGAATATATAACGAATTTGATTTCAATTGAATATATAACGATTTCGAAATGAATTGAATATATAACGATTTCGAAATGAATTGAATATATAACGAATTTGATTTCAATTGAATATATAACGATTTCGAAATGAATTGAATATATAACGATTTCGAAATGAATTGAATATATAACGATTTCATTTTGAATTGAATATATAACGATTTCGAAATGAATTGAATGTAAAACGATTTCGAAATGAATTGAATATAAAACAATTTCGAAATGAATTGAATATATAACGATTTCGAAATGAATTGAATAGAAAACGAGTTTGATTTCAATTGAATATATAACGAGTTTGATTCGAATAGAAAACCAATTTGAATTGAATCGAATAAAAAACCAATTTGAATTGAATCGGATAGAAAACGGCTTTGGAATTGAATTGAATTGAAAACGAATTCAAATTGAATTGAAAGCGAATTGAAATGGATTCAAATTGAATTGAAATTTGAATTGAATAGAAATGAATTTTAAAACGAATTTATAAAGAAGAATTCAATTTTGCTTTGAATTGAAATGGAAGTTGAAATGAATTCTGAAACGAATTTAAAAACTATTTATAAAATTCGTTTTAAATAGAAATCGACGAAATATATTATATATATTATATATATATATATAATATATAATGGCTTGAATAGAACGCGCCGCGCCGCGGCAGTTCGTGAATTTCGACCATTTATTTCAAACGGACATTACGGGAGATCCGACCGTCGGATTCTCCTAAAACCGGAACCGTTGGGTTCGTATCGAAAAGAACTTTCTAACGGATATTTGGAATTCAAAACCTAACGGTTGGATTTGGAGATACGTCCAAATCAAATTTGAAAAAGGTCGCTGTAAGTGCAGTTCGATGGCCATTGGTGGAAATCGACTGTACGGGCCTTGATAAAATTATTAAAAATATCAATAATTTGTGTAAAATCGTAAGAAATGATTTGGGAAAATTTGGGGTGAAAAACTCCATATTAGAAAAGATAAAAATGGATTTTTATCGAAATGAACTAGTTTTGAACTAAATTTAAAACCCAATTATTTTTAAATAAATAAATTAGATTTAAAAAGGGGTTTTAAATAATCGGAATTTCTAATATATTTGATTGGATTTGAAATGGGTTTATCGTGAACGGTGTTTTAAATAACACTAGTTCTTTAACCCGATAATAAATAGAATTTAATTTGGGTTTGTCGTGAACTGTGTTTTAAATAACACCCAGTTCTTTAACCCAGTAAAAGGAGTTCTAACGAATCTGCAATTAGATTGAAATGTGAATCTATAATCTAAATTATCAAATTTAGAAATGAGCGAGAATGGAGTATCGCCAGTTTTACTCCAAAGCGATAGTCAAATCTTTAATTAGATTTGAACGTGAAATGGTAATTAATTTTACCGATAACACCGTGGTGTTAGATATGGAGTGTTACCAGTTTTGCTTCATGGGATGAATAGGTTGGGATTGGGAAATAAAATAAATAATTACTTCGGTGTGGTTCGCTAATCTCGACTAGTTTGGAAAAACCATAATTTGGTTTGAAACGACATCCAAAGGAAGATTACATGATAAATTTTAAAGAATTTATCTTGGATAAAATTAATGGGAACCTTTCTCTAAGAATTTGGAATTTAGAAACTAGTTGTAGGTTGGCTAACAAGAATGGTTTCCTGGGTATTGATCTGATGTTGGTTTCAACCTTCGGGGTTAATGTTTGGGAAATTGTTCTCTTGCTAATTTGCGGTTAGTGACTAATGAATTGGAATGAGGCGTATGTTGTGTTTGTGTAACATTTGTTTTTAATATACGTGGGTTGTTCGGAAAGTCCGGGTTTATACCCATTCTGAATAACTGATTCGACGATAAGTCGAAGATGAAGACGGTGGTTGAAGACCGGAAGTCTTCACATCGTTTGGATAACTACTGACGATCCTGATTGGGCAGTACGCCCAAGAGGATGGAAATAGTTGGTGGTCGTCCAGACGTACTTGGAGATGGATGGATATGCAAGGAAAGTGCCTCCGGTTTCGTTCAGACCCAGAACGAACTTGTAAATGGATTGTGTGTCTGACATTGGATTTTATTCTGTGTTGATTGATTTCTGTTAAATATATATCTGTTTGGCGGCGGAGAATTTATTCTCTTGCTTAACGCCCTTCTCTGAGACGTACGAGCTTAGAGGTCATATATTGATAGATATCAATCGCATGGCATGAATTGCCTGTGTGGCATACTGAGTTGCATAGATCAAGGCTTCTGTTGAAAAGCAAAGTCTTGTGGTTGATGATCAAAGCATGCCTATGTGGCAGCTTTGTGTATAACGTGAATTCGCGAGCCTCACACCTCGGTATGAGTCAAAAACGGGATACGGACTGCAGGGAGAGCACGACGTTTCTTTCTAGCTTTGGTGGTGTCAGTGACTTACTGTAACAACCCGAAAATCTGGGCCAGTTTAAAATTTTTATTTTGGCCATTTTAGCGAATTTTGATTATTTAAAATGAATTATTTTAAATAATATCGACGAGAAATTTATTTTCAATAGCATTCGAACGTATATATTTTATACGCGTCGTCGTTAGAATGTAAATATTTATATATATAATTATAAATAGAATTGAAAATGGCGCCGTAGTTCGATAATTCGATTTCAAACTTCAATTGAATGTATCGGGTGCCAAACAATCTGGATTTTAGTGAAACTAAAAACATTAGGATCTAATTGATGATATCTTTCCAACGTATCCGACAAATCGAAATTTCATAGCGGGAATCAAAAGATATGTCCAGTTGAAAATTCTGAATAGTCGCTTTGGAATTCAGGCCCTTAAAAATGGAAATTTTGCAGATGACCTCGGAATTCGACGAAACTAGTTTTGTTAGGACCGTATCGTCAATACGATGCTAGAAAATATTTTTATGAAATTTATAGAGTTAGTATGTGACCCCGGTAATTTGAAATGTACGTTTAAAATTCAATATAGTGATTTAAATGTAAATTCAACGGAAACCAATCGAAACGATCAAATCAGCTTGCGATACATATCCCATTGTGTTCGGAATGGGGGTAAAACGCTGTGGACGACAGGCGGTGGGCCTCGATTAGAGGTCGTATGTAAAAGTCAACTTTTTGAATTTTAAATTAATAAAAAAAATTAATTAATTTCTCTCTCCTTCCCTTTTATCATTGCTCTGGCCCCCCTATATTCTTCAACCCAAATCGACAGAAAAAAAAAAACGACGAGGTCGATCCTCGATGTTGGCGCCGCCGGAGGGCCTCCAACACGCGCGCCTCCCTCCTCCTGTCAGCGCCCCTTTCCACCGCCGAGTTCCTCCCTCCGGCGCCTCCAACCGCAAACCCCCATATCGAAACCCGCGGCAACCCTTTTCAGACCCCAAGGCCGAAGTCAACCCCACCGCCACCCGAATCTGGCTGCCTCTGCCTGAAGCCTGGACCCGCCGCCAGCAGCTCCGGTACACCCCTTCCCCCACTCCGACGAACTCAGCACCAAGCCCTTCTTTTTTTTCAAACGTGCAATGTGAGTTTTTCCTGTTTATTTTCTTCGATTAAAACTGATTTTATTGACTAGTAAGGATTTTTAAGTATGAAAAGACGATATTTTGAGATGAGTAGTATAATAAAAATGTGATTTTTATATATTGAACTTCGAAATAAAAATGTGATTTTTTATATATTGAACATCGAAATAAAAATATGATTTTTATATATTGAACTTCGAAATAAAAATGTGATTTTTATATATTGAACATCGAAATAAAAATATGATTTTTATATATTGAACTTCGAAATAAAAATGTGATTTTTATATATTGAACTTCGAAATAAAAATATGTTTTTTATATATTGAATAGCGAAGTAAAAATTCGATTTTTACATATGTAGTGAAAGCGGATAACGAAGGTGACAAAAAGGCGAGAACGAAGAAGCTTTATATCAAAGAAGAGTCAAGATGATTGGATTGCTATCTTTGAGAATTTCTCACCTTTCAATTTCTTTTCTAATTATATATATATACTAGGATGCAGACGGTGCTTAGTAGCACCCGACACAATCGTCCACAGACCATGGACTTGTTTGTTTGGTTGCATAGATTAGTTATATGATTTGATTTGAATTTGGTTGTTTGGTGATTTGATTGATGTGTGAATGGCGTGGGCCTTCACTAGACCGGGGATAAGGCTAGGCCTCGTCCCGTTTCTAGTATCGTGCCGTTATGCCGCCGAAATTTTCTAAAATAAGTTAGAAAAATAAAAATATCATTTTATTTAAAGAATGAACTGAATAGAAATTCATATGTTTGAATAAAATGTTTTATCGTTAAAAATATAACTTTTAACGTGAATGTGAATAAATAAATATTCATTTACAAACCAGACGGTTTGTTTATGTACACCTATTTGAAGGACATTGATTGGGTCGATAAATTTTACACATCGCCCAACTGCACAAGTAAAATCTGTGTTTGATTGTTTAAAACCCCACACGGGTGTTGGGATGAAATTTGAAGTTCACTCATCCTGATTGATTAAATATGTCGATCGATTGATCGACAGGCTGTTATAAGCGTTAGATATCTATATTTGATGCTTATACAGTGTAGTGCACTTTGGTTGATGGTTGATTATTTTTCAATGCTATTATATGTGTGTAATGTATGAAAATCCATATAGTTAACATTATATGGTGATTGATTGGGCCTCATTCCAATTTAGAAAATAAAGAATAATATAAAATAAAGGTTCATGTGTTAACAGTACTCATCCATTGAGATTGGTCATGTGTTGAACGAAATATTTTAGTAATAAAATTTACATCTTTATCAATATAAAATAAAGGTTCATGTGTTGACAGTACTCATCCATTGAGATTGGTCATGTGTTGAACGAAATATTTTGATAATAACAACTATTTTGAAAAAGAAATATTTGAAATAGAATATTTGAAAATAGAAATTTATGAAGCCACGTTGATTAGATTGACGCCATTTTGACGTGAACGATATCTATATCGATTTTAAACGATTTCGAAATGAATTGAATATATAACGATTTCGAAATGAATTGAATATATAACGATTTCGAAATGAATTGAATATATAACGATTTCGAAATGAATTGAATATATAACGATTTCGAAATGAATTGAATATATAACGATTTCGAAATGAATTGAATATATAACGATTTCGAAATGAATTGAATATATAACGATTTCGAAATGAATTGAATATATAACGATTTCGAAATGAATTGAATATAAAACGATTTCGAAATGAAATAAATTGAAAACGAATTTGAATTGAATAGAAATGAATTTTAAAACGAATTTATAGAGAAGAATTCAATTTTGATTTGAATTGAAATGGAAGTTGAAATTGCTTTTGAAACGAATTTTAAAACTATTTATATAATTCGTTTTAAATAGAAATCGACGAAATATATATTATATATATTATATATATAATATAATGGCCTGAATAGAACGCGCCGTGCCGCGACAGTTCGTGAATTTCGACCATTTACTTCGAACGGATATTACGGGAGATCCGACCGTCGGATTCTCCTAAAAACCGGAACCGTTGGGTTCGTATCGAAAAGAGCTTTCTAATGAATATTATATATTTGAAATCTAACGGTTGGATTTGGAATCATGTCCAAATCAAATTTGAAAAAGGTCGCTGTAAGTGCAGTTCGATGGCCGTTGATGGAAATCGACTGTACGGGCCTTGATAAAATTATTAAAAATAGTAATAATTTGTGTGAAATCATAAGGAATGATTTAGAAAGAATTGGGATGAAAAACTCCATATTTGAAAAGATAAAAATAGACTTTTATCAAAATGAACTAGTTTTGAACTAGAAGTATAATTCTATTTATTTTTAAATAAATAAACTGGATTAGAAATGGTTTTGAAAATAACCAGAATTTCCAATGATTGCATTGGAATGGATTTGAATCGAAATTGTCTTCGGAATATTTCGATGTTGGATTTCGTGATTATACAATTGTTGTTATGGAAATTTGAAAGATATAGATATATATCATTATTTCCAATACGATATTTGTTGGTCGCAGAATTTGATATTGAATATAAGCCGGGATTTTTTCTATTCAGAGCCTTGTATTTAATATAAAATGTGATTTGGGTTTGTCGTGAATGGTGTCTTCACTAACACTGTTCTTGAACCCAGTTGAGAAAGGATTAAATCTTTTTATTTAGATTTAATGAAGCGTAACAATTAAATGATATTTAATTGGAATTGAATCGATATTGATTTTTGGGTTTATTGTGGACAGTGTTTTAAATAACACTCGTTCTTTAACCCGATAATTAATGAATGTGATTTTGGGTTTATCGTGGACGGTGTTTTAAATGACACTAATTCTTTAACCCAGTTAACGATTAAAACTAAGTGGAGTTTTAATGAATCTTTAATTAGATTGAAAAGATCGAGAATGGAGTATCACCAGTTTTGCTCCAGGCGATAGTTAAATCTTTAATTAGATTTGAACGTGAAATGGTAATTGAATTTACCGATAACACTGTGGTGTTAGATATGAAGTATTACCAGTTTTACTTCATGGGATGAATAGGTCGGGATGGGGAAATTAAAATAAATGATTACTTAGGTAAGGTTCGCTAATCCCGACTAGTTTGAATTGAGATTCAAAAATAGAATAAAGAATAAATTCAAGGAATTTATCTTGGATAAAATTAATGGGAACCTTTCCCTATGAATGTGAAATTTAGAAACTACCTGTCGGTTAGCTAAGCAGAATGGTTTTCTGGATATTGATCTGATGTTGGTTTCGGCCTTCGGGGTTAATATTTGGGAAATTATTCTCTTGATTAATTTACGGTTAGTGACTAATGAATTGGAATGAGGCATATGTTGTGTTTGTGTAACACTTATTTAAAATAATACGCGAGTTATTCGGAAAGACCGGGTTTATCCCATTCTGAATAACTGATACGACGATAAGTCGAAGATGAAGACGATGGTCGAAGACCGGAGGTCTTCACGTCGTTTGGATAATTACCGATAATCTTGATTGGGCTGTACACCCAAGAAGATGGAAACAGTTGGTGATCGTCCAGACGTACTTGGAGATCGATGGATATGCGAGGTACTAGGTGCCTCCGGTTTCGTTCAGACCCAGAACGGACTTGTAAATGGACTGTGTGTCTGACATTGGATTTTAGTCCGTGTGATTGATCTCTATTAAATATATATCTGTTTGGCGGCGGAGAATTTATTCTCTTGCTTAACGCCCTTCTCTGAGACGTACGAGCTCAGAGGTTATATATTGATGGATATCAAACGCATGGAGTGAATTGCCTGTGTGGCATGCCTAAGTGGCAATTGATCGAGGCTTCTGTTGAAAAGCAAAGTCTTGTGGTGATGATCAAAGCAAGGCCTTTGTGGCGTAGCTTTGTGTAACGTTTACTTCGCGTGTTTCACACCCGGTATGAACCAAAAACGGGAGAGGACGTCAGGGAGGGCATGCGTTTCTTTCTAGCTAGAAGTGGCGTCAGTGGTTTTACACACTCTGACGAGTTTGACTTATGTGGTTGTTGCTGTTGCGAGGCGCCTCGGATTGATCGGTCGTTCTCGAACCGATGGAGTCATTTAGTTGGCTCACCTACGCCCCATAGGGCGGAGAAACGCATGTTCAGGGTTTAAGTTTAATCCACATCGGTGGACTGGCCCTGAGGATCCAGGGGCCCACCTGAGTCTGGGTCCTGTGGCTCGGGCTAGAGAGTCACGAATCGGTAGAGGACTATCTTTTGCCTCGGTTCATAGACGGAAATCCAATTTCCAAATACGTGACATTTGCGGTTTTATTTGTAGAGCCTAGTATGGCGACATAGTGGGATGGGGCGCTCATGCTGCCTATGATTGATACTTATGATTTGAAGTTGTTTTATACACTATGCACTTATAATAGTATCAAACGATTTGTTTTAACCGTATCAAGCATTCTTTGGCTGTTATAAGGGAAAACCCTATCCTCGGCTGCGTTGCATTGTGTGATGGGACCTGGGTCTTATAACAGCTTCATTCTTCTTTATTTAGCATTGCGCTGTTTGTTTTATGCACTGGTATTCTTGGGAGGAAACCCGTTCCGTGTTATACGGCGTGGTCCCTTGATTTACCGAACATTAAAAATAAAGATTAACTATTTTAGTTCTCACACCAGTCACATGACTGATCTGGAGTTTATTGTTTTAACCTAAACTCTGGGTGCCCCTATTTTGACACGGGCAGCTAGTAGTTTTGGTTTTGCAGATTTATATTCACAGGATCCTGGTTTACAGCTGGAACGATATCCGGAAAGCTTTGTATCCGTATATCTCTTCTAGTTGTGTAATGTATTATTTTCCGCTGCTATGTATTTAAATGTAATTTTAAATCTCTGATATTTCTGTGTAATATTTATTCATTTATACTCTGTATATTCTTGTAATCTGATGCATTGTTGTAATATACAATGAAATGTTCTTTTATATGCGTTCTGTTGTGGCTTGTTCTCGAACTATCCGACACTTTCCTTTACGGGGAAGTTGCGGGGTTTCACAGTTGGTATCAGAGCTTTGGTTTACAAAGCTTAGAGAACAAGACACATTGGAACCATACGAAAGAATTCATCGGGTATTGGATTAGTAATATCCAATTAGAATGACTCGTTAGAGATAGGATCAGTAGTATCCTAGAACGAGTGTGAAGAGTATATTTTCCAATTGAAAACAAATTTTGTTTTGAAAATTTAAAATCAATTATTCGTATTTGATTATTTATTTGTATTGATTTGGACAGTCCAGTATATAAAGAATTTGCATATACGCCTTGCAAACGTATATTCAAAGTTTTAATATATTGGATAGATATAGCATCACACTCTATTCGCCCGGAGATGATATTGATGATAGCGATCGCATCATCAACATTTATGTTCGAGTTTCGAAGGTGAGATTTCTATATATTTCCTATTGACTGGTGTGAGAACCAAAAGCTATATAGGATCTATTGTTGTGATTTGGCATCAAAAATATGATTTTTGTATATGTATCAAAATTATGAATTTGAAACGTTAATTCACTAATTGATTGATGTTTGTGTTGTTTGTTTATTTGGTTGATAATTTTGAACCATTTAGCCTAATTGAACTAAATATTGAATTATATTGAAAATTGGTTGCGTTTGCTTGCGTATACTTGTACTTACCTTGAACAGGTCATAGCAAGGAGGCTAGAGCCGAAGAATAAAATTTGTTTGCCCGACAAATAGGTACATGTTTACTACATAATTTACTGTTTTGTTTGGGTGATGATGATTTTATGAGCCTATTGGCTAGCCGCTTGGCTTTTTCTTTTTCTTTTTGAGATCTGAAGGACCGGGGAAGCTATTTGAAATTCCCCGATGCTCCCATTGCAGGGGAGGTTATGGCGAAATTTTTCGAAAATTTAGGGTGTTAGCCAAATTTTTGAAAATTTGAAAATTCTCAGAAACTGAAAAGTTGGAGAATGGAAGCCAGATCGAACGTAGAGTTGATTAATCAAACCACTTTCGACTTTGTTCCTTTTCGGGGATGAAAAGTTTTAAGTGGGGGAGTGTAACAACCCGTAAAATGCGAGCCAGTTTGAAATTTTTATTTTGGCAATTTTAGCGAATTTTGAATATTTAAAATGAATTATTTTAAATAATATCGACGAGAAATTTATTTTGAATATAATTCGACGTATATAATATACGCGTCGTCGTTAGAATATAAATAATTATATATAATTATAAATAGAATTGAAAATGGCGCGGTAGTTCGATAATTCGATTTCAAACTTCAATTGAATGTACCGGGTGCAAAACAATCCGGATTTTAGTGAAACCAAAAATAATGGAATCTAATGGTGAATATCTTCCCAACGAATTCGAGAAATCAAAATTTCGTAGCGGGAATCAAAAGATATGTCCAGTTGAAAATTCTGAATAGTCGCTATGGAATTCAGGCCCTTAAAAATGGACATTTTGCAAATGACCTCGGATTTCGACGAAACCACTTTTATTGGGTCCGTGATGTCGAATTATTGTTAGATTCCAAATTTCATAATTTTTCGAATCAATATGTGAGCGTGGCAAAGGAAAACGCGTTTGACCATTTTCAGTTGATTTTAATCGACTGGAAATTGGCCATTTTTCTAACGGTCTCAGAATTCGACGAAACTAGTTTTGTTAGGACCGTATCGTCAATACGAAGCTAGAAAATATTTTTATGGAATTTATAGAGTTGTTATGTGACCCCGGTAATTTGAAAAGTACGTTTAAAATTCAAGATAGTGATTTAAATGTAAATTCAACGGAAACTAATCGAAACGATCAAATCAGCTTGCGATACATATCACATTGTGTTCGGAATGGGGGTAAAACGCTATGGACGACAGGCGGTGGGCCTCGTTTTGAGGTCGTATGCAAAAGTCAACTTTATGTAATTAAAATAATAATAAAAATAAAAAAATAAAAAAAAAATAATATCTCCTCACCCCTTTTAACGTTCTGGCCCCCCTCCCTCCTTTTCGTTATTCAGAATAAGAAAAAAAAAAAACCTAATTAACGGAGCCGCCGCTCCTGATGATCACCGCGCCGCCGGCGATTGCTCGCCCACCCCTCGTCTCCAGCAACTCCTCCCTCGCCCCTCGCTCCAAACGAGGAAACCCGGCCGACCCCGCTCGAATCCGCACCGCTCCACCACTGGAGCCACCGAAAGCCGCCGCCACTCGCCACCCCGCAACCCCCGATCCTCCTCCGCTTCACTCGCCCTCCTCCGCTCCGCAGGACCTACGAGCCTCCCCCTCGAAGCCATCGCGACAGCCACCAGCAGCTCCGCCCAGTTCGAGACTTGCCGCCGACGTCTCCAACCCCCCCCTCTGTAAGCATTTCTTTTTTTTTTATTATCTTATTTTTATTTTATAAAACAGAATTTAAAAACTGAAAAAGTTTAAAAGTAAAAATAAAAACAGAAAATGTTTAAAAGTAAAAAATAAAAACAGAAAAAGTTTAAAAGTAAAAATAAAAACAGAAAAAGTTTAAAAGTAAAAATAAAAACAGAAAATGTTTAAAAGTAAAAATAAAAACTGAAAATGTTTAAATGTAGAAATAAAAACTGATTTTGTTTTAGAAATAAAAACTGATTTTGTTTTAGAAATAAAAACTGATTTTGTTTTGGAAATAAAAACTGATTTTGTTTTAGAAATAAAAACTGATTTTGTTTTAGAAATAAAAACTGATTTTGTTTTGGAAATAAAAACTGATTTTGTTTTGGAAATAAAAACTGATTTTGTTTTAAAAGTAAAAACTGATTTTGTTTAAAAGTAAAAACCGATTTTTGTCTAAAAGTAAAAACTTTAAATAGGAAAAAGGTTTAATCTTTAAAGAGAAAAAGGATTTGAACTTTAAGAAGTAAAAATCATATTTTTATATATTGAATAGCGTGGAAAAAATCATATTTTTATATATTGAATAGCATGGAAAAAAAAATCATATTTTTATATATTGAATAGCGTGGAAAAAATCATATTTTTATATATTGAATAGCGTGGAAAAAATCATATTTTTATATATTGAATAGCGTGGAAAAAATCATATTTTTATATATTGAATAGCGTGGAAAAAATCATATTGTTATATACTGAATAGCATCGTAAAAATTCGATTTTTACATATGTAGAGGATACGGGCGAAAGCGACAGAAAGGCGAGGATTTCTCTAAGTGAAGTTGGATAGCTATTGGTGAGAATTTCTCACCTTTCTATTTCTTTTCTCGTTATATATATATACTAGGATGCAGACGGTGCTTAGTAGCACCCGACACAATCGTCCACAGACCATGGACTTGTTTGTTTGGCTGTGTTGTTAGTTAGATTGTTTGGGTTGATTTGAATAGTTTGGTGAAATGAAATTGATATGATTGATGTGTGAATGGCGTGGGCCTTCACTAGACCGGGGATAAGGCTAGGCCTTGTCCCGTTTCTAGTATCGTGCCGTTATGCCGCCGAAATTTTCTAAAATATGTTAGAAAATAAAAAAAATATCATTTTATTGTGTAAATGAATTGAATAGAAATTCATAGGTTGAAATAAAATGTTTTATCGTTAAAAATATAATTTTTAACGTGAATGTGAATAAATGAATAGTTATAAACAAATCGGCCGATTTGTTTGTATATACACTGATTTGACTGATATTGATTGGGTCGATAAATTTCACACATCGCCCAACTGCACAAATAAAATCTGTGTTTGATTGTTTGAAACCCCACACGGGTGTTGGGATGAAATTTGAAGTTCACTCATCCTGATTGATTAAATATGTCGATCGATTGATTGACAGGCTGTTATAAGCGTTAGATATCTATATTTGATGCTTATACAGTGTAGTGCACTTTGGTTGATGGTTGATTATTTTTCAATGCTATTATACATGTGTTGTATGAAAATCCATATAATAACTTTATATGGTAACTGATTGGGCCTCATTCCAGTTTTAAAATAGAAATATTTGAAATAGAAATATTCGAAATGGAATATTTGAAAATATCAATATATGAAGCCGTGTTGATTAGATTGACGCCATTTTGACGTGAACGATATTTATATCGATTTTATTCATTTTAAAATGAATATTGAAAGTGATTTCGAAATGAAATGAATTGAAAACGATTTCGAGATGAATTGAATTGAAAACGATTTCGAGATGAATTGAATTGAAAACGATTTCGAAATGAAATGAATTGAAAACGATTTCGAAATGAATTGAATTGAAAACGATTTCGAAATGAATTGAAAACGAATTCAAATTGAATTGAAAGCAAATTGAAATGAATTCAAATTGAATTGAAATTTGAATTGAATAGAAACGAATTTATAGAGAAGAATTCAATTTTGATTTGAATTGAAAAGGAAGTTGAAATTGCTTTTGAAACGAATTTTAAAACTATTTATATAATTCGTTTTAAATAGAAATCGACGAAGTATATATTATATATATTATATATATATATAATATAATGGCCTGAATAGAACGCGCCGCGCCGCGGCAGTTCGTGAATTTCGACCATTTATTTCAAACGGACATTACGGGAGATCCGACCGTCGGATTCTCCTAAAACCGGAACCGTTGGGTTCGTATCGAAAAGAGCTTTCTAACGAATATTAGAAATTAGAAATCTAACGGTTGGATTTGGAATTATGTCAAAATCAAATTTGGAAAAGGTCGCTATAAGTGCAGTTCGATGGCCATTGATGGAAATCGACTGTACGGGCCTTGATAAAATTATTAAAAATAGTAATAATTTGTGTAAAATCATAAGAAATGATTTGTGAAGATTTGGGATGAAAAACTCCATATTTGAAAAGATAAAAATAGATTTTTATCGAAATGAACTAGTTTTGAACTAGAAAGATAATTCTATTTATTTTTAAATAAATAAATTGAATTTGAAATGGTTTTAAAAATAACCAGAATTCCCAATGATTGCATTGGAGTGGAATTGAATCGAAATTGTTTTCGGAATATTTCGATGTTGGAATTCGTGATTATACAGGTGTTGTTATGGAAATTTGAAAGATATATATTTATATCGTTATTTCCAATACGACATTTGTTAGTCGTAGAATTTGATATTGAATATAAGCCGATATATTTTCTATTCAGAGCCTTGTATTGAATATCAAATGTGATTTGGGTTTGTCGCGAATGGTGTCTTCACTAACACTGTTCTTGAACCTAGTTGTGAAAAGATTAAATCTTTTATCTAGATTTAATGAAGTGTACCAATTAAACGATATTTAATTGGAATTGAATTGGTATTGATTTTTGGGTTTATCGTGAACAGTGTTTTAAATAACACTTGTTCTTTAACCCGATAATTAATGGAATGTGATTTTGGGTTTATCGTGAACCGTGTTTTAAATGACACTGATTCTTTAACCCAGTTAAAGATTAAAACTAAGTGGAGTTTTAATGAATCTTTAATTAGATTGAGATGATCGAAAATGGGGTATCACCAGTTTTGCTCCAGGCGATGGTTAAATCTTTAATTAGATTTGAACGTGAAATGGTAATTGAATTTATCGATAACACTGTGGTGTTAGATATGAAGTATTACCAGTTTTACTTCATGGGATGAATAGGTTGGGATTGGGAAATAAAATAAATGATTACTTCGGTGTGGTTCGCTAATCCCGACTAGTTTGAATTGATATTCAAAGGAGATTAAAGAATAAATTTAAAGAATTTATCTTGGATAAAATTAATGGGAACTTTTCCCAAAGTATAAGAATATTTGAATAAAAGAATATTCTGAATTGGAATGAGGCGTATGTTGTGTTTGTGTAACACTTTTATAATATATACGCGAGTTATTCAGAAAGACCGGGTTTATCCCATTCTGAATAACTGATTCGACGTGGTGTCGAAGATGAAGACGGTGGTCGAAGACCGGAAGTCTTCACGTCGTTTGGGTAATTACTGATGATCTTGATTGGGCTGTACACCCAAGAAGATGGAAACAGTTAGTGATCGTCCAGACGTACTTGGAGATCGATGGATATGCGGGGTACTAGGTGCCTCCGGTTTCGTTCAGCCCCAGAACGGACTTGTAAATGGACTGTGTGTCTGACATTGGATTTCAGTCCATGTGATTGATCTCTATTAAATATATATCTGTTTGGCGGCGGAGAATTTATTCTCTTGCTTAACGCCCTTCTCTGAGACGTACGAGCTCAGGGGTTATATATTGATGGATATCAAACACATGGAGTGAATTGCCTGTGTGGCATGCCTAAGTGGCAATGGATCGAGGCTTCTATTGAAAAGCAAAGTCTTGTGGTGATGATCAAAGCACAGCCTGTGTGGCACAGCTTTGTGTAACGTGAATTCGCGAGCCTCGCACCCCGGTTGTGAACCAAAAACGGGAGACGGACCTCAGGGAGGGCATGCGTTTCTTTCTAGTTAGAAGTGGCGTCAGTGGTTTTACACGCCCTGACGAGTTTGACTTATGTGGTTGTTGCTGTTGCGAGGCGCCTCGGATTGATCGGTCGTTCTCGAACCGATGGAGTCATTTGGTTGGCTCATTTACGCCCCAAAGGGCGGGGAAACGTAGTGTTCAGGGTTTAAGTTTAATCCACATCGGTGGACCAGCCCTGTCGCTCCAAGGTCACTCGAGCTCTGACCTGTGGCTCGGGCTAGAGAGTCACGAATCGGTTGAGGACTATCTTTTGCCTCGGTTCATAGACGGAAATCCAATTTCCAAATACGTGACTTTGCGGTTTTATGTGTAAACCTATATATGGCGACATAGTGGCATGGGACGCTCATGTCGCCTATGATTGATACTTATGATTTGAAGTTGTTTTATACCCTATGCACTTACTATAGTATCAAATGATTTGTTTTAAACGTATCAAGCATTCTTTGGCTGTTATAAGGGAAAACCCTATCCTCGGCTGCGTTGCATTGTGTGATGGGACCTGGGTCTTATAACAGTTTCATTTTTCTTTATTTAGCATTGCGCAGTTTGTTTTATGCACTGGTATTCTTGGGAGGAAACCCGTTCCGTGTTATACGGCGTGGTCCCTTGATTTACTGAACTTTAAAAATAAAGATTAACTGTTTTAGTTCTCACACCAGTCACATGACTGTCCTGGAGTTTATTGTTTTAACCTAAACTCTGGGTGCCCCTATTTTGACACGGGCAGCTAGTAGTTTTGGTTTTGCAGATTTATATTCACAGGATCCTGGTTTACAGCTGGAACGATATCCGGAAAGCTTTGTATCCGTATATCTCTTCTAGTTGTGCTTTGTATTATTTTCCGCTGCTATGTATTTAAATGTAATTTAAATCTCTGATATTTCTGTGTAATATTCATTTATACTCTGTATATTCTTGTAATCTGATGCATTGTTGTTATATACAATGAAACGTTCTTCTGTATGCGTTCTATTTTGTCGTGTTCTCAAACGATAGGGCGTTTTCGAACGGTCTGGGTCGGTTTAGCGACTGATTCGGACCGAGCGAAATTCCTTGCCGTGACAGTTGGTATCGGAGCTTTGGTTTACAAAGCCAGAGAACAAGGCACATTAGAACCACATGAAAGAATTCATCAGAAATTGGATTAGTAATATCCAATTAGAATGACTCGTTAGAGATGGGATCAGTGGTATCCTAGAACGAGTGTGAAGAGTATATTTTTAAAATGAAAACAAATTTTGTTTTGAAAATTTAAATCAATTATTCGTATTTGATTAGTTATTTATATTGATTTTGGACAATTCAGTATATAAAGATTTTGCATATACGCCTTGCAAACGTGTATTTGAAATTTTAATATATTGGATAGATATAGAATTACACTCTAATCGCCCGAAGATGATTTTGATGATGGAGCTCCATCATTAGAATTTATGTTCGAGTGACGAAAGTGAGCTTTCTATATGTTTCCTATTGACTGGTGTGAGAACCAAAATTAGATAGGGCTTATTGTTGTGATTTGGCATCAAAAATCTGATTTTTGACTATGTATCAAAGTTATCAATTTGAAACTCTAATTCACTAATTGATTGATGTTTGTGTTGTTTGTTTATTTGTTTGCTAATTTTTAGCCATTTAGCCTAATAGCATCAAATATTGAATTATATTGAAAATTGGTCGCATTTGTTTGCATATACATATATATCATTGAACAGGTCATAGCAAGGAGGCTAGAGCAGAGAATAAAATTTGTTTGCCTAACAAATAGGTACATGTTTACTACATAATTTACTGTATTGTTTGGGTGATGATGATTTTGTGAGCCTATTGGCTAGCCGCTTGGCTTTTTCTTTTTCTTTTTGAGATCTGAAGGACCGGGGAAGCTATTTGAAATTCCCCGATGCTCCCATTGCAGGGGAGGTTATGGCGAAATTTTACAAAAATTTAGGGTGTTAGCCAAATTTTTGAAATTTTGAAAATTCTCAGAAACTAAAAAAGTTAGAGAATGGAAGCCTGATCGATCGTAGAGCTGAATAATCAAACCACTTTCGACTTTGTTCCTTTTCGGGGACGAAAAGTTTTAAGTGGGGGAGATTGTAACAACCCGTAAAATGCGAGCCAGTTTGAAAATTTTATTTTGGCAATTTTAGCGAATTTTGAATATTTAAAATGAATTATTTTAAATAATATCGACGAGAAATTTATTTTGAATATAATTCGACGTATATAATATACGCGTCGTCGTTAGAATATAAATAATTATATATAATTATAAATAGAATTGAAAATGGCGTGGTAGTTCGATAATTCGATTTCAAACTTCAATTGAATGTACCGGGTGCAAAACAATCCGGATTTTAGTGAAACCAAAAATAATGGAATCTAATGGTGAATATCTTCCCAACGAATTCGAAAAATCAAAATTTCGTAGCGGGAATCAAAAGATATGTCCAGTTGAAAATTCTGAATAGTCGCTATGGAATTCAGGCCCTTAAAAATGGACATTTTGCAAATGACCTCGGATTTCGACGAAACCACTTTTATTGGGTCCGTGATGTCGAATTATTGTTAGATTCCAAATTTCATAATTTTTCGAATCAATATGTGAGCGTGGCAAAGGAAAACGCGTTTGACCATTTTCAGTTGATTTTAATCGACTGGAAATTGGCCATTTTTCTAACGGTCTCAGAATTCGACGAAACTAGTTTTGTTAGGACCGTATCGTCAATACGAAGCTAGAAAATATTTTTATGGAATTTATAGAGTTGTTATGTGACCCCGGTAATTTGAAAAGTACGTTTAAAATTCAAGATAGTGATTTAAATGTAAATTCAACGGAAACTAATCGAAACGATCAAATCAGCTTGCGATACATATCCCATTGTGTTCGGAATGGGGGTAAAACGCTATGGACGACAGGCGGTGGGCCTCGTTTTGAGGTCGTATGCAAAAGTCAACTTTATGTAATTAAAATAATAATAAAAATAAAAAAATAAAAAAAAATAATAATATCTCCTCACCCCTTTTAACGTTCTGGCCCCCCCTCCCTCCTTTTCGTTATTCAGAATAAGAAAAAAAAAAACCTAATTAACGGAGCCGCCGCTCCTGATGATCACCGCGCCGCCGGCGATTGCTCGCCCACCCCTCGTCTCCAGCAACTCCTCCCTCGCCCCTCGCTCCAAACGAGGAAACCCGGCCGACCCCGCTCGAATCCGCACCGCTCCACCACTGGAGCCACCGAAAGCCGCCGCCACTCGCCACCCCGCAACCCCCGATCCTCCTCCGCTTCACTCACCCTCCTCCGCTCCGCAGGACCTACGAGCCTCCCCCTCGAAGCCATCGCGACAGCCACCAGCAGCTCCGCCCAGTTCGAGACTTGCCGCCGACGTCTCCAACCCCCCCCTCTGTAAGCATTTTTTTTTTATTATCTTATTTTTATTTTATAAAACAGAATTTAAAAACTGAAAAAGTTTAAAAGTAAAAATAAAAAAAGAAAATGTTTAAAAGTAAAAATAAAAACAGAAAAAGTTTAAAATTAAAAATAAAAACAGAAAAAGTTTAAAAGTAAAAATAAAAACAGAAAATGTTTAAAAGTAAAAATAAAAACTGAAAATGTTTAAAAGTAGAAATAAAAACTGATTTTGTTTTAGAAATAAAAACTGATTTTGTTTTAGAAATAAAAACTGATTTTGTTTTAGAAATAAAAACTGATTTTGTTTTGGAAATAAAAACTGATTTTGTTTTAGAAATAAAAACTGATTTTGTCTTAGAAATAAAAACTGATTTTGTTTTGGAAATAAAAACTGATTTTGTTTTGGAAATAAAAACTGATTTTGTTTTAAAAGTAAAAACTGATTTTGTTTAAAAGTAAAAACTGATTTTTGTCTAAAAGTAAAAACTTTAAATAGGAAAAAGGTTTAATCTTTAAAGAGAAAAAGGATTTGAACTTTAAGAAGTAAAAATCATATTTTTATATATTGAATAGCGTGGAAAAAATCATATTTTTATATATTGAATAGCGTGGAAAAAATCATATTTTTATATATTGAATAGCGTGGAAAAAATCATATTTTTATATATTGAATAGCGTGGAAAAAATCATATTTTTATATATTGAATAGCGTGGAAAAAATCATATTTTTATATATTGAATAGCGTGGAAAAAATCATATTTTTATATATTGAATAGCATCGTAAAAATTCGATTTTTACATATGTAGAGGATACGGGCGAAAGTGACAGAAAGGCGAGGATTTCTCTAAGTGAAGTTGGATAGCTATTGGTGAGAATTTCTCACCTTTCTATTTCTTTTCTAGTTATATATATATATACTAGGATGCAGACGGTGCTTAGTAGCACCCGACACAATCGTCCACAGACCATGGACTTGTTTGTTTGGCTGTGTTGTTAGTTAGATTGTTTGGGTTGATTTGAATAGTTTGGTGAAATGAAATTGATATGATTGATGTGTGAATGGCGTGGGCCTTCACTAGACCGGGGATAAGGCTAGGCCTTGTCCCGTTTCTAGTATCGTGCCGTTATGCCGCCGAAATTTTCTAAAATATGTTAGAAAATAAAAAAAATATCATTTTATTGTGTAAATGAATTGAATAGAAATTCATAGGTTGAAATAAAATGTTTTATCGTTAAAAATATAATTTTTAACGTGAATGTGAATAAATGAATAGTTATAAACAAATCGGCCGATTTGTTTGTATATACACTGATTTGACTGATATTGATTGGGTCGATAAATTTCACACATCGCCCAACTGCACAAATAAAATCTGTGTTTGATTGTTTGAAACCCCACACGGGTGTTGGGATGAAATTTGAAGTTCACTCATCCTGATTGATTAAATATGTCGATCGATTGATTGACAGGCTGTTATAAGCGTTAGATATCTATATTTGATGCTTATACAGTGTAGTGCACTTTGGTTGATGGTTGATTATTTTTCAATGCTATTATACATGTGTTGTATGAAAATCCATATAATAACTTTATATGGTAACTGATTGGGCCTCATTCCAGTTTTAAAATAGAAATATTTGAAATAGAAATATTCGAAATGGAATATTTGAAAATATCAATATATGAAGCCGTGTTGATTAGATTGACGCCATTTTGACGTGAACGATATTTATATCGATTTTATTCATTTTAAAATGAATATTGAAAGTGATTTCGAAATGAAATGAATTGAAAACGATTTCGAGATGAATTGAATTGAAAACGATTTCGAGATGAATTGAATTGAAAACGATTTCGAAATGAAATGAATTGAAAACGATTTCGAAATGAATTGAATTGAAAACGATTTCGAAATGAATTGAAAACGAATTCAAATTGAATTGAAAGCAAATTGAAATGAATTCAAATTGAATTGAAATTTGAATTGAATAGAAACGAATTTATAGAGAAGAATTCAATTTTGATTTGAATTGAAAAGGAAGTTGAAATTGCTTTTGAAACGAATTTTAAAACTATTTATATAATTCGTTTTAAATAGAAATCGACGAAGTATATATTATATATATTATATATATATATAATATAATGGCCTGAATAGAACGCGCCGCGCCGCGGCAGTTCGTGAATTTCGACCATTTATTTCAAACGGACATTACGGGAGATCCGACCGTCGGATTCTCCTAAAACCGGAACCGTTGGGTTCGTATCGAAAAGAGCTTTCTAACGAATATTAGAAATTAGAAATCTAACGGTTGGATTTGGAATTATGTCAAAATCAAATTTGGAAAAGGTCGCTATAAGTGCAGTTCGATGGCCATTGATGGAAATCGACTGTACGGGCCTTGATAAAATTATTAAAAATAGTAATAATTTGTGTAAAATCATAAGAAATGATTTGTAAAGATTTGGGATGAAAAACTCCATATTTGAAAAGATAAAAATAGATTTTTATCGAAATGAACTAGTTTTGAACTAGAAAGATAATTCTATTTATTTTTAAATAAATAAATTGAATTTGAAATGGTTTTAAAAATAACCAGAATTCCCAATGATTGCATTGGAGTGGAATTGAATCGAAATTGTTTTCGGAATATTTCGATGTTGGAATTCGTGATTATACAGGTGTTGTTATGGAAATTTGAAAGATATATATTTATATCGTTATTTCCAATACGACATTTGTTAGTCGTAGAATTTGATATTGAATATAAGCCGATATATTTTCTATTCAGAGCCTTGTATTGAATATCAAATGTGATTTGGGTTTGTCGCGAATGGTGTCTTCACTAACACTGTTCTTGAACCTAGTTGTGAAAAGATTAAATCTTTTATCTAGATTTAATGAAGTGTACCAATTAAACGATATTTAATTGGAATTGAATTGGTATTGATTTTTGGGTTTATCGTGAACAGTGTTTTAAATAACACTTGTTCTTTAACCCGATAATTAATGGAATGTGATTTTGGGTTTATCGTGAACCGTGTTTTAAATGACACTGATTCTTTAACCCAGTTAAAGATTAAAACTAAGTGGAGTTTTAATGAATCTTTAATTAGATTGAGATGATCGAAAATGGGGTATCACCAGTTTTGCTCCAAGCGATGGTTAAATCTTTAATTAGATTTGAACGTGAAATGGTAATTGAATTTACCGATAACACTGTGGTGTTAGATATGAAGTATTACCAGTTTTACTTCATGGGATGAATAGGTTGGGATTGGGAAATAAAATAAATGATTACTTCGGTGTGGTTCGCTAATCCCGACTAGTTTGAATTGATATTCAAAGGAGATTAAAGAATAAATTTAAAGAATTTATCTTGGATAAAATTAATGGGAACTTTTCCCAAAGTATAAGAATATTTGAATAAAAGAATATTCTGAATTGGAATGAGGCGTATGTTGTGTTTGTGTAACACTTTTATAATATATACGCGAGTTATTCAGAAAGACCGGGTTTATCCCATTCTGAATAACTGATTCGACGTGGTGTCGAAGATGAAGACGGTGGTCGAAGACCGGAAGTCTTCACGTCGTTTGGGTAATTACTGATGATCTTGATTGGGCTGTACACCCAAGAAGATGGAAACAGTTAGTGATCGTCCAGACGTACTTGGAGATCGATGGATATGCGGGGTACTAGGTGCCTCCGGTTTCGTTCAGCCCCAGAACGGACTTGTAAATGGACTGTGTGTCTGATATTGGATTTCAGTCCGTGTGATTGATCTCTATTAAATATATATCTGTTTGGCGGCGGAGAATTTATTCTCTTGCTTAACGCCCTTCTCTGAGACGTACGAGCTCAGGGGTTATATATTGATGGATATCAAACACATGGAGTGAATTGCCTGTGTGGCATGCCTAAGTGGCAATGGATCGAGGCTTCTGTTGAAAAGCAAAGTCTTGTGGTGATGATCAAAGCACAGCCTGTGTGGCACAGCTTTGTGTAACGTGAATTCGCGAGCCTCGCACCCCGGTTGTGAACCAAAAACGGGAGACGGACCTCAGGGAGGGCATGCGTTTCTTTCTAGTTAGAAGTGGCGTCAGTGGTTTTACACGCCCTGACGAGTTTGACTTATGTGGTTGTTGCTGTTGCGAGGCGCCTCGGATTGATCGGTCGTTCTCGAACCGATGGAGTCATTTGGTTGGCTCATTTACGCCCCAAAGGGCGGGGAAACGTAGTGTTCAGGGTTTAAATTTAATCCACATCGGTGTACCGGCCCTGTCGCTCCAAGGTCACTCGAGCTCTGACCTGTGGCTCGGGCTAGAGAGTCACGAATCGGTTGAGGACTATCTTTTGCCTCGGTTCATAGACGGAAATCCAATTTCCAAATACGTGACTTTGCGGTTTTATGTGTAAACCTATATATGGCGACATAGTGGCATGGGACGCTCATGTCGCCTATGATTGATACTTATGATTTGAAGTTGTTTTATACCCTATGCACTTACTATAGTATCAAATGATTTGTTTTAAACGTATCAAGCATTCTTTGGCTGTTATAAGGGAAAACCCTATCCTCGGCTGCGTTGCATTGTGTGATGGGACCTGGGTCTTATAACAGTTTCATTTTTCTTTATTTAGCATTGCGCAGTTTGTTTTATGCACTGGTATTCTTGGGAGGAAACCCGTTCCGTGTTATACGGCGTGGTCCCTTGATTTACTGAACTTTAAAAATAAAGATTAACTGTTTTAGTTCTCACACCAGTCACATGACTGACCTGGAGTTTATTGTTTTAACCTAAACTCTGGGTGCCCCTATTTTGACACGGGCAGCTAGTAGTTTTGGTTTTGCAGATTTATATTCACAGGATCCTGGTTTACAGCTGGAACGATATCCGGAAAGCTTTGTATCCGTATATCTCTTCTAGTTGTGCTTTGTATTATTTTCCGCTGCTATGTATTTAAATGTAATTTAAATCTCTGATATTTCTGTGTAATATTCATTTATACTCTGTATATTCTTGTAATCTGATGCATTGTTGTTATATACAATGAAACGTTCTTCTGTATGCGTTCTATTTTGTCGTGTTCTCAAACGATAGGGCGTTTTCGAACGGTCTGGGTCGGTTTAGCGACTGATTCGGACCGAGCGAAATTCCTTGCTGTGACAGGGAGATTGTAACAACCCGAAAATCTGGGCCAGTTTAAAATTTTTATTTTAGCCATTTTAGCGAATTTTGATTATTTAAAATGAATTATTTTAAATAATATCGACGAGAAATTTACTTTCAATAGCATTCGAACGTATATATTTTATACGCGTCGTCGTTAGAATGTAAATATTTATATATATAATTATAAATAGAATTGAAAATGGCGCGGTAGTTCGATAATTCGATTTCAAACTTCAATTGAATGTACCGGGTGCCAAACAATCCGGATTTTAGTGAAACCAAAAACATTAGGATCTAATTGATGATATCTTTCCAACGTATCCGACAAATCGAAATTTCATAGCGGGAATCAAAAGATATGTCCAGTTGAAAATTCTGAATAGTCGCTATGGAATTCAGGCCCTTAAAAATGGAAATTTTGCAGATGACCTCGGAATTCGACGAAACTAGTTTTGTTAGGACCGTATCGTCAATACGATGCTAGAAAATATTTTTATGAAATTTATAGAGTTAGTATGTGACCCCGATAATTTGAAATGTACGTTTAAAATTCAATATAGTGATTTAAATGTAAATTCAACGGAAAGCAATCGAAACGATCAAATCAGCTTGCGATACATATCCCATTGTGTTCGGAATGGGGGTAAAACGCTGTGGACGACAGGCGGTGGGCCTCGATTAGAGGTCGTATGTAAAAGTCAACTTTTTGAATTTTAAATTAATAAAAATAATTAATTAATTTCTCTCTCCTTCCCTTTTATCATTGCTCTGGCCCCCCCTATATTCTTCAACCCAAATCGACAGAAAGAAGAAGAAGAAAAAAAAAAAAAACGACGAGGTCGATCCTCGATGTTGGCGCCGCCGGAGGGCCTCCAACACGCGCGCCTCCCTCCTCTTGTCAGCGCCCCTTTCCACCGCCGAGTTCCTCCCTCCGGCGCCTCCAACCGCGAACCCCCATATCGAAACCCGCGGCAACCCTTTTCAGACCCCAAGGCCGAAGTCAACCCCACCGCCACCCGAATCTGGCTGCCTCTGCCTGAAGCCTGGACCCGCCGCCAGCAGCTCCGGTACACCCCTTCCCCCACTCCGACGAACTCAGCACCAAGCTCTTCTTTTTTTTTCAAACGTGCAATGTGAGTTTTTCCTGTTTATTTTCTTCGATTAAAACTGATTTTATTGACTAGTAAGGATTTTTAAGTATGAAAAGACGATATTTTGAGATGAGTAGTATAATAAAAATGTGATTTTTATATATTGAACTTCGAAATAAAAATGTGATTTTTTATATATTGAACATCGAAATAAAAATATGATTTTTATATATTGAACTTCGAAATAAAAATGTGATTTTTATATATTGAACATCGAAATAAAAATATGATTTTTATATATTGAACTTCGAAATAAAAATGTGATTTTTATATATTGAACTTCGAAATAAAAATATGTTTTTTATATATTGAATAGCGAAGTAAAAATTCGATTTTTACATATGTAGTGAAAGCGGATAACGAAGGTGACAAAAAGGCGAGAACGAAGAAGCTTTATATCATAGAAGAGTCAAGATGATTGGATAGCTATCTGTGAGAATTTCTCACCTTTCAATTTCTTTTCTAATTATATATATATACTAGGATGCAGACGGTGCTTAGTAGCACCCGACACAATCGTCCACAGACCATGGACTTGTTTGTTTGGTTGCATAGATTAGTTATATGATTTGATTTGAATTTGGTTGTTTAGTGATTTGATTGATGTGTGAATGGCGTGGGCCTTCACTAGACCGGGGATAAGGCTAGGCCTCGTCCCGTTTCTAGTATCGTGCCGTTATGCCGCCGAAATTTTCTAAAATAAGTTAGAAAAATAAAAATATCATTTTATTTAAAGAATGAACTGAATAGAAATTCATATGTTTGAATAAAATGTTTTATCGTTAAAAATATAATTTTTAACGTGAACGTGAATAAATAAATATTCATTTACAAACCAGACGGTTTGTTTATGTACACCTATTTGAAGGACATTGATTGGGTCGATAAATTTTACACATCGCCCAACTGCACAAGTAAAATCTGTGTTTGATTGTTTGAAACCCCACACGGGTGTTGGGATGAAATTTGAAGTTCACTCATCCTGATTGATTAAATATGTCGATCGATTGATCGACAGGCTGTTATAAGCGTTAGATATCTATATTTGATGCTTATACAGTGTAGTGCACTTTGGTTGATGGTTGATTATTTTTCAATGCTATTATATGTGTGTAATGTATGAAAATCCATATAGTTAACATTATATGGTGATTGATTGGGCCTCATTCCAATTTAGAAAATAAAGAATAATATAAAATAAAGGTTCATGTGTTGACAGTACTCATCCATTGAGATTGGTCATGTGTTGAACGAAATATTTTAGTAATAAAATTTACATCTTTATCAATATAAAATAAAGGTTCATGTGTTGACAGTACTCATCCATTGAGATTGGTCATGTGTTGAACGAAATATTTTGATAATAACAACTATTTTGAAAAAGAAATATTTGAAATAGAATATTTGAAAATAGAAATTTATGAAGCCACGTTGATTAGATTGACGCCATTTTGACGTGAACGATATCTATATCGATTTTAAACGATTTCGAAATGAATTGAATATATAACGATTTCGAAATGAATTGAATATATAACGATTTCGAAATGAATTGAATATATAACGATTTCGAAATGAATTGAATATATAACGATTTCGAAATGAATTGAATATATAACGATTTCGAAATGAATTGAATATATAACGATTTCGAAATGAATTGAATATATAACGATTTCGAAATGAATTGAATATATAACGATTTCGAAATGAATTGAATATAAAACGATTTCGAAATGAAATAAATTGAAAACGAATTTGAATTGAATAGAAATGAATTTTAAAACGAATTTATAGAGAAGAATTCAATTTTGATTTGAATTGAAATGGAAGTTGAAATTGCTTTTGAAACGAATTTTAAAACTATTTATATAATTCGTTTTAAATAGAAATCGACGAAATATATATTATATATATTATATATATAATATAATGGCCTGAATAGAACGCGCCGCGCCGCGGCAGTTCGTGAATTTCGACCATTTACTTCGAACGGATATTACGGGAGATCCGACCGTCGGATTCTCCTAAAAACCGGAACCGTTGGGTTCATATCGAAAAGAGCTTTCTAATGAATATTAGATATTTGAAATCTAACGGTTGGATTTGGAATCATGTCCAAATCAAATTTGAAAAAGGTCGTTGTAAGTGCAGTTCGATGTCCGTTGATGGAAATCGACTGTACGGGCCTTGATAAAATTATTAAAAATAGTAATAATTTGTGTAAAATCATAAGAAATGATTTAGAAAGAATTGGGATGAAAAACTCCATATTTGAAAAGATAAAAATAGACTTTTATCAAAATGAACTAGTTTTGAACTAGAAGTATAATTCTATTTATTTTTAAATAAATAAACTGGATTAGAAATGGTTTTGAAAATAACCAGAATTTCCAATGATTGCATTGGAATGGATTTGAATCGAAATTGTCTTCGGAATATTTCGATGTTGGATTTCGTGATTATACAGTTGTTGTTATGGAAATTTGAAAGATATAGATATATATATCGTTATTTCCAATACGATATTTGTTGGTCGCAGAATTTGATATTGAATATAAGCCGGGATATTTTCTATTCAGAGCCTTGTATTTAATATAAAATGTGATTTGGGTTTGTCGTGAATGGTGTCTTCACTAACACTGTTCTTGAACCCAGTTGAGAAAGGATTAAATCTTTTTATTTAGATTTAATGAAGCGTAACAATTAAATGATATTTAATTGGAATTGAATCGATATTGATTTTTGGGTTTATCGTGGACAGTGTTTTAAATAACACTCGTTCTTTAACCCGATAATTAATGAATGTGATTTTGGGTTTATCGTGGACGGTGTTTTAAATGACACTGATTCTTTAACCCAGTTAACGATTAAAACTAAGTGGAGTTTTAATGAATCTTTAATTAGATTGAAAAGATCGAGAATGGAGTATCACCAGTTTTGCTCCAGGCGATAGTTAAATCTTTAATTAGATTTGAACGTGAAATGGTAATTGAATTTACCGATAACACTGTGGTGTTAGATATGAAGTATTACCAGTTTTACTTCATGGGATGAATAGGTCGGGATGGGGAAATTAAAATAAATGATTACCTCGGTAAGGTTCGCTAATCCCGACTAGTTTGAATTGAGATTCAAAAATAGAATAAAGAATAAATTCAAGGAATTTATCTTGGATAAAATTAATGGGAACCTTTCCCTATGAATGTGAAATTTAGAAACTAACTGTCGGTTAGCTAAGCAGAATGGTTTTCTGGATATTGATCTGATGTTGGTTTCGGCCTTCGGGGTTAATATTTGGGAAATTATTCTCTTGATTAATTTACGGTTAGTGACTAATGAATTGGAATGAGGCGTATGTTGTGTTTGTGTAACACTTATTTAAAATAATACGCGAGTTATTCGGAAAGACCGGGTTTATCCCATTCTGAATAACTGATACGACGATAAGTCGAAGATGAAGACGATGGTCGAAGACCGGTGGTCATCACGTCGTTTGGATAATTACTGATAATCTTGATTGGGCTGTACACCCAAGAAGATGGAAACAGTTGGTGATCGTCCAGACGTACTTGGAGATCGATGGATATGCGAGGTACTAGGTGCCTCCGGTTTCGTTCAGACCCAGAACGGACTTGTAAATGGACTGTGTGTCTGACATTGGATTTTAGTCCGTGTGATTGATCTCTATTAAATATATATCTGTTTGGCAGCGGAGAATTTATTCTCTTGCTTAACGCCCTTCTCTGAGACGTACGAGCTCAGAGGTTATATATTGATGGATATCAAACGCATGGAGTGAATTGCCTGTGTGGCATGCCTAAGTGGCAATTGATCGAGGTTTCTGTTGAAAAGCAAAGTCTTGTGGTGATGATCAAAGCAAGGCCTTTGTGGCGTAGCTTTGTGTAACGTTTACTTCGCGTGTTTCACACCCGGTATGAACCAAAAACGGGAGAGGACGTCAGGGAGGGCATGCGTTTCTTTCTAGCTAGAAGTGGCGTCAGTGGTTTTACACGCCCTGACGAGTTTGACTTATGTGGTTTTTGCTGTTGCGAGGCGCCTCGGATTGATCGGTCGTTCTCGAACCGATGGAGTCATTTAGTTGGCTCACCTACGCCCAATAGGGCGGAGAAACGCATGTTCAGGGTTTAAGTTTAATCCACATCGGTGGACTGGCCCTGAGGATCCAGGGGCCCACCTGAGTCTGGGTCCTGTGGCTCGGGCTAGAGAGTCACGAATCGGTAGAGGACTATCTTTTGCCTCGGTTCATAGACGGAAATCCAATTTCCAAATACGTGACATTTGCGGTTTTATTTGTAGAGCCTAGTATGGCGACATAGTGGGATGGGGCGCTCATGCCGCCTATGATTGATACTTATGATTTGAAGTTGTTTTATACACTATGCACTTATAATAGTATCAAACGATTTGTTTTAACCGTATCAAGCATTCTTTGGCTGTTATAAGGGAAAACCCTATCCTCGGCTGCGTTGCATTGTGTGATGGGACCTGGGTCTTATAACAGCTTCATTCTTCTTTATTTAGCATTGCGCTGTTTGTTTTATGCACTGGTATTCTTGGGAGGAAACCCGTTCCGTGTTATACGCGTGGTCCCTTGATTTACCGAACATTAAAAATAAAGATTAACTGTTTTAGTTCTCACACCAGTCACATGACTGATCTGGAGTTTATTGTTTTAACCTAAACTCTGGGTGCCCCTATTTTGACACGGGCAGCTAGTAGTTTTGGTTTTGCAGATTTATATTCACAGGATCCTGGTTTACAGTTGGAACGATATCCGGAAAGCTTTGTATCCGTATATCTCTTCTAGTTGTGTATTGTATTATTTTCCGCTGCTATGTATTTAAATGTAATTTTAAATCTCTGATATTTCTGTGTAATATTTATTCATTTATACTTTGTATATTCTTGTAATCTGATGCATTGTTGTAATATACAATGAAATGTTCTTTTATATGCGTTCTGTTGTGGCTTGTTCTCGAACTATCCGACACTTTCCTTTACGGGGAAGTTGCGGGTTTTCACACTTACCAGCCCTGACATTTATATACTTTTCACCTTTGTGGTTGTTGGACGAGGCGCCTCGATTTTAGGTCTGTAAGGACCGGGAAACGTGTGTTCAGGAATACTAATCCTCTAACGTAAGTGAGGACCGGCCCTGAAGCATCCAAGGGTTGCCCAGAGTGCGTAGCCCTGAGGCATTTGCTAGAGTGTCTCGAACGCGGAGAGGAGCTTGCCCCTTGCCTCGACTCATGACGGAATCCAATTTCCAATACGTGTAATTCGTCTTTAATTGTAGAACTAGTATGGCGACATAGTAGATGGTAGCTGTGCCGCCTATGATTTATATTTATGATTGAAAATGTTTTGACACTATACACTTATTATAGTATCAAATGATTTGTTTTAAACGTATCAAGCATGCTTTGGCTGTTATAAGGGAAAACCCTATCCTCCGGCTTGCGTTGCATTATGTGATGGGACCTGGGTCTTATAACAGCTTCATTTTTCTTTATTTAGCATTGCGCTGTTTGTTCTATGCACTGGTATTCTTGGGAGGAAACCCGTTCCGTGTTATATGGCGTGGTCCCTTGATTTACCTAACTTTAAAATCAATATTAATAACTGTTTTTGTTCTCACACCAGTCACATGACTGACCTGGAGTTTATTGTTTTAACCTAAACTCTGAGTGCCCCTATTTTCCGCATGGGCAGCTAGTAGTTTTGGTTTTGCAGATTTATATTCACAGGATCCTGGTTTACAGCTGGAATGATATCCGGAAAGCTATGTATCCGTATATCACCTTCAGTTGTGCTTTGTATTATTTTCCGCTGCTATGTAATTTATTGTAATCTCTGATATCTATCGAATGTAATTTATTCAATTATACTCTGTATATTCTTGTATCTGATGGAATTGTTGTAATAACAATGAAATGTTCTTCTGTTGTGTTCTGATTTGTCCTGTTCTCAAACGATCAGGGGTTTCGAACGGTCTAGATCGGTTTAACGACTGATTCAGATCGAGCGAAATTCCGTGTCGTCACAGATTGACAATGTGACATGCTAAGATACAAATGATCAAGGCTTTTGCTGGAAAGCAGGGGCTTGTGGATGATGATCAAAGCACGGCTTTAATTAGCACAGCTTTGTGTATAGCGTTAATTCGCGAGCCTCACACCCCGGTATGAGCCTAAAACGAGATCAGGGACGCAGGGAGTGCATACGTTTCTTTCTAGCTAAAAGTGGTGTCATGGTATGGAGATCAGACATTTGTACTTATGTGGATGATGAATGCGAGGCGCCTTGGATATGATTGGTCGACGTACTGACCATTTTGGAGGTCCGATAGGACCGAGAAACATATTGTTCAGGAGTAATTAATCCACTAAAGTAAGTGTTGACCGACCCTATAGGAACCAAGGGTTGCCCGTAGGTGTGATCCTGAGGCATTTGCTAGAGTGTCTCGAATCGGAAGGAGCCATCCCTTGCCTTGACTCATGATGGAAATCCAATTTCCAATTCGCGACTTTTCGGTTTTAGTTGTAAACCTATATATGGCGACATAGTAGGATGGGGCATTATGTCGTCTATGATTGATACATTTATATTTGAAGTTGATTTCTTCACTTATATAATAATAACAGATAAATTTCACGTACCAAGCATATTTGACCATTATAAGGTAAAACTCTATCCTCTAGTTTGTGTTTGCATTGTGTGATGGGACCTGAATCTTATAGTGGCTTTATTTTTCCTTTTTTATCATCGCATTATTTATTTATGGTATTCTTGGGAGGAAACTCGTTCCGTGTTATACGGCATGGTCCCTTGATTTACCTAACTTTAAAATAAAGGTAATAACTGTTTTAGTTCTCGCACCAGTCCCATGACTGACTCGGAGTTTATTGTTTCCACCTAAACTCTGGGTGCCCATATTTTCCACATGGGCAGCTAGTAGTTTTGGTTTTCGCAGATATTTCTTTTAACAGGATCCTGGATTACAGTGGAGCTATATTCAGAATTCTTTCTATCCGTGTATCTCTTTCAGTTGTGGTAGTTGATATTTTCCACTGCACATTATATTTATGTATATATCTTTCCACTGTTTTGTAATTTGTAAATCTCTGGTATTTATTTTTCCGCTATATATTATTTATTTGTACTCTGATATTCTTGTACTCTGATGTAAATTGTTGTAACAGCAACGAAATGTTCTATTGTTTGTGTTCTGATGCGTCATTCTCAAAACAATCCGGGCTCCTCCGTCTCTTCGCTGATCGGGGAAGTCTGGGTCATTTCATTTTGGTATCAGAGCTTTGGTTTACAAAGCTCTAGAACAAAACAAGTTAGAACCAAATGATAGAATTCATCGGAGATTGGATTAGTAATATCCTATAAGAATAACTCGTTAGAGATAGGGTTATTAGTACCCTAGAATGAGTTTGAAGAGTATTATTTATGAAAACGAATTTAGTTTTGAAAAAATATCTTATTATACGTATTTGAGTATTTTATTTGATTTTGAATTTGGACTATCGGGTATATGAAGATTTTGAATATACGCGTAATTAACGTATATCCGAAGTCTCAAATATACTAGGTAGATATGGAATCACTCTCTAGTCGCCCAGAGATGTTTCTGATGATGGTTCGAAACATCATCAGTGCTTATGTTCGAGTTTCGAAGGTGGGGTATCTATATATTTCCAATTGACTGGTGTGAGAACCAAAACTTAGAATTTTTTGTTTCTGATTTGGCACTGAAAATATTATTTTTGATTATATAAAAGTTATATATGTTTGAAAAGCTAATCAACTAATTGATTGTTGGGTGTGATGTGTGATTATTAATTCAACTAATAAAAATATTGGAATAATAAAACCAATATGCGAATGAAAGGTAAATTTAGCCAAATCAAATTTAATATTGAACTGAATTGAAATTTGATTGGAATTTCATACATGTACACATATATGTGTAAACAGGCCATAACATGGAAGCTAAGAAGAGGAATAAAATTGTATGCCCGACAAATAGGTACATATTTACTGTATTTATTGGGTTTGATGATTTTATGAGCCAATTGGCAAGCCGCTTGGCTTTTTCTTTTTGATTGATGAGGGCCCTGTGAGGCAAGTGGTGGTTTTACCGATCAGCCCGTACAAAGGAGGTTATGACAAAAAATTTCGAAAATTTAAGTCGTTAGCCAAATTTTTGAGAAATTAGAAAATTCTTAGAAACTAAAAAGTTGAAGAGCTTGAGTCAAGCGAAGGTGGAGTTGATTTAGTAAACAACCTTCGATTCTATCTTCCTTTTTGGGGAAGAAAAGATTTTAAGTGGGGGAGATTGTAACAACCCAGATTTTGGAACCAATTTAAAATTTTATTTTTAATTGATTTAATGGATTTTAAGAATTTAAAATGATTTATTTTGAGAACTAATGATTTAAAATTTATTTTATATCGAAGTTAGACGTGTAAATTTAAAATTTAATTAAAACGAAGTCGAAATGGCGCAGTAGTTTGAAAATTCGATTTTTAATTTCAAATGAATGTACATAATTCAATATAAATCGGATTTCAATAAAACCAGAAGCGTTAAAATCTGTTTAATTATATCTTTCTAACGAATGTGAAAAATTTAGATTTCATGTTAAAAACTATAAGTTGTGTCCATTTTAAAATTTAAAATAGTCGCTATGAAATTTATTTGTATTTTAATATATATATAGCCCTTTAAAAATAGTCATTTTGCAAACGACCTACGTTTTCGATAAAACCACTGTTGTTGGACCCGGAATGTCAAATTATAGTCAGGTTTAAAATTTCATAATTTTTGGAATTAATATGCGAGCATAGTAAATTTAAAATTGTTTCCAATTTCAGTTTGAATTTAATAAGCCAATTAAAAGGCCATTTTTCAAACGGTCTCCAATTTCGACGAAACTAATTTTCTTAGGGCCCTATCGTTAAAAAATAGCTAGATTTCAATTTTCATAATTTTTGGAGTTAGTATGTGGCCCCGTAAATTAAAATGTACGTTGAAATTCAATATTGAACGTTATATTCATCTATATTTTAATCCTAATAAAAACTAATCGAAATAGTCGAATTGACTTATGAAACATATCCCATTGTGTCCGGAATGGGGGTATTTGGCTAGGGGCAACAGTCGTTGGGGTTTGTTTGGAGTTCGGATGATAAACTTCATATTTGCGTGATTACTAAATTATATATATATATATATATATATATTATAAATAACAGCCCTTTAATCCATTCTTAAGGTCAAACCCCTAGCTCACAGTCGACAAGGAAATGTTGCCCCATTTAGAAACCAACGAACGCGTCATCCCAATTTCCTCCTCAAATTTTCGCCAATCCATTCAATGATTCTCGAAATTTCATGCTGTAATAATGTTCAACTCAATGAGATATTCTAAATGAATGGTTGAGATCAAATTTAATTTTGTAGATCACGCGAAATTAGGGCTTAAAGCCACATCGTTTCAGCTTATTTTCCGAGGCACTGGGGGAATCGAGCTTCACACGGTGGTCAGCAGGGGGAGGAGGCGCTTCGGCGCTCCTTGTGGTGTTCTTCGATCAGGGTCTGGCTTTGTCTGGAGAGGTGCGCAGTGGAGTTTTGAAGTCGATGTTTGGGTTTCGGCGGCCGGCTTTGCTCCAGAAATTAGCAACGAGAGAGAAAGGATTACACGCTTAATAATGTAATTAAGGAAATTTAATTAATTTTAATTATGTTGTAACGTCCCGCCTTTTTGATCGCTTCAAATCGGTGATTTAAACCAACTTAAACCGTTCAAATCTACGGACCGTTATTTAACTTACTGAATTTTAAAACAGAGTCAACATAGAAAAACATAGAATAAAATAAATAACACAGTATTGAACAACGAAATAAACTTTTATATATTAACCAAAAATTTTGATACAAAGATTTTTCTATGCAGCCGAATGAAAATTCAATTTTTAATACAAAAGAAATATTATTGGTTTCCAAAACTTCAGAGTGCGCCATCTTCGGAATTTCCACAGCTTCGCCAATCTTTGAATCCTAAGCTGTAATCGTTAAATTTGTATTGCTCGGGTCTGACCCGAGCGTTTCATGCAAAACACAAAACACTCGAGTCAGGATTAATCATTGTTTAAGTAAATTAATTTCAATATAAACTGGAATATGTATCTGGACCAAGTGTGATATATGTTCCTATCTGTTTATCTAGACCAAGTGTGGTATCTGTTCTTATTCCTTCTTATTAGTGTCTAACCAGATACATATTTCATATAGCAAACCAGTGAATCAAGCCAAGTTAAGTATAGTATCGGTTCTTATCTGTTCATATCAAGCAACCCATTATGGAGAGGTAAAAGTTTAACATACACAAGCAAAGTCAGGTATATCAACATAGTATCGGGTTCTTCAGGTTATAACAGAGAAGTGGGAAAGCAAGAAAGTGTCAGTAAAAAGGAATCAAGCTCACTCTCTATTCATAGCAGTTCAAAGCAAAGCATCCATCATTAGATTTATCATAGGCGACATGGTGGGATCATGCATGGTAGATGATATGCTAAATATTTCCTTGTGTTACAAAAGTAGCAGCAACAATCATGATCGAATACAAAACAGGGGATATGGCCAGATTTATTCATCCTTACAGTAATCAGGTTATATAACAAGTTGCCCAACTGGATATCAGTATAAGCTAGAATATAAGATAGTAAATTGTAACATAGATGCAACATAGAAATCAGTGAAAACAGATATTACATTACCCACACATCCAAATGTGAAAACAGGCCAATACTAGAAACTTTATTTAAATACATGTTGGCACGCAAGGAAGCATAAGCAAGGTTTGAAAAATTTATACATGTATGTTAACAGGGAGCATAAACAAGGCTTGTAAATTTGTGCATGTATGTTTTAAAATAGGGCCTGGTCACATGATTTCATGTAGAAGCTAGGAAATATATGCCAGCGAATTCACAACCAAAATATTAGCATTAAAACAACATTTGGTTAATATTATAACTTGGCAAGAGTATATGAGTGATAGCATAACTGTTTGGTCAGGTTCTCAGGGTTCACAAACACAGTAAAGACATTTAGAAATTTCTAATTTATGTTTTAGTTCTCAAAATTCATGAGAGGAAAACAAATATGTTCAAATGTACAGACCACTTGAAACATGGCAACAAAGGCATAGGTTCACAATCATTTTCTCTATTTTCTGTCCTTCATTATTTTGTCTTTCATTTAATTCCTGTACTTCAATGTTCGTTATCTGTTCCTATATTCTATTTTAAGTTTATACTCTTAGTTACATTATATGCAGTGTAACCATATGATATCCTCATACTACTTCACCCAGGCGTGTTCTGGAGATCCACACTTAGCAATATAATGCATTATCTATAGGTGCAGGTACTTATATAGGTCATCAAATAGTAGGCATTCAAGTGCAACTTAAAAATGGCAGGTACTTATAATAAATGTACACATTTAAGAAACAACAGACTTAATATTTCTTATGAAAAAGATGTTAGAGTCCTTGTATTAGCCAGTCTTTGTAGGTTTATACATTATGGAATTATGTGAAAAGTGTCATTTAAACTGTATACTAAGAAGATTTGAGTCCCTCCCTCTCTTAAGATAAGAAAATTAGATATCAAATTAAGTTTTATCAGTACACATAAAAACGTACTGAGAATCATAAAAATAGATAGGGATCCGTTAGTATGGATGTTCCTGAGGCTAAAATTGAATTTCAAGTAATGAAAGGACATGTCAAGCAAGCTCATGCTTACAATGATGATCAGAACATCCGTAATTTCTTAGTGCTTCCAAAATTAATTCTGTTAGTACTGTGATTTTCTAGCGCTTCAATCCTTGAATTAAGTCCCTAATATGACATTTATTTTCATTACATGACGCAGTAGGTACCACAGTCTATAAATGGTTTCCTCACTAGTATTTTCCAGAGAAACTGTTGTATGATTTGGGAAATAAAACAGTAGGCATTCAAGAGTGTGTTTAGTCGCATACCGGTGTGCATTTCTTAAATTTTCCAGGTTTAACACTATTCCAAAAATATCAACAATTCAACTTCACCTACCATTCATGTTTGCCAACCGAAATTCATATATGAACAGTGCATGGTGCAACAAAATTATAGAGCATCCAAACATGTACAATGTTTCAGGCTCAATCAAGTGCTAAGTTTTAAACAAAGTTGACATGGTTATATAGCCAGGGGGCAAATTTGCAGGAAGTTTTCTAACATGCAGCATAAGTATGAGGCAACAAAGTGGTTCATTTATTTAATAATCGGGAAGGTGTTTGGGTATAAGAATTTCTCCAGCATGGCACTTCAACAATGATAAGGCATATATATAAGGGGTTTAAGGCACTTCAACAAAAGAATCCCTCCCTAGGGACAACAAAGCAACACGAGACAAATTCAGGTAAATCAACCAATCTTAAGGCAGCCAACTCAATAGCAACCACGACCATATATTTAAGTTTAAATTTAGAAATCAATTTACTTAGACTGGGATAAATCGTGCATTAACAACTCACTATTATATCCAGTTTAATTGAAATCTAATTGCTTGAAAACAAGAATAATCATGAGTGAGATAACTCATCGAAACGCAGCAGAAAGACGACGTTAGCGACGGGAAGAAAGGAAGCGACTTTGCGGCTTTGAAATGGTGGAGCGACCGATGAACGCTGCTGCAAATGGAGGGCTAGAAAAGGAGACTGATGCTCGAGCAGGAGCGGCTTCAATCAGTGGCAGCGATGGAGGCTAAGGTTTTTCGATGCGCTGCTTGGAGCGGTGACTTCTTTGGTGGCCATTTTCCCGATTTGGGGAAGATCGATTTTTGGTCATTAACGGGAAAAACCGATTTCAGGAATGGTAATGAACATAGAAAGGAACAATGGTTTTTATAGAAGAAGGATTGCGAGGATAAGAACAACGTTATTTCTCTAGGTTATAGAGTCTGCAAGTCTCAGGAGGTAGGTTGCAGCGTACGCTAAATATTTAGAGGGAAAGGAAATTGTAGTGTGGCATCCAAAAGGAGTTTGAACCCTATATAATTCTATTCAACCGCAGATCCCGTTAAATGTTTTTTTTATTCCATCACATACGAACTCCAAATGCTACGAAACTTGACGTGCTGCTACGTTTTCATATTCTGAATCCAATAAAATTTGTTTGGTCGAATTCCGATCCCGTTTGCACAATGACATTCTTTTAAATTTAATTGTCTATCGGTCTACGTTTAAATTCCGTCTACCATCAAAACAGCTATGTTTTTTCCCAAATTTGAAATATAGCAATACTTAATTATATGTATTCAAATAAAATTTGTTTTCCTGTAAACCGAGATCATTTGAATTTTGGTTATTTATAAAACTTGTACTATATTAATAATTCCCAAAGAAATAAAATAAATTATTATTTAGGAATATATATCTAAACTGGAATGATATACAAATTCAAAACACATCAATATACATTTCATCGCTTAAGATTTTCAGTTTAACGATGTCCAATTTATCAATGATTCTTTTATTTTATTTAATATATCGTTATTATTTATGAACGATTTCGTAACGACAATCTAGAAATTTGAATTTTTCGTAACTTACAACTTATATGATGAAATCTTTATATCATCTTCTTTATAAGACGATTATCGTTCCGTAGATCCGAATGTTTTTTGTTTATAGAAATCCAATTTATATCGGGTCCTGTATGTTCAAATGAAAATTTAAATCGTAAATTACGAACTACCGTGATTAATTCAACTCGTTTTAATTATATAAATTTATACGTTCAACTTCATCTTTAATTACATTATTTTTAATTCATCGAAATTTCTGGGTAGTTACATATGTTGTTAATATAATTAAGGTGATTAACCTTCATATTGCCATATCTTATGCAAACAATATCAGAATTTGACGAGGTCAGATGCGTTGGAATCCTCTTGTCGAGTACTGCAACATGGAACTGACCAGAACGAAAACAAAAGTTGTTGAAGTTTTTGATAAAATTGAACGCTCGTTTAATTTTATTAAAACAATCCTCCAATAAAGAATGACAAAGTGGAAACCAAATGTGAGAACTCTCTCACTCAAAATTTTGTATAGTTATTTATTTTTATAACTGAATATGTATTGACTGCTTGTGATTGCAATATTTGTATGATGGTTGATGGTTGTTTACAGTTTTAATGCCATTATTATTAAACTGTAAATAAATTCACATGGGTTCTGATGTAAACCCCACACGGGTATTGGAACAATAATTTTACACATCGCCCAATTATTTGTTGATGATTGAAACCCCCACATGGATCTGGGGATTATAATTAATTCACATCTCCCTTGGAATTAATTGTATGTCAACCGATTGATCTACAGACCATGATAAGCGTTATTTAATTATTTAATGCTTATGCAGTTGAATTTTGCACTCTGGATATGAATGGAATATTTAATAGTTGTTTATCACAATTTTTGAATATGTGCGATGTATGGAAACCATATAAATAAAATTATACGGTAATTGATTGAGTCTGATTCCAATTCAGAATAACAAATATTTTAAAATAATATTCAGTGAGGAATCAAAATATGATTTTGATGTCCGATTTTGGATGGACACGAAAATATTGAAATATATGAAGCCGAGTTAAGTAGATGTACGCCTTTTTAACTCGAACGGGTTTTTTCTGTTGATTTTATTCATTTTATAATGAATATCGAAAAGAATTGATTTCGAAATCTGATATTTTGAAAATATTATCATTTAATATTATAATGATATGGAATATTCAATTTTGATTTAAAATTGAAATTGAAATTGAAATCGTTTTTAAGTGAATTTATAAATGATTTATAAAATACGTTTTAAATGGAAATTGACAAAGTATATTATATATATATATATATATATATTTAAATGGCCTGAATAGAACGCGTCGCGTGACGACCGTTCACGAATTTCAACCATTAACTTCAAATTGACGTAACGGGAGATCCGACCGTCGGATTCTCCTAAAACCGAAACCGTTGGGTTCGTATCAAAAAAAGCCTTCGAATGATAATAAAAGATTTGAAATCTAATGGTTATATTTTAAAATATGTCCATATCAGTTTTGGAAAAGGTCGCTATGGATGCAGTTCGGTGGCCGATATGGGAAACCGACTGTAAGAGCCTTAAAAAAATTTATTAAAAATATGAATAAATTATGTAAAATCATAATAAATGATTTGGAAAGATTTTGGATTACATATTTCATGTTTTGAAGAGATAAAAGATATTTTTATCTAAATGAACAAGTTAACAACTAGATTGGAAATCCAATAATTTTTAAATTAATAAATTTGATTTGTAAATGGTTTTGAAGTTACCTGAAACGACCCGAATTTCACTCAGTCTGAATCGATCGCTAAACAGACAAAGACCGTTCAAAGCCCGAATTGCTTTGAGAACATGACACATCGGAACACAAACACTAGAACATTTCATTGCTACTACAACAATTACATCAGAATATAAGAATATATCAGAGTATGAATAAATATTACACAACAGAAATAAAATAATATCAGAGATTAAAATACAAAGCAGCGGAAATTTAAATGTATAAATACAATGTATAGCAAAAAATACATTAATAACACAACCAAAAGAAATACACGGATACAAAGCTTTCCGAATATAGCTCCAGCTGAAATCTAGGATCCTGGGAAAGGAAATATCTGCAAAAACCAAAAATACTAGCTGACCGTGTGGAAAATATGGGCACCCGAAGTTTAGGTAGAAACAATAAACTCCGAGTCAGTCATGGGATTGGTGTGAGAACTAAAATAGTTATTAAAACTTTACTTTAAAATATGGTAAATCATGGGACCTCGCCGTATAACACGGAACGGGTTTACTCTATATGAATCTCAGTTTAAAATAAAACAACGCAATGCTTTTTGGAAAATGAAGCTATTATAAGACTCAGGTCCCATCACACAATGCAACGCAAGCCGGAGGATAGAGTTTTCCCTTATAATTGCCAAACATGTTTGGTACATTTAAAACAAATCATTTGATATTATTATTAATGTCTAGTCAGTTTAAAACACTTTTCAATATAAATGTATCAAACATAGAGGACATAGCTACCATATACTATGTTGCCAAATAGGTTTGTAATCAAAACCGAACGATGTCGTATTGGAAATTGGATTTCCATCATGAGTCAAGGCTAGGGATGGGTACTTCCGATTCGAGACACTCTAGCAAACGCCTTAGGATCCTCCGCAATGGATCCTTGGTTCCTGCAGGGCCGGTCCACACTTACTTTAGTGGATTAATTATTCCTGAACACACGTTTCCCAGTCCTATCGAACCTACCACTTGGCCAGTAGCCACCAATATCCGAGGCGCCTCGCAATCCATCAACCACATAAGTAAAAATGTCTAGGCTGTATACCATGACACCACTCCTAGCTAGAAAGAAACGTCATGCACTCCCTGCGTCCCTGATACCATTTCTGACTCATACTGGGTGTGAGGCTCGTGAATTAACGCTATACATAAAGCTGTGCTAATTAAAGTTATGCTTTGATCATCATCCACAAGACTCTGCTTTTCAACAAAAGCCTGGTTCATTGGCGTCTTTGCATGTCACACTGACAATTCACGCCATACAACTGATGTCTATCAATATATAACCTCTTAGCTCGTACGCCTCAGAGAAGGGTGTTAAGCAAGAGAATAAATTCTCCGCCACCAAATATATATATATTTAATAGAAATCAATCAACATAGAATGAAATCCAATGTCTGACACACATCCATTTACAAGTCCGTTCTAGGTCTGAATGAAACCGGAGGCACCTTATTCCTTGTCCCATATGTCCAATACAGGAGAGAGGTCTTCGCATATCCATTCGATCTCCAAGTACGTCTGGATGATCACCACTTATTACCTTATCTTGGGTGTACAACCCAATCAAGACATCAGTAATCATCCAAACGATGTGAAGATCTCCGGTCTTCAACCACCATCTTCATCGTCGACTTTTAGTCGCCGTAACGGTTATTCAGAATGGGTTAAACCCAGTCTTTCCGAATGACTCGCGTGATTTATAATCAATAATCAAGTGCTATAAAAACACATCATATGCCTCATTCCAGTTCAGAATATTCTTTTATTCAAATATTCACATCTTTAGGGAAAGGTTCCCATTAATTTGATCAAAGA